>JARHVA010005643.1:0-320000 GCA_037957365.1 Torreya grandis
ATCATTAAAGAAATATTTTAATATTATTGCCCCAATATCAACCATATTTATTTTTATATATTAATATTATGTTACATATTATCATCAAAATTTAATGATGGTGTCTTTCTATAGCTATATATCAAAATGTGTTGTTGTAATAACACATTAATGCATCTTATGATTTATATCATTCTTTTTATGATTTAATATTTTACATATGGTACAAAAAATCTATTTATTTTGATATGAGTGATATATAGGTACATCCCTCACCTCAAAATGGGGCATATGAACTGCTTATTATACATGTAATTACATGATGATACACTATAGATATACCCCCAATATAGTTGAAGGAAATCAATAGACCCCATAAAAATTCATTTTTTTTAGAAATGGTTTCATAGTTTGCATACCACTTTAAGTATATTCATTTTTATTATTACATTTATTTTAATTATTTTAATGTATGTATTGGTTATATAGTTATATGGACATTGATTTACTTTATTTTTTTATTTTGTGTAGATACACCAAATTTTACATATAAAGCCTTAATTGTAGTCGTGGCATCATTAAAATAGTGAGGAGACGTAGTTTATTTCTCTTACAAGTCATAAGAGATGGACTCTATGATAATTAACTTCTCTTATATCCTTTTAAGTTTCATCTAATTATCATATATGATATTAAATTTGAGCATAGATTATAGGTTTCAGGCACAACCTCATCATTAAGTCCTTATATGCACATTTATTTTACTTTGATGTATATGTGCATGCACACACACCTCAAATTTAGATATTATGTATAGACATAGTTTTGGTATAATCCTACTATTTTTATGTTATTACATGTTTATATATATCTTGATCATTGGTTTATATTAAGCTCTTATTGATTAATTTTCCTTTGTGTTAAGCCATATGCAACCTTCACTTACCTTAGAAACTTTGCTTTTAGCTCATCTAGGGTTAATAATAATATCAACATTCAATCTATAATAATTTAAATCCTTCAGATCAACTATTTTTCTTGCTTCAAGATGCTAGTAGTTTCTCTTGTAATCCTCAAATTTTTTTAAAGGTTTTTAATCACCATAACCATAATCAAACAAGTTTTATTCTAGTCTAACCAATTCTGAACTAGTTGGATATTGGTCATGTTGGTTATAGGTTATTTAACCCATTTTTGTATTTTTTGCATGATTTGTTGTGCCCTTTTTATCATCTTTTTTATTATAAAATTTATATTTTTTTCAATAATAAGTTCTCAATTTGAATTTAAGAAGTGTATTTATACATAAGCACATTGATGCCTTCAAAGGATCAATCAATAACGAAATAAAGTGATCACACCTAGATACCACATCTAAGTATCTTCACACTCTACTTTGTATTGTGTGACTATCTATTAGAGTAATATATATGAATACTTTAACCACAACAAGGATTATAAACAAAATCATATAGAATCAACTGCTTTCTTGCATCTTATACATAGGGATAAGGGTTGGTATTTTTATATTACACACATGATTGATTTTTTGAATACATAAGTGATAGTTACAAAATTTGATCAAGAACATGGGTGTGACTGAGGTAGACCCAAATATATATATATATATATATATATATATATATATATATATATATATCAAGGGATTTTTTGAGAATTAGGGTCTAGAGTAATGAGAATAAATTCTAGAAGTGTTGTGCATAAAATAATAATTTGAGTGTGGATTATAATAAATAATTTTTTTTGAAGACATCCAAAACAATTTATGTTGATCTGACATTAATTTACTAATTTCAATCCAAATGGCCAATATCAAACTAGTTATAAAGTGGTTATTCAGCACATTCAAATAGTTTGAAAGAATTTATTTTCAACACATCATCATAATGTTGCACTTTTATTATGTTTGCTCTATAAATTCCTTGAGATTTGTTTTTCAACCATTTTCATCCACTACTAGTAAACAAGTCAAAATTCATGTATTCCTCTATGAAACTCATTTGTCAAGTTTCAAGCTAAATTAAACCCATATTTTAGACATTTCAAATCTATATTTAATGTTCAATTACTATATTTAGATCAAAATTGTATTTTCTTTATTTTATTAGTTTAGTTTAATCTCTCTTGATGTAATACCACTTTACCATAAAATAACTAGACATCTCTTATGAATTAAATTATTTGAGCATATTTTCAAATGGTTTAGGACCCAAGCCTTTATATGTTTGTTGGTATATTTGGATTTAGGAATCACATTCAATGTAAGTTCAAAGGATGTTTTGGATCTATTCACTTATTATGATGAAAGTTGTGTTGGATATGTAGATGAATAAAGATATACATATAATTAATGTTTTATACATGATATCTCTAGTTGATGAAGTACAATATTTATTAACAATATTTTCTTGTAAAATCTTGGTGTGGTTGATAAAAAAATTGAATACCTTAAGATTCATTGATATGTTCTTATTTTGAACTATGAAAATTCTTTCATTTATTTTACACCTAAGAGATATAAAATAATTGAAACTTTGCACCAAATCATATTATAGAAAATATGGCAATAAATGCATTAATCTAAATTTTAAAAATTCATAGATATTATAATGTATTAATTTAGAAATGAAAAAAAAGGGGGGATGGGTGTAGTTATCTAATTTGTACTACCTATTGCTCAAAGAATCCATCATTAAATTTGGAAATGCTCTACATGTGCTTCCTCAATTGCTTAGAATTAAAAAAAGGATAAAACCCCACCTCAAGACTACTAGTAAATTTAGATGTCTATAGTAATCAAAAGTACCAAATTTGCCTGTAGTATCCCTACACATAGTGGTGGTCTTAAACTTCTTGTATCCCTATGTTTTCACATTTTTTTTGTGTTTACACTTCTCTGATCTTGTGCTAAAATACTAGTTTTATGTATATTTTTTATAACCCCTAATGGAGCTTGATTTATCAAAATATGCCCTTAAAAATGGTTTAGTATTTTTGGTTGCATTGACCTCAACCACTCCCCACTAAATTAATAAGTTATACCTATGTTCAAATACTTTTAAGAGGGATCAAACTCCATTTACTTCTACTTGTGTGTTTTTGCAACATCTTCAAAAATATACAATGCAATGTTATCTTTTTACCCTTGATACTTTCCACCATATAATGTTGACTTTAGGTATTCATATATTTATCTATTAACTACCATAGGGATACTCCTTGAATATTTTATGTGTGTATGCCTTTTGATAATGTTTCAAGATAATGTGATGTGATTTCCTTATGATTCTCAAGTGATTAATGACCTTAAGGATGATTTATATTTTTAGGTAACTCTTTGTTAATTTAGTACTATGATAGACCCATGAAACATGTCTAGGATGAACAAATGGATAATTTTTAATTTTAAAAATATCCATTTCATGCTCTAGACATAGTTGGAAAAGGAAGACACCTATGACAACCAACATTATATAGGATTATTAATGTTATCTTGGGAGTGAAACACATGGATCTAAAATATGGGGAATGTCTATCTAGGATTATGAAGTGTTTTGTATATATTAAATTGATCCCAAGTAAATTTATTTGGTGAATATAGGTAGCTAAGATAGTATATATGTAGATGGATAGAGGGAATTGTTCTCAATATTTTAATGTATGCATAATTTTTAAATGTGTCAAAGTTGATGTTTCCAAAGTGTCAAAGACAAAATTTATGTGTCTACAAATTAACCCTTTTATTAAAATATTAAAATGTTAAAATAAAATAATAACATAAGTAAATTTGCTATTTGTGATAACCACACTTAGTGATGATAAGCCATAAATGTATCATTTTCTCTATGAAAATTTTTCAAAAAACATGCATACATCAATGTCTCTTCATAATACAAGGTCTGAAATAATCAAGATCATTGAAAATTACAAAATTTAAAATATAATGAATGAATAAACTTGATGGTATGTTGACAAAGATGTTACTTATTAAACTTGAATGGATAAAACCATGGGGTAAACATGACCTAAGTAGATGTAACTTCTATAATTATGATTTGAGGAGTGTAAATTATTCAAATACCCATCTTGAAAAGGTGGTCTTATAACTTAAGCAAGACAATAACATTAACCACAATGCCATGTGTAACAAAATACCCTTTTATGAAACACAAAAATTAGGATCATATATAAAAGTATCAACAGTAGTAAATGGATTTTAACTAGAGTGCTCATATAGTACCATCATTCCCCATAAATCCTCAATAAATAAATAATGTCAACATGAAAAAAATACATGCCCCATTTGATCCATCTATCCCTTAAAATGATGTAGAATGCCAAACTTATCCCAACATATAAGAGAATGTCTCAATTGTCCTTTAAAATCATGTAGGATATTTTTCAATATGTTCATCTATCCAATTTGAACATATAATAAGTCTCAGAATGTGAAATTATTTATGATGCAAATTAAACAGATCTTCTTGTCTCAAAAATTCTTATCCAAAAATGCTGCAACTCTACCAGCTGAGTTAAGACGGCTCTATGCACTCTCTTTCTACAACTTCACAAGGCTCTGATAATCTGACATCCTAATACAGGATTAAATATCCATTATTCACCTATTGTTCCCCTCCTTCCTGAAGCTTGGGGGCTTCTTTGATCTCTTCTCCTGCATCCCCCTGCATGTCTGAAGTCCTTAATGTGAGATTTTCATACATGATGAGAGTACTGTCCTTGTAATAATCTTCTCCTCTTAAGGTATCTAATTCAGCAATAGCTTCATCAAATGCCGTCTTTGCAAGTGCACAGGCACTATCCGGAGAATTCAAAATTTCGTAGTAAAATATAGAGAAATTAAATGCCAGCCCCAACTTAATAGGATACGTCGGGGTCAGCTCTGCCACTGAAATATCCTGGGCAGACTTGTAAGCGAGCAAAATCCTCACTGCGGCCTCCTTTCACTCGGCACCGGTCTTAAACTCGGTGAGATAGGGATGATAATCACACTTCGCCAACAATCTTCAACGGCCCAGCACTGCCAAATACATTTATGGTCACCAGCAGGCGATTGACATCATTTGTCTTTACCTAATTTTGCTTGAACAGGGAAGTGAGCGGTGATTTGGAAAATTGGCGAGGAGCACTGTCAGCATTGATACGCGGCCCAGCATTGATATGCGGCCTAGCAGGAGACCCACGCCTAGCAGCTATATGTATGCACCCCGCAGGAGGGTTACGGCCCAGTATATATATGCAGCCCAGCAGGTATATATATATATACACCCCAGTAATGAAGATTGAACCGGCCCAGCATTGAAGATATGCGACCCAGCTGTAGGTCTTCGATTTGAGATGCTGAGCTAAGACGGCCTTAGCACTTTTATACTCCTTCCCACATCGCCACGCAGCTTACAAGAGCTTATAATCGATGTCACCAGTAGAAATATTTTCTAATGCACGCGATGCCTTGAATATATATGGGCGGATGCTATGTGGCTAGAATAATATCTCACACGATCGTTGAAGTGTGAATGGAGGACCAGTAACAAAGCAGTCAAGAGCTTCCTCAAGCCTGCTCACTAATTCTTGACCTTAGCAATGACCTACAGAATATCTCTGAGCGCCTTTGTGAATTCACGCTTTACTTCCTCTCCCCTTACACATTATCTTGGAATAAAGATCAAATTCTACAAACACATAGATTAATATAGAGCGATGCACAAAACTTAAACCCAAATGTTCTCCGACGCAATTGGTAGGCTATCTGAATACAATCACAAGGTAGAAAACAACAGTATATCACCAAATAACACACTTTAGAGAATCGAGTTGCACAACACAAGGATATGAATAGATTCAACTCTGATATTTTTCTTCAAACTGTGCCATAGTCATTATCTCACACAGAACAATCCTTTACACAACTTGCATAAACGTATAGAGCTAAAAACATACAATAAACATTATTTCCTCAAAATCTGTTACAAACAATTAAATTGCAGTCCTTTTCCGGACTTTCTCCTTCACTTCTTCCTATACACACTCCTACTCTACTGCTCGCAATATTGAAATGATCCTGATTTATTCCTAAAATCATTCACCCAACTCCTAGAAAAACTCAACAAATGTATTAAACATAGGATTATTTAGCTGCACCTAACATACGCCACTTATGGCTTGATTCTCCTCTTTTTGATCTAAAATAACTAGATTTGACTTAAATAGACGTATCCTAAGTGTACATGATTTTTTTATTTTTATTTTAATTACAATAATTTTTTTTTTGAAAGAAATCTTTATCCATGTTCTTCGTGCTTCCAAGATGCTCCTGCATCAGATCCCTGGGCTTAAAAAGTTTCATGAGCTCCTGCTCATGTGTTTGCCCATTTACAAAAGTAGAACTTTTACAAAACAACTGTCTTCCTCATTCAATTTTTCATACAAATGTGTATGTTCTTGACTCCCACACTTGTGTTTGTTTTTGCTTACTGTCTTTATCTTCCAATGTATATCTTGCTGCCTCTTCATCTTCTTTACAGTCTTCTTCTTTTCATATTCATCCTCTTGAATGAGGATATCAGCTTCCATTCTCTCTTTTTGAACTCTTAGAAGAGCTCTCTTCTCCAAGTACTTCACCTCCTTATCAAGCAAACCTGTACAATCACCATTCAAAGCAAAGTTAGAAACAAACATTTGAGACCCTTGGGTCTCTCCAAAATTTTGAACCCGTACTTGCTGTTCCAATGTGACTTCTTGGTCCTTTGTCTTCATTTCTTCTCCACAGCAATATTCTAACTCCTCAGATACTGTTATAGGACAAATTTTGGTATTCTCTTTATGATTAATGGCATATTCTAATGCTGCCAACTCTTCCAACAACTACTCTCTACTTTGATACACAAAATGCTTGTTTGGTTCCTCAACTAGAAACTCTCCATCAAGTTTTTCTATCTCCTTCAAGATATCTTCCTCAATTGTCAAGGCTAAGCATTTAGCCTTCTCTCCATCTTCTTCTTGCAGATGTTCTACCCCTTCTTGTTTCTTATCAAACAACTCTCCTTCACCTGTAAATGCTTGATCAAACTGCCACATTTCTCCTTCACATTGCAGATCTTCCTCCTTAGTGATTAATACATTTGAATCAAAATCAACTATATCAACATCATGCAACTGAAAATTATCATCTTCAATCTTTTCCAATGCTGAAATTTGATCACTATACCTTTGTTCTTCATCAACATGCAGCTCTTCATTTCTTTTGTCCTCTTGAGTAAGGACTTCTTCTTCCTGCTTAATCAATTCTTTATGCTGATCCTTCTTCATGTCTTCATCACTTGAGGCATTACAACAAGCCTCTTCTTCTTGTCTAAGCACTCCCTCATGAGATGCTTCACCTCCTTGATCCATGAACATTTTCATTGGATCATATGTTTTTCCTTCCTCTTCAACTTGCTTTCCTATAAACAAAACATCAAATGAAATGTCAGATACAAAAACATTTGGCCACTTGATTACTTGCTGTTTGTCCATCTCTTCAATGATGAGATCCGTCTCATACTGAACTTCTTCAAACTGAAATTTCTCTTCAAGCTCTTCATTCTTGAGCTTATCCTTGTTTTTATACTTCTTCTTCTCTCTCCTTAAGGCAACTCTTAGCCTTGTTCTTCTTTTTCTCTCCATCAATGATCTAATTGGCCATCTTACTCTTTTCTTCTTGATTACCCATCCTTGCCATGGGTTTTCCATATTTTCTACCATGCATTTTATCATGGCTATCCTTGCCTTTATCTCATTCACTTCTCTTTGGTATTCTTCCTCTTTTTGTCTCTTTCTTTCTTCTTTTTCTTGTTTCTCTCTCTTTATCTGGTTCACGTTTCTTCTAGGCAGTCCCTCTATCACTCTTCTCAATTCTTCAATCTCCATTCTTTACCTCACCTAAGTCTGTTTCACCTTAGTCTTTTGGCAAGCTATCCAAATTTCTTTTTGGATCTTCTTCTTCTTTTTGAGCAATTCCCTTTGCTCTTCTTCCAGAGCTTCTCTTAGCTCTTCCACTAAGCCTTCCTTGGCTTCTTCTCCTCTTAAGCCTCAATGGCTTGACTGCCTTGATCCTGCAACTTCACAAAATACATTATATTTGTCCAACACTGATTAGAAGAATACAAACTTCTATCTTTTCCTTTTTCCACGAGCTTACTAGCTCTCTTTCTTTATTCTTCAAGCCTCTATGGCTTTTGGACTCTCTCTTGCCACTTACTCCTTTCTTTCCACTTCAAGGGTTTTCACTTCTTTTCAAACCTTTCAAGCCTTACTGCTATTCTATTCTTCATCAAAATTCAAAAAAATCTCTATCTTTTCTAACTTTACAAATGCAAATAATACAGTTTCTTTAGAACAATATTTTCATAAAACATCCATACCTAATTCTTTGATGTAACTGCTTCCCCAAGAATTTGAACCTTGCGCTCTGATACCAAATGATGCAAATTAAACAGATCTTCTTGTCTCAAAAATTCTTATCCAAAAATGCTGCAACTCTACCAGCTGAGTTAAGATGGCTCTATGCACTCTCTTTCTACAACTTCACAAGGCTCTGATAATCTGACATCCTAATACAGGATTAAATATCCATTATTCACCTATTGTTCCCCTCCTTCCTGAAGCTTGGGGGCTTCTTTGATCTCTTCTCCTGCATCCCCCTGCATGTCTGAAGTCCTTAATGTGAGATTTTCATACATGATGAGAGTACTGTCCTTGTAATAATCTTCTCCTCTTAAGGTATCTAATTCAGCAATAGCTTCATCAAATGCCGTCTTTGCAAGTGCACAGGCACTATCCAGAGAATTCAAAATTTCGTAGTAAAATATAGAGAAATTAAATGCCAGCCCCAACTTAATAGGATACGTCGGGGTCAGCTCTGCCACTGAAATATCCTGGGCAGACTTGTAAGCGAGCAAAATCCTCACTGCGGCCTCCTTTCACTCAGCACCGGTCTTAAACTCGGTGAGATACGGATGATAATCACACTTCGCCAACAATCTTCAACGGCCCAGCACTGCCAAATACATTTATGGTCACCAGCAGGCGATTGACATCATTTGTCTTTACCTAATTTTGCTTGAACAGGGAAGTGAGCGGTGATTTGGAAAATTGGTGAGGAGCACTGTCAGCATTGATACGCGGCCCAGCATTGATATGCGGCCTAGCAGGAGACCCACGCCTAGCAACTATATGTATGCACCCCGCAGGAGGGTTACGGCCCAGTATATATATGCAGCCCAGCAGGTATATATATATATACACCCTAGTAATGAAGATTGAACCGGCCCAGCATTGAAGATATGCGACCCAGCTGTAGGTCTTCGATTTGAGATGCTGAGCTAAGACGGCCTTAGCACTTTTATACTCCTTCCCACATCGCCACGCAGCTTACAAGAGCTTATAATCGATGTCACCAGTAGAAATATTTTCTAATGCACGCGATGCCTTGAATATATATGGGCGGATGCTATGTGGCTAGAATAATATCTCACACGATCGTTGAAGTGTGAATGGAGGACCAGTAACAAAGTAGTCAAGAGCTTCCTCAAGCCTGCTCACTAATTCTTGACCTTAGCAATGACCTACAGAATATCTCTGAGCGCCTTTGTGAATTCACGCTTTACTTCCTCTCCCCTTACACATTATCTTGGAATAAAGATCAAATTCTACAAACACATAGATTAATATAGAGCGATGCACAAAACTTAAACCCAAATGTTCTCCGACGCAATTGGTAGGCTATTTGAATACAATCACAAGGTAGAAAACAACAGTATATCACCAAATAACACACTTTAGAGAATCGAGTTGCACAACACAAGGATATGAATAGATTCAACTCTGATATTTTTCTTCAAACTGTGCCATAGTCATTATCTCACACAGAACAATCCTTTATACAACTTGCATAAACGTATAGAGCTAAAAACATACAATAAACATTATTTCCTCAAAATCTGTTACAAACAATTAAATTGCAGTCCTTTTCCGGACTTTCTCCTTCACTTCTTCCTATACACACTCCTACTCTACTGCTCGCAATATTGAAATGATCCTGATTTATTCCTAAAATCATTCACCCAACTCCTAGAAAAACTCAACAAATGTATTAAACATAGGATTATTTAGCTGCACCTAACATACGCCACTTATGGCTTGATTCTCCTCTTTTTGATCTAAAATAACTAGATTTGACTTAAATAGACGTATCCTAAGTGTACATGATTTTTTTATTTTTATTTTAATTACAATAATTTTTTTTTTGAAAGAAATCTTTATCCATGTTCTTCGTGCTTCCAAGATGCTCCTGCATCAATTTATCTTACATGGCTTAAATTTTTGAAATAATCCCATTATATGCCCCCTTTTGATGTGAGGGATGAATCATATGAATCATTCATCTCAAAATAAATATTTATGTGCATCATGTTATATAGAAAAAGTATAATTATATAAAGTACATATACAAACATGATACATATATCATTAATAAAAAAAATTGACCATTGCAAGCACATATGAAACAAGCAATCCATATTAAAGGTAGTAGTTTTTTAGTGAGACATAATATATAGTCATGATGATTCATTTGAAAAAAGTTGTTAGATGTAGCTATATACATCAGAAAAAAAAATGCATTAATTACAATTACAATAGTTTCATGATATAAATCATGGAAATATTAAGTAGAAGTATAAAAAATTTAATATAAATTTACATCATATAAATCACAACAACAAGCACATAATAATAATTAATTTATTCCATAGAAATATATGTAAATACACACATGTATATAATAGCATAGTGAATGACTCATAAGCACACAAATCATGATCAAGAAGAAAAAAATCATATAAAACATGAGTCAACTCTAAACCAACACACATGACATGCACTGTAGGATCATCTGACACAATTTACACACAACTTGACAAGACATTATCAACATAAGCACATAAAATATAAAAATCAATATAAAACATAATAATGATCAAAATTTATCACAATCATCAACATTAAATCAATACAAAGCAATAAATGTCAGTCTACATAATCAATCAATGTTATCATCTATTATAAAAAATCATAATATCCATAATAAGAATCAATCTAAAAGGCATGAATAAGATAAATTCATGTATACATTATCTAATTAGTTCAATGCAATCCATGGAATGACATAGAAATATATAATTTAAAATGTGTACCAAGATGCCACCAACATGGGAATGCCACCAATGTATAAAGTATTTATAAATTACCCACATTTATATGTCCATGTATCATACATAACTTGTATGTTTTGCATTTAATTCATGTGTACTATGAAAATCATGTGCATATGAAATGGATACATAAATTACCATGTATATGATATACAATAACATTAATAAATGACATGTATCATTAAAGAAAGTGTGTATAATCTTTGTTTTTTTATTTTTGAATATTTGAACATTTTTGCACTATAAAAAAATAATTTTGAATGTGTATAACTAGTGTAAATGCATAATATCCATAGGTTTTTTCATTGTTTTTTCTTCAACTATGGCTAAATAGGCTTCTATTTGATATTTTATATAATAACAAATGGTCTTAACTAATTAATTTTTAATTTTCCTTTGATTTTTTAATCCAAATTTGGTGTTTTTTTTAATTTCCCTTTAGTACAAAATCCCCAATGTCAAATTATCTTGCACAAATATTTATGTTATATGATTTATTAATATGGTTTTGGTAGAATTGTAGATGTTTGAGGGCATAGATACATGTTTTATTCAACATTTTTAACTATTGTTTTACATTTCCCAATATTCATTTTATTTGTATAGGCAAGGGAGTAAAGTGTGGTCCCTATGGGCATATGAACACTTTTAAAATATGCCCATAGTGTATAAATGATATGGTTATCCAATCTTCTCCATGTCTTACAACTATTTTATTTAATATTTTAAAAATTATTTTATTTTTTGCCTTCACTTTCCCATTTCATTGTGGATAATAATGGTTATAAAATTTATCTTGAATTTCATATTTAATACAATGTTTTTTTACCACCTTGTTTTTATAGTATAACACATTATCCGTAATGATGGCCAAAGGGGGATAAAATTTTGAAATGATATTGTTTAAAAATGCATTATCTTATAGTTTATTGTAAATAAATTACCTTGACCCACTTTGTAAGAAAATTAATACTTGTGATGATGAACTTGTGGCTTTATGATTATATCAGGTTTATCTTACCTACTAAATTGAATCCCCAAAGGGAAAATGGATAGGGTGAAATAATAGGTTTTAATTATTATAAAGGTGCATGGGTTAATTTTTTATGTTAGTAACATTTGACACATATTTTTGAATATTTTTGGCATTCTTGATCCATCCAATTGTAAAATTATTCATAATAATTTATATGACATGAACTTTTCATTGAAGTGCCCAATACATTCACTATTATGCACCTCTTGTAAATAAATTTTGGCCTCTTTATGATTAAGACATCAAATTAACTAAACCTTAAATGATATCTTAAAAATATATCCTCTGATTGTAATGCATTGAAATTCATCCTATTTTAATATCCACTTATCATTTCATGAAAATTTATTGGTAGTATTTTATTTTTAAGGATTATAAAATTTTAGTGTACCACTTTTAATTATCTAGATTATGTGTAACTACAAATACCACTAGGTTTTCCAAATCCACCACCATAATGAAAGTTAGTTGTAAATTTTGAATGGTCAAAATAGCTTAATCATCAATGATATCTATAGGAACAAGAGATTATGAACTAGCCATAGCATCCACATGATAATTTTTCTTATTTGAGTTATGCTTTTGATTTTAAACTTATCAAAATATTTAATTAAATGGTGTACCATATCTCTATAAGTAATTAAATTATCTTCCTTTTTATGATAAACATCCATGACTTGGTTAACTACAAGATAATAGTCTCTATATACCTAAAAAACATTTTATTTGTAGATTGTGATCAACAAACAATCCTAAAATCAATTCCTTATATTTTGATATGTTTTTGCACATTAAAATCATAAATGGTATGAAAATGGCATAATATACACTATAATAATGACTAAAACTATCCCTACCCTAGGGCCCAAGATGTATTTTAGTCCAAGCGTCATCCTCAAATTTGTATATGGTAAAATCATCTAAAAAGCTATCATTGATAGGTGTTGCATTGACTACAGGTGTTGTTTCTAATTAATCTGTAATTACTTAGCCTTTTACTAAATTTTAGGATATAAAATTTAAATTAAACTCCATGAGAACCATTACACACTTGGATATGTGCCCTAAAAATTATGGTTTCATCATGAGATACTTGAATGCACCCACTTTTGTGATGACATCAATTTCATTATTAATCATGTAATGTCAATTTTTTGTGTGGCAAAGATAATTATCAAGCACAATTTTTCCATCATATTATTTTTTGTGTACTTTAAAAATATATAGATAATATAATATATTGTATGTTTCCACTATGTATCATCATATTGTGCCAAAAAATATCTTAATGCATGTGATGTGGCATAAATGTATAGTGGTAAGGGTATTTATATTATAGTTGGCATCATGATTGGTGGATTAATAATATTTTATTTGATTTCATTGATAATATTTTGCGACATTCATCCCACTCAAATTTCATATATTTTATAACTAATCAAGTAAATGGTTTTGTTTTATTAGCTAATCAATCTATAAATCATCTAATTGCTTGGATTCTCCCCTATAAGCATCTTAATTCTTGTAAACCTTTGAGTGGAGGGATGTGAACTATAGTTTTGAAAATTCGGGATTGACCTCTATGCCATGTTGGGATATGATATAACCCAAAAATTTCCAAAAAGAGACTCTAAATACTCATTTACTTTAGTTTTAAACATATATTATAGGTTTTTAGGTGTTCAAATATTTGTTTAAGTCTCTATCATGATATTGTCAATATTTTTATTTTACAAGTAAGTCATATACATGGTCTTGTGTATGAGGGCATGAAATATATGTGTCATATGAATTTGATAGGTGGCTCCATAGTTATTTAACCCAAGTTTCATGACCACATAATAAAAATTTCCCCATGGCATTGTAAAGGTCATTTTACTTTGGTCTTATAGATTAATATTTATTTGATTGTAGCTCAAAAACTATCTATAAATGAGAGAGATTTTTACCTAGATCTAGACTGCAATCATTTTGATGATATGTAATGTAAATTAATCCTTAGGACACACCTTATTTATATCCTATAAGTCCATAAAAGTATTAATTTATATGTTAGGTTTACCAACCAAAATAATATTAAAATTCCATTTTGGGTATTCAATGGGTTTAATAAAACCCACATAAAGTAATATTTTAATATCATATTTTAATAGCACATTTTAAGATATAGTTTTTGACTTTTTTCTTAATTGGTTTTGTGTTATACTGGAGTATAATATTATGTAATGCTATCAAACTATCTATGCTAGACATATCAACATAATAATAAGTTAATAATTTAAGGAAACCATTTAGTATGCCTCTAAAGGATTTATCATCTTCAACTTTTAACATTAATACAAGGAGGACCAGTCTTGGATATTTAGTAGTTCCATAATTAAATTCAGTTATTTCTCTATTTATAATTTTAAGCGTTCTTCTACATAAGGTGTAGTAGGAATAGTATCGAGGTCATCTAACTTAATATCTTCATCTTAAAATAAATCAACATCTCAAAAGTATGCATGGGCATTTATTTTATAATAAAACATTTTCTTATTGTCGAAGGAAGGGAGATATTCATATGCCCCCAAGCATTCCAGGAGATACTCATTGTTAAAAAATTCATCCAATGTCCAAATTTATGGTGAGACCATATAATCAATGAGATTAAGAATTTAATAAATCTATCATTGTTATGTGATTGATTTACTTCTCATGGTTTGATTTATATTTAAGTAAATGTGTATAAATATAATTTTTATTTATCTTGCTCTCATTATTTTGGGTATTAACATATTTATGGTCTATCATAAAAGGAATATATGAGTCATTAATATAACCCAGTCCTTGTTTACCTATATGGTTAAATTAAGGGATGGGTTCCATAATCCCTTGTTCTTGATTTCCTAGTTCATATCCATTATATCCCACTTTTTTCATATGGGTGATTCCAAAACCATATTTCTTTAAATCTAATGTTTGTGTGGGATTAGTGGTAGCATGATGAGTTATCAAAGGTGTCATGATAATAACCTTAGTAGGGGTTGACATTTTGAGGCTATATATTTCAATAGGTTGAAAGTATTCTTAAGAAGTTAAATTTAATTATGTTAGATGAAATTCATTCAACTTTAATTATGTACATTCAATTTTAGGTGGAGGTTTATGATCCATATTGGTTTTATCTTTATTATCATCATGTAGGAATTTTAATTATATAATTTGTGTGGGAGATATCACTAAGGGTTATAAAATGTCTACATGATACATATAATTCTCAATTGGTTGAGATATAACACAATGTTTAAAATGTTTATGGTCCATAGGGCAAGTGTAAATGTATCCTTCATATCTAAATTTATCTAATTCATGAAATATAGAATGAATTGTATTCATATCATGAATATAATGTCTTCATAATACAATATTGTAGTTAATATCCTTACGCATGACTTGATATACTGATGGGATTATTCTTGGGCCTATAATGATATTTAATGTATCTTTCCCCAATACTTATCATGGTATGTTACTAAAGCCTTGGATGTTTATATTGGAATAAATGAGGTCCTTTGATCCTATACCTAGTATATGAATAAAGGATATGTTACATATGTTTAAACTTGATATATCACCTACCAAAACATGCTTGACCCTTTTGTCTAAGAATAAATAATGGAAAGTGTTGGTTGATAACATGTTTAAGAGGTAGATCCTATTTTTCAAAGGAAATGTGATCATTGTTACACCTTAATGTGTTAAAAATAGATTCAAAATGAGTTTGGTCAATATCACTTGAAATATTTGCATCTCATGAGATTGTATGAAGAATGTATTTGTATGTAATTTATGGTTTTATAAATTTTAGCATAGATATTTTTGCATGAGTATTCTTAAGTTGATCTATAATGTCATAGTCTCTAGTTGTAGTAGATGACACTTTAGGTGGTAGAGGGAAATTAATAAATATGTTTCCATTTCCCTCATTTTACACTATAAGATCATGTATCCTACCTCTACATGTTGTAATAGTATAAACCTATATTTATAATAAACTCCTAAGTCGAATAATATGTAAGTGTTTTTAGTTATTTCTAAAATAAGGTTTTGAAAATGAGTGGTGAAATAATTCATACATGCATGCATGCTCCCTTCAATCACTAAGCAACTAAAATATCAGATTTAACATTCATAAAATATGTGTTATCAAGGGAAGTTAATAATTATTCATGTATAGTAATATCCCTAGTTTCATTGCATGTTGATTCATCACTTTTCCTTGTCTTAGATATGAATGCATGATATAATTGATGAAAAAAATACATAGTTGTTAATATCATGGCTAAAAACACTAGATATAGAAAATGTAGACCCATGTGAAATCATAAATTGAATATGAAATCAATCCTTAGTATGGGAGAAATATGAAACATTAAGAAAATTTTGAAATACTAATGCAAAAAAAACCTAGGGTTTTTGAGTTTGAAGTAATGATTGGTTTCACCAAAATTTTTTATTTATTTTAAACTTTAGAGATATAAAATAATAGAAACTTTACACTAATTCATATTAAAAAAATATGGAAATAAACACAATAATCTGAATTAAAATAGATTGATAGATATCATAATTAATTAATTAGAAAGGACAAAACAAGAGAGGGATGATATAATTAGCTTATATTCCCTACCTATTTCTCACAAAATTCATCATTGAATTTGTCATTGAATTTGGAAAGGGTATATATTTGCTTCCTCAATTTTATAAATCATAAAGAGTGACTAAAAATCCACTTTGACACTACTAGAAATTCAGATGCCTATGATAGAAGATATTGTCAAGTTTTACCTATAGTGTCCCTATGCACAGTGTGGTTTGAAATTACTGAGAACCATGTGCCTAATCCTAAAATTTAATACTATGTGTGTGTAATTTATTTGATCCTACATTTAAATTTTTGTCCTTTATTTGTCTAGACCTTAATTTTCATGTATTGAACACACATATATGTGTGTGAATGCAAAACATTGAAAAATATATAATAGAGTGTTATATTTTGACCTTTTATACTTAGCACCATGTAGATTTGAATGAGTGTATTAAAAAAAAAAACTATATGGACTATGGATACTTATTGAAGATTTGAGATGTGTGTATGCCCTTTGATAACATTTTAATAGATTGATAGGTGTTTTTCAAGTGACACTTGAGTGAATAATGACCTTAGGGTTGATTTGAATTTATAAATGACTCTTTGTTAATTTATCTCTATGGTCGACCCATGCTATTTGTTAAGGATGACTAATGGAGACTTACAAATTTGATAAATATGTGTTGAAGGATCCTAGACACTTTTAGCATAGAGAGTCACTTGTGGTAACTGATACTATCTAGGATTAATGGCTTAGAATTTAAAATCATGGGTCTAAAATATGGAGAATGTTTTCTTATGATTTTGAAGGGTCTATGTATAGACTCAATTAATCTTGAGTAAATATATCTAGTAAATAGATGTGGCTAAGACAATATATATGTAAATAGATAAAGGTAATTTGCTCAAGATTCAACTATATGTGTATGTCTAAGTGTGTCAAAGTATGTTAAAGTTGATTTTTTCAAACTAACAAAGACCAAATATATGTATCTACATCAATAAGAACTGTAAGAATATGTCTAGCTAAATTTTGGTTTAACAAAATCTATGTTGGTAGATTAATTTACATAAACTTTCTCATTTTAAAAATGCATACATTGTCTACATGATTTTGGCACATGAGTGTGTATCAAAATATTAATATTGAGTGGGAGTGTTATAACTGGTCAATTTTTAGTATTTGTTTAAAGTCATGACCCATATTTATTATGTAATCATTGGTGGGATAACTTCCTAATAAATATGGATAAAGGTTTATCATTAATATAAATGATTACACACACATTATTGATTATATTATTTCAAAGGTATATTAAATACAAAAATTACTACCCAACACATTTTTTTTAATAATTGGAGTATGTATTTTATATGTAGTAATCATTGTAATATTATTTGTTGAATTAATATAATTAGCACAAATCCACCTTAAAATTGATATTATATATATAAACAGGTATCCCAAATGATTTGAGGTGTTAATTCATGTATTTTATAATGATATTTTGATGATATGGGCACTTCAAACATTATATATGCCTCTCAACACATATCTTATACATTTTAAGATAGATATATGTGTTAGACATAATTAAGTAAAAAAAGTAATAGTACAATATAATTATTATATACTTCATTTAACAGAGAATTTTGTTTGAAATATATATTAGTTAAAATATGGATTAAAATGTTATGACCTCATTTTTTTGATGCATTTTCTTTGCTATTGAGACACTATTTAACATTCAGTTGGATATTGTTAAGCATGTCAATTATTTGTAACTAATGTTAGTTGATTCAGTAGACTATGTTTATTTTTATCATTAACTTTTTATTAAGATTATGTACTAAGATCATATTATGTTTATCATGATGGTTTTTTAGACATATTATATTATCTTATTAATATTGAATTCATTATAAAATTTACTTTATTATCTTAGATATTTATATCTTGTTCAAATATTATTGATGTCTTATTTTGTCAACCATAAGAATAGGTTAATGAGTTAGGTTGGTTATGGACTTTAGTAGTAATGGATGCAAGGGTAATAATGAGTTATTTGACCATAAATCTGACCTAAGTCAATTTTGATATTTTACTTTGTCTTCATTTTTTTAAGTGGCTCATTTATTATTATGTTCGCTATTCATTTTATCTTGCAAATATTGGGTCTAGTATTATTAATGCACCTTAATTTTTGTTTTGTTATTTACAATTAGTTTTTTGCTTTGTGGTAACCTATTTATTATTATGTTTGGGTGTGCATTATTTTCAATTTCTTAAGTTTGTTAGCTTCTCCATTGTTTGAGAACCATGGGGATTTGTTTTTTTTTAGTTATCTTTATTGTTGTTTGATCCTTGTGGAAGGGAACTGTGACTAGGTCATGGGATGATCATTAGTTTTATTTGTAAGCATGGATTCAACCTTAGGAAAATATTTAGGTCATGATGACCTAGCCTCTGAGGCCATCAACCATTGAGTAGATTCTTGGACTCTCATCTAGTTATTTTGGTTTTATTTGAGATTTACCTACCGAAATCTTATCTCAATGTTTTTAGAATTTTGGCAAAAACATGGATATTTGGTGTATGGGTTGTTGTAGTCTCTAAGGTTACAAGTATTTATTTTAGTTACATTTTTATGGGACTTAATTAATTTATGGAGAAAATGGTGGTTGTCTTATTGGGCATTGTTGTGGTCTTAATTTGTACCCCTAGAGAGGGTTCTTCAGGCTCTTTCCAACTAAGCCACAAAATGGGAACAACCTCAGGTTGTGGGTATCCTATGGTAAGGTTAAACTTATGGATAAGGTTGGATTCCTCTTTATCAATCACCTAAACTAATCTCTATCCTTGGAAAAGGGAGAGAAATAGACAATAAACATGAAAACATGTAAAATAAGGTGATGCACCAATGTTCAAAACACTTAAAATTGTACATAACACATTATCAAACACTTTCAGACCTAAAAATATCACTACACTCACTCTTTAATTAGCTTTCACTATACAAAAAGGCACTAACTAGCTATCAATATAGGATGGAAGGGTAATTATCCACTTATAAACCAATTAATAAACTAAGGCACTTGGAATGATCCTTGAGATTTACAAAACACTTCATGAAGGTGATAAAAATTAGATAGAGATAAAGGAAAGCATATATTCACTTAACCACATTAATGAATTCATGGAACACACTTCAATTTAGCTTGTGAATGGAGGAATTCAATCTTTTATTACATGAAATAGGTGTTGTAGTGCAAATCTTGTCATAGCCTGGGTATGCCAAAAACATAAGAGTCTCCTCTCTTTTGGGAAAAAATGGGAGATATATAGAGAAGGGGAAGAAAGAAAGGGAAAAAAGAAGATAAAAATCAATAAATGAGGCCCAACCAGCTTTTGATCAATTAACATTAATCCTGCCTCTAAAAATGACCATTCATTAGTTCCCAATAGCTTTCAATCCCTCTGATTGGCTTAGAAACACACTAGAAGACAAGAACTTGTTGAGGATGATGATTCATGATCCACTTAAAAGGGAAAAGTCCCCAAAGACCCTAAAAATGTATTAAATGATCCACTTGAACTCCCCAATTACCAAATTTCTCCATCTTCTTAATGAACTTATAGCACCATGCTTTATCTTGATATATCCTTTACATTATCAGATAGTCACTTAAACTCATTAACTAGTGTCTCTTCTAACATTCCTTTCATAATCACCATTCTTCCTTTATTCCAAACCTTGAACATAGGTCCACTATAGATGAAAACTAATCCCTTTATTGGTTTTCATATATTCATAACTCGGTGAAGACCCACATGCTATAGTTTCTTAATCATGAGCAAGATCTAAAACTTATGCCCAAGGTCTTTTTAGAGGTCTAGTTGAGCTTTAATGGCATTATATGATCCACAGGGTTTGCTTTTGGTAACCCAAATTACATTTTGATCTTGCATTTATACATTTGCCTACCTAGGTGGTGAAATCCTTCTATCCAATGTGTATGTCTATGTGGCATTCCCTTAGGTTACCTATTTCATTTTAAACCCTGATTATTGATGCCTTGGGCATGTGTCCTCATCTTGTTCCCCCTTGGGACCTGATCAAACTTGTTTTTTTATCTTCTCAAGAATATCCTAGATTTAACCTTCATCATTGGTCGCTAACCTATATTATGTTTTCTAGATCGTGTCACTTGGCAACCCTGCATTGATCTTTGTCTCAGATTTCAAAAATGTGATATTTGGTAGTCCTGCATGCCTATTATGGACCCTACTATTATTCTCCATCTAATTAATGTGATTACACCATGTGGTGGCCTTGCATGTAATCTATCTCATTGACTTTTTGACCTCATGTGCACCATTGATCTCCTCAGGATGATTAAATGCACTTTATTGATATTTGATTTGCTAGATCAAATATAGACCATTGATCTCCATTCAAATAATAAGATTAAACACGGCCAATCAATCTACTCTCAAAAGTCATTGTGGTTGAGACACTTGACACCTTTGCATTCTTCCTTAGGATCCTTTGACCTTTTAACCTTTAGCTCTCTATTGATCTTTATTTACATGATTAAATACACATTTTTGATGTGTATTGACTTATTTACCTTTCAAGATTGCTCGTGTGCCATTGATCTTTGCACTGAGCCTATAAAATCATGCCACTTGATAGCCCTGCATTCAACTTGAAATTTGTTGAGGATTTTTTAAATCCAAACAGTTATTTCTCATGGATTTAGTTTGACATCCCCTAGCACAACCCATATTTCTAAATCATTTTTTAAGCCTTATATCTTGAGATAAAAAACACATCAAGACCCTAAATTTGTAAGGGATGACTTTGGCATAAAATACATCTTTTTCATGTAATCCTTAAACTTTTGTTGACTTCCCAAGTACACTTATGAAATGCACAACCAAACTGATATGTTCATTATTACATGATGTGCTAAGATAGTTTGGTTCCCAATAATCACATTAAGGAATTTTCAAGACCAACTCATTGACTCACAAGACAAACTGATAGGTTATGCAAAGTTTCAAATGGTAGGAGTGAAAATTTGACCTATGAGGTCAAAATTGTCAACAACCACATTACATATTATAGCAATGAGAATGTAGTTGTTGATGGTCTTGACTAGAAACTGAGAGAGTTTGTAATATCTAAAGGATGGGTGTTAGATGAAAAGACCATGAGTATCTACAATCTTGGTGAATTATAAGTAAGTTTTGATGCTAGTTACTTTTATAGTTGATCATTGTTTATTTTGAGCTTGTCCATTGCATGGTAGGTGAAATGGGAAGTTGAGAGACTTCCCATTAGACCTAAAATGCACATTCAAAGTGGTTTTTATGATGTGCCTAAGTGACATTAATTATATTGAAGTTGTTTAGATAATATGTGTTTTTCTTATTTGAGTTTTTGTGGTAAAAATAAAGCCTTTATGGTTATGTTTGTTTTTATGTTTTTGGTTGTTGTGTTGACTTGATGTTGTAATATGGAATTTTGGGTTTATTGAATCAATGAAATGTGATTTCAAATCTTGAGTCCTAAGTGTTGAGAATATAGTTTGGGTTTTTTGTTAATATGGTTGATTTTGTGAATATTATTTGATTTCTTCAAATAGTAAGAATAATGATCTTCTACTAGTTTATATTAGATTTATAATCTTTTGTGGTGATGTCATGGGTTTATGGTGGATTTCTCATCAGTTGTGAATTAGTTGGGTTTTTTTTAGTGCTTGGATTTGGGTTATTTTGTGAAGGATTGTTTATTATATTAATTCAATCTTTTTATTAACTTATTGTTATTCAAACTCCTTTATGTTTAGTAAGTTATAGACACTCTCATGCATTTGCATTTTGTTTCAAAGAGGAAAACCCTATTTTTATTTGAAGTGGTCTTAAGGGAATTGAATTAAGGTTTTTGATAAAACTTTTCAAATGTATGCCTTGGATTCTTGGAAATCCTAAGTAATGTTTTTTAAGCAACTAACTTTTTTTTTTCAATGGGTTTTAAAATTATGATTGCATTCTATTGTTTTTATGTGGCGTGCATTTTTTTTAAAGGAAACAACAAAGTTATTGTTTGAATGTGTTTTGAATTGGTCTCAATGTTTTTTTAGAATTTATGTGAAGAGTAATGTAAATTTGGATATTTCTTATTGCTACAAAGGTGAAATAAGTACTTGAATATTATACTAATGTTTGATGTTTATGAAGACAATAGGGATTATTGCTTCATTAACTATATGATATTCGTGAACTTTGACTCTAAATCAATTGATGTTCATCGATTGTATGATATTATGTTTGTTGTGTATATTATATTTGAGTTGTTAAGTTAACTTTAGATGTTATGTGGGTTAAATAATTTATAAATAATTCTATGTATAAATTGTAAAATTTCCAACTGAACTTTATACAATGACGGACTACAAATTATTCACGACATTAACTTTATTTGATGAAGTTGGTTTAGTGAATGTGAAGAGAATGGCAAACATTATTCTTCGAGATCATTTAAATAGTAGTTTTTTATTGACTACTTTATGGCAATTGTAATAAATGGTTGTGGAAGATTAATGTAGTATTTAAGTTTTGGAAATGAACTTTATTCTAATAAATGAAGCTTCTATAATGCATCTTTTATGATGAAGTAAAAAATATATACTTTGCCACAAAAATTAAAAGAGGATGGAATTTTATTAAGCCTAGATCTTTTTAAAATACATTTCAAGTATATTATTTATTTAATCTAGGTCAAGATTTTAATTAAGAGGAATATTAATTTGAGGAATAGGATTGAATACCCCTTTGTCTTTTATCGATACTTTTTAAGGATGAATTATATTTAGAAACTCCTAATTAGTAAACAATTATATTTTGTGATAAATTTGGTGGACATGTTTATAAATACTTATTAATTTATAGATAAATAAAGACTATAGTGTGAAGATTTATAAGTTTTCTATACATTAGTCTAAATTTTGACATGAAAACAAGTTAGAAAAGATATGACAAATGGGTGTTTTATCAAAAAAAGTGAACCTAAAAGCAATATGATGTTTCTTGAGAATTTGAAAGTTGATTTTAAATATTTAATAAGCATAGTTATTAAAACATATTTTTCTATATTGTGTCTTTCATTATATATATATATATATATATATATATATATATATATATATATATATATATATATAATGTTTTACCTACGGGATGGTCAAGTTGTAATTTACATATTATTTTTAGTTGGCTCTAATTAATTAATTATGAATAATAAGCTAAGATTAATAATGGTAGGAGAACTAGTTGTGTGGTAATGTTTGTCAACAAAAAGAATCATTACTATTTATTTTCTCTTGATTGATTAAATGTTATTTAATGATATTATTTGTATATGTTTGAACATGCAATTAATACCTTTTGTATGTGGAGTAAAGCTATGGTGTAGTGACCCTAGAGCTATAGATCATGATTAAATGATTTAAGTAGAATCGCAGTCAATAAGATAAATATTTTTCAAATGGCTTATATTGTATTTCTTTTGAAAATGTTGGTTGAAGTAATATTTTTGATGATGCCATCATTTATTGATCTTAACACTTTGGAGAATGTAGTATGATTATTATTTTGTTGGTTAGTATGATGATTCTTCTATTGATTAATGTGGTCATTCTTATGTTGATTAGTATGATGATTTTTATTTTAACTAGTATGATGTTTCTTCTATTGACTATTTCAAATCACATTAATCAAGTATGAGTTGGTAACTTTAGCTCCCTATTTAGTAGTATTTTATGTCTAGCAAGCTATGCTTGTTCGACTTGGAAGTAGAATGTTTTATGATTAGTCTTAGGCACTCAATTAAGGTTAAGGGTTTTTAAATGGTTCTATTAGGAAGAACCAAAAGGGAATGAGTTTATATTAGAGTATCTGATTGTACATTAAGTACACTAATACACCTCAATATGTGCATTAAATCTATAACTTATTTTCCTAATAGAATCCCATAAGAGTATTTAACCTCAATTAAGTTCATCTCTTTAACTTAACACAGTTATAGTCCTAATCATGTTTTTAAGAATTTTTTTTTCTCTCGATTCTTGTTGAAAGTTATCATAGGCTTAAGTAAATCTCAATATTTATAAAAAAAATCAGTTTGTAACATAAAAAAACTTTACAGCCTTTGATACATAATAGAATTATTAGTACTAATGTAGGCATACATTATATGTATCATTTCTAAGAATTACTTTCTATCTCTCCATTCATTCACATTTCATGATATCCTATTTTCTTGAAATATTTTTATTACCTTAATTATCGAGTGAAATGTGTGACAAAAGATAAATAGATATTATTCCCTTATGTATTTTTTCAATTTTTTTATTATTTTAATCATTAATACACATTATTAAAAATAATCAATTAATTACTAATGTATATAAATAATAATTAAAAAAAAACATTAATACTTATATGTGCATAGCCTTATAAATAGATTGTAAATCAATAAATCATGAAATGACTAATTTAGGTCTTATTCTCCCTTGAGATGTTAAAATTTTATAGAACCAAAAAACATTGGAAAGACATATACTCTTTTTACTATGTTATAGCATTTGTTAACTTGTAAATAATTATGCATTATTATCTTATTATTTTACTTTGAATGTCCACGTGAAAATAAAAAAATCCAAGATTAATAAATGAAATTGTAAAAATTAAAAGGTGTTTTTAATTATTTTGGGCATTTAAGTATTTAAATGTTCATTATATGCTAATATTAACCAATAAGTATTTCAAATGTTAACTTTGTAGAATATTTATAGGTTAACCAAGTTTATTATGATGTAAACTTCACATAAATATAAACAAATGCAAATAATTTATAGAAGTATTGTTAAATTTAAGAAAAAAGGACCTATGTGAAAAATAAGTATAAAAAAATTCTCCATTAGTTTAAATTCACCTCCAAATGTTTTCCAAGGGTCTCATTGGTACCACATTTAATTTTCACCTATCACTAAATTAATTTAGGTTATTTTCTATATTAAGTGTATTTTGATTCACTTCTCTAGGCTTAGACCAAGATACATATCTAATGTTATATATTAGTGTGTCACCTCTAAGTGGACTAATCACATATACCTATTATGTGGCCAATAGGGAAAGGAGTACAAAAAATTCATCTATATATACCCCTTATCTCTTTATATATTATAATAAATTCTTAGTAATGCTTGTATATCTTGAAGAATATATTTTTAAGGCCTTAATACCTCTGAATATAATATTTATTCAGTTTCACTCTTGTGTAAAGCTATCTTATTTTATGGAGTAAACTAATACTATGGGATTTTCTTAGGCTAAAAGAGCTTTGAAATTTCCTACATGGAATGATATATTTTATACATAGTACCAAAACATATCTCTCTAAGTCAAAATTATATATTTATGATGTTTTCTCAGCAATCTCACACATTTTTCATACTTTCTAGGTTATTTTCGGCCTCTCATTATTCTAGGTTATGTGAAAATCCAACTAGGTTTCTTCCAATTCATTTGAACTGATATTTTTGGGCATTTCCTAGTGGTTTTAAAATTTTATATAAAATGACACTAATTTTTTGATAAAATTCAAGAAAAGATAAATTTTTGATTGTATAATTTTTTTGGAAAAGTATTGAAGCTGGACATTCTAAGGAAGAAGAAGGTCAAGAGGGATCTACTATATTTTTTTAATTTTTTTTTAATGTTTAAAATCTTGTCCTAATGTTTTTGAATTCTTTTTTCCATCAAATTTCTATAAATTTCAACTTTTTCAATTACCAATTAGTGGATTATTCACATTGTTTACCTAAAGTTTGTAAGACATCCTAATATGATGTCTTATGTCATGATGTGCTACATCATTATGTTTTATATCATGATGTGATATATTTTGGTGTGTTATGTCATGATATGCTACATTATGATGTTTATGGGTCATTGAGATGAAAATAAGAATGACCACTTGTTTTATCCCTCAAGATCTTTACTCATTGAACAAATTATATACATATATTTACACTCTAAAAAACATAAATTTTTATCCAAGAAAGATATAAGGGTGGTATTTTTTTTTATAATAGTGGTGGTGATACAAACTCATTCGATGAAGTTTTCTAGTCAATATTTTTAACTATTTTCCTATTAATTGCAAATAGGATATTGTAAGTTTTTCCCTTAATTTTTTGAACACTTCCTGATTTTTAAAACTTCCAAGATCCATATATTTTGATTCCTATAGTGGATTGACTTTTTATTATTTTACACGCATGAATTTTCATGTTCCTAATCTTTTTGGTTTAATATTTTTTCCATTCTAATTAGGATTGTAATTTTAAAAATTATGCATAAGTATATTGTAAATCACTTGTAAATACACTATTTATAAAGTGTTCACTTTTTACATCATTTGGTGTGTAATATAGATTATGGGGGGTTTCAAGGCAAAATTTAAGTTCCCATTGTCTCTTGTTCTTTATTTCATTTCCATTAATTTTTATATTTTACTAGTTTGAGATTATTTTTAAGGTATTTTTCTACCTTGTTTCATTGGAATGGATTTATGCCAAGATCTCAATTTATTCTTGTAGGCTAGTAATAACCTCTAAAACAACATGTTATTATATGAAATGTATGCACTTTAAGATTATATGGTCAAATTTGTTGAGAAGAATAAAAAATAAAATATACTATACCTCTCAAACCTTACAGGTAGAAATTCCCTCATAAAATATTTTTTGCGACATTGTTTCTTTGTTGCATGACATATTTATCATGTGTACTTTATTTCACTTAATCCACCATTTTTCCTTTCCCTTGATTCTGGTATGCATCTTATCAATTTGTATTTATACTATGATCAACCATATCATTATTTTAATATTATATTTGATCCACCTATGGTTTCCCATGAAGTAACCCACACTTTAGATCATCAGATAGATGTGTGTGCTTCATTAAATAAACACACTACTAGTATTGGTTCTCATTTACTTTATTCAATGTTCTATTATCGTGAAAGCACTTACAAGGTATTGTATCACCCATAAACCCTATTAAATGGACTTATCACCATGGCATTGTCTATCAAGTAGTTAATTTATCTTCATTGGGATCACTTCATGTGAGTTTCAAATGTGTAGTTATTCATTTTATTGTTTTTGAGGACATAGAGCAACACGTGAGATCTTTTTTACCTTCACTCAGGCATGAGGGACTTGAGATTGATTTTTTATGATATTCCTAAAACTTTTTAATATTTAAATAGTAATGAGAGTCCTAAATATAATTCAGATAATTCCTTATATACGAAATTTATGTACATGGCATCGAATCACATGAAATCATAGTTTTCTACCATCTATGTTCATTTAGGATGGATTTTATATAGGTTATGGTGGATTATTTGGACTATACCATTGCTTTTTATTAATTATTCAATTGAATCATATGCACACCATTCATATTGCTTATTAGTGCTTTTTTTAAAGAGTAAATCCACTTTTATGATGGGTTTTATGTAAATATTGAAAATATTCTTATATGGATAAAGTTTTTGGCATCCATAGTGTCTCTTTATCTACTTTAAATTATATTTTATGAGATATTTTACTCTTATATTTTTATGCCTTGATAATATATGCATATTCTTATGATGAGTGACTTTTAGTATTCCTAGTATATGTCAGTTGTTCAATGTTTGAATAATGGATTCAAACCACTTGTATAAATTTTTCAATCCAATCCACCCATTCAAAATCATATGGATGTGTGTGTTTATAATTATTTCTTTAGGTGTTATTTGGAACTCTATTGGTTATTCTTATGGTGGAAATCTCAACATCTTTTCTAGTAGTTTATTTTTTATGTAATTTATAGGTGCTCACTCGTATATTCTACATAGCCATGTGGATCAACCCACCTCCTAATTTCATGGATCCCACATTTTCTTAATCACTTGGTGACAAATTTTTAGTGACATTGGATAGGGATCCCTATTGGATATTTATTAGAGCATTCACTGGACTTTGAATGATTTATGCATTACTCTAGAATTATTTGTGTCTTTTTCTTCTACTTTATACATTTTTCACTTGTCATCTAATTCAAAATTTGAGGCCTAAACTCAAGGTAAACATCTAATGAATCTTTCCTAAATGGTGAGTTATCCCACCTAATTCATTTTTAACATTGATTTTAACCCATTTATTATAGTTTCTTTAGTTATGGATCAACCCATACTCTTTTAAGCATATTTTTTTACTAACTATGTATTGCACTACTTTCTTTGGTGATGGATCAACCCATCCTTGTGACATATATTAGCACCTCATGTCACTTATGTTATTTTACTATTTTTTTAAGACATCCTTATAACATGTCTTATATTTTCTAGTTAATTATTTTAATTGTATATGGGTACCTCATTAAGACTAATTTTTAAGACCCATTATAGAGGATTCTAATCCTTCTTATTGTGTATAGACCTTCTTAAGTTTTACCTTTAGGGAGGAGTGGGTTATAGAAGGGGAAGGGGGTTTGATACAATATTTAATGTGAATTATCATTAAGTTAACTTATGTTAGCGTCTATACTAATTATATTTTAATACACTTTTCTATATTTAAAATCAGATAAGGATAATCATTTAATGTTATGTATTAGTATGTCACCTATAACGAGGAAAATCACATGTGCCTATTATGTGGCCAATAAAGAAAGGGGTACAAGCACTTGTATTTTCTATATATACCACTCACATCTTTATATGTTATAATAAATGCTCAGTAATTATTGCATATCTTGGATAATATCTTTTAAAGGCATAATGCATTTAAATAAAATATTTATACATTTTTCACTCTTGTGAAAAGATATCTTATTCTATGGAGTAAATTGATACTAGGAGAGTTTATAAGGATATCAAAGATTTTATTTTTTTAATATATATTAAAATCTTTTCTATAGGTATTCCCTCCTAAGAAGTCAATTTGTGTTATATTTGATCTTTTAACTTGGTTTAACTATGCCTCTAACATTTACAATGTGTCTAATCAACTTTACATATGTGTTATCCCTAAGCCTATACAATGTCACTTCTTTACCAATCATATTTTCCTTTATGAAATACTTAGACTCAATTATAATAAATCTCAAAATGTGGATAATCTAAAATTAGAATTCTTCAATCATAGTCTAGAAGTTTTATCTATTTACATAGCCAATTTTTTAAATATATTGTATCCTATGGATTTCTTCCATATTAAAGAAATCACATCATCCACCCAATACAAATAATTTGAGACAAAAATGATATTAGTACACTTCAAACAATAAATATTAGTCACACACTTATAAAAATATTTTCTACTACTTTAAACATCCATATATCTATAGGGGTTGAAACAAAAAAATGAGAGCTAAGGAACAAGAAGGTTTCAAGAAGAATCATCACGCCAGTGATCATTTTTTTAGACTTTTGTAAATGCTTTGACACTTTTCCTCAATATTTTATCATTGATATAATCATGGATTTGGGTTCTTGAGATGATGATATCACTAGTTATGTCACTCTAGGAGACCATTATTTGTAGAATGCACACAGGGTTTGTTGAAACAAAGGGGACACAAAGTAATTTTTACCACTCTCCCTTAAACTATTTATTCTATACATAGATGATTTTGATGAAATCATATCAAATTTTTTAGCCACATATGGTTTTTTTGTACATATATATATATATATATATATATATATATATATATATTATATATATATATATATATATATATATATATATATATATATATATATATATATATATATATATATATATATATATATATATATATATATATATATATATATATATATATATATTCTTTTATTTACACAATACATCATTTTGATATCTTATTGAGAAGGAATATATATAGATACAACTACACATGTTATCATCCTTATGTCATACACATGGTCTTCAAGTAAATATTGAGAAAATAAAAGAAATGATTTTTAACACTTCAAATCATAATTCCAAACATGCTTTCCATATATATAAAGGTTGAAGGGTCGAGATGGTCGCTTCCTATATATATTTATGGGTCTTTTTTTATGGGCCAAAATTTAGTTTGTCACAAGTTTCTAAGTCTAAAATAAGACCAGGGTATGATTCCCTCCCCACTCTTGAGAAACAGTGCTTTAAAATTTAGTTTTAGGATATCCACACAAAATAAATACCTTTTGTAGATATGCAAATCTAGTCACAAATACTTTGCAATGTTAATTCTTGACACATCTTGAACCACTTGACTTATACTAAAATGCATGTCTCTTATTCATCATTCCTCTAGTAATATATCTATTTTCAAGATTGATCCATCTATTCACTATCAGTAATACACAATAATTTCCAATTCAATGATCAAACTACCTTATATTACTCACAGATTGATTCTAACCTTAGGACAATTATCCCTACTTTTCTAGGACAATTCCATACTAGGTAGATAGGTATTTTATCATGAAGATGTCAACTTCATACGACCTTATCCATGTGTTATTTAATGATTAGTTTATAAAATTAAAAATATTCATTTGGATCATAACACACATTTTGTAAGTTGACTAAAGGCAATTATTCAATTGCACTCATATAAATACAAATAAGAGTTCATTCATTAAGGGACTTTATTTCTAGCTTGGCACTATATATTAAATGATTGTACATTACTACACATTGATAAAATATACCCTATTATTCCCAAATTTAAGATCAGTCACAAGCCAATTCTAAAGCATTCAAATCAAGTCGAGATCTAATATTTTCAAATATCAAATCAAAAAAATAGTGACTCTAGGATTTGTATTTAACCTAGGGGTTTCAAATTGAATTCTTGATTTCCATGCATAAAAATATTTTATTTTATTAGTTTTCAATTTTTTTCTTGAACTATGTTCTAGTATTTGTAAAACTCATATGAGTTTTTATTTTGGGAAAAGAGGTCATTAGTTTTACCTAAACCATGGTGTAAGGAGTAATACTCCATAATCAATCCATTAGAAAACATTATATATATGGACTTTAGTTGTTAAGCACGGGATATATTGAGAGTGGGGGGGGGGGGGGGGGGGGGCGGGGGCGGGGGGGGGGTGAATCAGTATATCATATATCTTATAAAACTTTCCCTTAACCAAATTCCACTTAATCAAACATTCAAGATATGCAATAAAACTCAAACAATAAACACCACACAAGAGAGAGAGAGACACCAGATATAACATGGAAACCCAATGTGGGAAAAACCACAGAGAACAATCTCAAGTATATGAATGAGCACCAACCCAAACAATATTTGTAAGCACCAACTTTCAAGAGCACCAACGCATTTATTGAGCACCAACCTAGCAACTATTCATGAGCACCAACCTAGCAACTATTCGTGAGCACCAACCCACAGGAGCACCAACCCCTTTGTGTATACCACACAAATGTCTCTCAATGTTGCTATCTCAAAAAAAGACAATTCATTACAACATCTCTTTCCTCTCTCTCACCTTTGCTCTTCTAAGCTAGATATAAAAAATACAAATCATATTCTTCTCTCTCAAATGCTCTTCTAAGCTAGATATTACAATATCAAATCAACCTCTCTCACACATGTTACAAATGGATTCTCAAGCCTTTATTTATATATTTCCAAATGACCTTTGGCCTTCCCCCTTGTGACCCTTCAATCCTCATGGAAAATGGCTCCAAACTTGTATGACCCTTCATATCCTTGCCTTTGAAAAGTCATCTGGTGACCCTTCATGAGAAAAAATGTTCTTCCCTCTTTTGTCCTTATCTTGGTGACTTTTCATATTATTCAAAGTGTCCCTTCATGAGAAATTGTGCCCTTCCTCTTTTGTCTTCACTTGGTGACTCTTAGAATTCAACAAGATGACTCTTCATTGGAAAATGCGTCCCATCCTTCTATTGTCTTTACCCTGTGGCTCTTTGACTTCTCCATGGGCCCTTCTTTTTCTCATATGTAACCAAAAATATATTTGTTAATATTAAATAAATATTAACTCACATTAGCCAAGATATATCTATTACAAACATCATTAAATGCAATGGGGCCTTTATCACCAATAATGCTAGACTTTGACATCAATGACAATATTTCCAAAAATCTCCCCCTTTGTCATTGATGGCAACCTCAATCTTGAAACTACCACATCCTATCACCTGCACATATTGTCATTTGAAAACATACAATAACTCCCCCTTACTGTAGCAACCTGTACCTATTTTTGCACCTGTACCTATACTTGTTATTATCCCCCTTTGACATCAATGGCAAAGGGCCTACCTAGAGCTAACACTTAGCTCCCCCTCAACTGATGTTGAACATAAATAGCAAGAAGTAATAGAAATTACTCTCAACTCCTCTCATAGATATTTAAATGTGTCCTTTGATCATGCCTTTGAGAAGATATCTGATAATACATACACATTGTTCCCTGTCCTTTGAGCATCTGTAATCAACTCATTTGAATCTTTTCTTCTAATCTCACAACCTTTAGCATGAAAATTTAATGTGTATCCTTGATCACATATTTGAATTATGCTTAAGAAATTTTACATACAAAACATTCTTAGTCTTAGTTCTACCATAATCCAAACTCAAAGTGCCTTTTCTGGCTATCCTAGCAGTGGTTTTATCTCTAAATCTCATTGTGCCACCATTGATCTTCTTTAGAGTTATGAACTTACTTTTATCTCATGTCATATGCCTCGAACATCCATTATCAATTAACCATGGCTGATCTTTATTTCTTACATGCAGAGCTATCTGAACCATCATAGAATCTTTAGGTTGTTTCTTCTACCATGAACATGTCTAAACCTTCTTCTTGATGAATGGAGCTTTGAAACTATGATCCTTCTAAATTGACTCAAACACACTTCTACAATACTGAGCTATGTGTCTGAAGTTATTGCACTTGTATCATATTATGTCTCTTCATCAAAGCTTGATAGAAAAGCAAAAGAGTTGTGGCTTCTGCTTGACTTTCCTTCTTATTTCAAAAACTGTTAGCTCTTTTTCTACATCTAATTTCATGTGACCATATCCATTACAATAAAAGCAATAGCCATAAAAATAAGTCATGTTTGTATATCTCTAACTTGATTGCCTTTTGTAGCTTTGTTCCCTCCAGCCTTCTCTGTTTGAAATGTCTTATGTATTATTCACTTCTCCCCTTTTTGTTTCCTATTTTGTAAGAGCTTTAGCATAGCTCTTTTTCTCAAATCTGATACCTGTCTTATCTAAATTTGCCTTTTGGATTTCTAATATCTTATTTAGCATGTTAGTGCTATCCTCAAATTTTGAATCACTAACTACTTTATCATTGACTACTTTCTCAATATCTTCTTTTAAAGAGGCAATTTCAATAACATACCTTTCACATTCTTTTCTTGTTATTTCCAACTGTGTTGTTAGATCCTTTTCATTCTTCCAAGTGCATTGTTAGATCATCAATAATTTCCTTTGACTCCTTTTCATTTTTCTTGATGCAATGCATCAATCTTCGATTCTTCTTCTCAACAGCTTCTAACTCTTCTAAGGCACAAATGAGTTCTCCTTCCATATTCACTTCAGCTTCCTCCTCTTCTTCTTCTTGATCACCTTCATGTATGGCCATGAATAGAATCTCTTTTTTTTCTGAATCACTGACTCCACTATCTTCGACTGAAATAGGATCCTTAGAATACAGGCTCTTCTTCTCAAATCCCTTCTTGGATTTGCCTTTGAAATTCTTCTTATATGTAGGATTTTCTTCTTCATCATCATTACCCTTATTTGGGCATCTAGCTGAAAAATGTCCAATCTTTCCACAATTAAAACATTTAAAAGGTAATTTTCCTTGATATTTACCTATTCCCCTTTTTGGCTTGAGAATGAAAAGTGCTCCATTGTCATCTTCATCATCACTAGAACTATCACTTGATTCTTGAATCTTAGCTTTCATTTTCTTTGATGTCTTGAAAGCTTCTTCTCTCTTTGAGGGTTTATCTTGTTCTGTCTACATCTCATATGCTATGAGTATACCATGAAGCTCATCCATCTTTAGCTTGGGTAAATTCTTCATCTCCTCAATTGTCAAAACCTTTGCATCATATCTCATTGGTGGATATCTCAAAACCTTTTGTACCATTGTTGACTCTTCCAACATTTCTCCAAGACCTTGAATCTAATTTATTATTTGATCAACTCGCAAAAGATAACTTGCTATATCTTCTTCTTCTTCCATCTTCAAAATTTCAAACTGTCTTCTAAAAGTCTGAAGCCTAGCTTGCTGAACCTTTCCATCACCTTTGTAAATATTCTCAAGTTTTACCCAAGTTTCATGAGTAGATTTACATTACATAACTTTAACAAATTCAAATTCACATAAACCACATAAAATAGCATTTAAAGCTTTAGCATTACATTCACTTTCCTTCTTTTCTACTAGAGTAATTGTAGATGTATGTGGCTCTTCATATTCCTCCACCACTACTTTCCATATGTCAAATCCAAGGGCCATCAAATAAGTCCTCATTCTTATGCTCCAAAAATCATAATTCATCCCATCAAACAAAGGTGCCTTATTTGTATAAAATTCTTCCTGTGACCCAGCCATCATGCTTTCCTAATCTACCTTCAAACTGTAAAACTTTTCAAAAAAGAACCTGCTCTGATACCAATTGTTAAGCATGGGATATACTGAGAGGGGGGTTGAATCAATATATCATATATCTTATAAAACTTTCCCTTAACCAAATTCCACTTAATCAAACATTCAAGATATGCAATCAAACTCAAACAATAAACACCACACAAGATAGAGAGAGAGACCAGATATAACATGAAAACCCAATGTGGGAAAAACCATGGAGAACAATCTCAAGTATATGAATGAGCACTAACCCAAATAATATTCACAAGCACCAACTTGTAGGAGCACCAACCCCTTTGGTGAGCACCAACCCAGCAACTATTCATGAGTACCAACCCCTTTGCTAAGCACCAACCCGGCAATTATTCATGAGCACCAACCCACAGGAGCACCAACCCCTTTGTCGAGCACCAACCCAGCAACAATTCATGAGCACCAACCCACAAGAGCACCAACCCCTTTGTGTATACCACACAACTATCTCTCAATGTTGTTATCTCAACAAATGATAGTTCATTACAACATCTCTTTCCTCTCTCTCACCTTTGCTCTTCTAATCTAGATATAATAAATAAAAATCATATTCTTCTCTCTCAAATGCTCTTCTAAGCTAGATATTATAATATCAAATCAACCTCTCTCACACATGTTACAAATGGCTTCTCAAGTCTTTATTTATAGCTTTCCAAATGACCTTTGGCCTTCCCCCTTATGACCCTTCAATCCTCATGGAAAATGGCTCCAAACTTGTATGACCCTTCATATCCTTGCCTTTGAAAAGTCATCTGGTACCCTTCATGAGCAAAAATGTCCTTCCCTCTATTGTCCTTATCTTGGTGACTTTTCATATTCCTCAAAGTGTCCCTTCATGAGAAATTGTGCCCTTCCTTTTTTGTCTTCACTTGGTGACTCTTGGAATTACCCAAGATGACTCTTCATGGGAAAATGCATCCCATCCTTCTTTTGTCTTTACCCCATGGCTCTTTGACTTCTCCATGGGCCCTTCTTTTATCTCATATGCAACCAAAAATATATTCATTAATATTAAATAAATATTAACTCACATTAGCCAAGATATATCTATTACAAACATCATTAAATGCAATGGGGCCTTTATCACCAATAATGATAAACCTTTGACATCAATGACAATATTTCCAACATTAGTTTCCACATACCTCACAATATATAATAAATGCAACTTTTGTTTTCAGCCATAGGAATATTTTTAGCCATTTGGTTATGTAGTGCATTGATGTGTAGTTTTCATAGGAAGTTACTCTCAATGTACCTCAAACATGGGATAATATGGCTATATTATCATGGAATCCTCTATATTTAGTACTTCTTTGGGCCTTGTTCACTATTTACAATTGGGATCAATATATCTGAGAGCCTATAAATAAAACACACCTTGTCTAGTTACACCCATCCTATCTTTATTTTTACCTATTTTTATGATTTTCTCTCATGCCACCCAATAAGATTAGCTCCCTTGTTATTATAAGACCCAATTCTCAATTAAATGGAATCTATATAGAGAATATTTATATTCCTTTAAATTCTTATAAAATGGATAATACATATTTTTTATTCAATATGATAATGCAACTACACATGATAATCAAAATAATGAAACTATACATCATAATTAAAATAATCATTGGGGAGTCCCTTTGATAAATTTTGGAATGATCATCTCATTGATTTTATCATTTTATAAAAACCCATATGCATTATAATACATTGATACTATTATGTGATGAAAAATATAATGAGCAAGAGTGGACAATTAAAAATTAGTTCTGGGTAGGAGAAGTTGAATGGGGAGTAGGATAACTATGACCTAGATGACATTGGTGGCTTGGAAGATCATCAAGATCATAAAAAAATAATATCATGTAATTTTTGGATGAGATGATCATAGAAATGAATCTCAAATGGGTAGATGAAATGTGGATCCAAAGGACACTCAAAAGGTTTAGAATCTAATTGTAGACTAGTAAGGCAACCACACCCAGAATTAAGATTGGATCATGTTCCCTATAGGGAGGTTGATCTTGTTTATTTAGTTCATATTAATAGCACTAACAAGTCCTAAAAAGCCTCAAATGGATAGTTTAGAAATATAATGTAAGATATTGTTATAGGCAAGGAGGGGTCATTCTCTAAATGGGTTTCAAGCTCTTGGGTTGACAAAGTGGCTAGGAAGGAACCAGCGGGAGGCTCTATGAATCCCCAAGGGTTTTATGCCATGGTATATGGAGGGATGGTTTTTTTAATATCCCTAATTCAGTGATCAATCAATCCTAGAATAGATGGGCTGGTTCCTTGATCAAAAAATTCCATGGGATAAGACCCCATAATGACATTTTTAGATATTGGGATAGAAGGAGATGAAATCCCAAAGGACAGGTAGAAATCTTAGGCTTGATTAAATATTTTTTCCTTATTTCCTTTAAAAATAATGAGGATTGTAAATATGTGATAGTATGGGTCCCTTGGTTCTTATGGAAATATTTCTTGTCCCTTAAAAAATACATTCCAAGTATGGATCTAAATAAGGAAAGCTTTACTCAATTTCCAATTTGGGTAAAATTGTTAGGACTTCTTTTAGAATTCTAAGAACATGAGGTTTTTGAAATAAATTAGAAATTCTTCAAACCAATTTATTGATTTGGATCTAAATAATAAATTCAATAGAATTGTGTTATGTATAACTCTTTGTGTCAATGTTATTTTGGACAAAGAGCTCCCAACATGTATTAAACTAAGATCAAAATATGGCGATGGGGTTCAGGTGATCGAATATTAAGTTACACTATATTATAAGGGATTGGGATTAAATATTGATTCATATTTTTACCTCATAGATGTAAAATTAAGGAGGGAATTATTTAGGATATCAAAGAAGATAGAACCCAAAATCTAAGAGAGGAAACTGAAATAATCAAGGCTCAGGTTAGTGAGCTAAAGGAAATAGAACCACTTGAAAACCAAGGGGAAAATATTGAGGACCCAGTTGAGAGTGATAATGGGTGTATGAATGAGGATGGACACCTTAATGTGATATAAATGGATAAATAGTTTCATGATCAGGAAGAAGGGAAGAGTTTGGAGGATAAAGACTAGGAACATGGTATTGAAGAGAAAAACAAAGCAACCAAAAATTCATGGGTAGAATGTGAGGTCCTCATTCAAAAAGAATATTTAGTAATAAAAATGAAGAGGATCCTATATGTTTGATTTTAATGAACCAATGGTATCAAGAGGAATATTATGACTACTAAGAGGACCCAAGTATGGATAATTTAACCCTTGGTGAAGAAAAGAGCGAAGAGCTTGTAGACTAGGAGCTAGTTCATCATGAGGAGAACAAGGATGGTCTAGAGAATCCATCAGTTGGAAAGGATCAATAATATCTAAATATTGATGAAGGAGAGATCATAACCTGAGAGGAACAAAATAAAAATTATAAATAAGAAGATGAGGAAAGGAATGAAACCACTAGTTTAGAGAAACATACTAAAACCCATAACCTACCTAAGGAGATAGATGTCAGCAAGTTAAAGATTATTTCATTTTGGTAAGGATTAAGGTACAAGTAATATGTTAAGATGGAGAATCTATATTTTGATATATGATCCACCTAGGGCGAGGGAGAGAAGGATTATGATTGGAACCTATTAAGTAATAATAAATCCAAAACAAATATAATAGTTTAGGTAAGTGATATGGTAACCAAGAGTAAAAAAATGAAGGATCTTGCAAGATCTAGATCTAGACACTCTGGTGGGTATTATTAATGACAACTTCACAAATTAGTATGTCTTTCTTAGGGACATCCAAAAGGTTATATGTTTATTTTTTATATTCTCAGTTGTATGGATCCTTTACCTTATAGTTGTATTTTTGTTTAAGGTTTGTTGTAGTTGGTTGCTTAGTTTATTGTTGTTGATTAACATCATGTATGTTCTTATTGGTTCTTAATTATTATTTTTATCTCTTTTTATCCTTGAGATAGTTTTTTGTAACTAGGTTGAGACCCATTAAAACCCTATCTTTTACCCTTTATCAAAAAAAATCCTTAGGGATCCAATAAAATTTATCTCAATGAGCTTAATAGAGTAGATCCTGATCAAGACAAATAATTTTCCAATTTATGTCAAGGACTTTGTCAATGTCCCAAGCATGTGGATAATGTTTTAAAATTGCTCCTAGCTTCTAAAACTATAAATCAAGCTAAGTTTGATGATTCTCATTCATAAGAACAAGAGGTTCCTTTTAAAAAATTTAAGACTTCCATTTCAAGTGTTATGGTTTCTAATATTGCTTCTACACCTCTTATTACATATGTGACATCATCCCTAGGTATGGGGACATCAAAAGGTTTCCAATAGATGAATATGTATATGTTTCCATAGGCCTCATACACACCTCCTTTGATTACTATGAATATTCCATCACAAACATCACCTAATGCATATTCCCTTAGTAGATTCTAACAACCGTACATGAAAAGGTGTTTTAATTTAAGCAAGGTATCACTAGAGCTAGTCATTTAATGAATTAACATAACTTTATTGATAATCATTTATCACATGTGATAGCATATTACCCATTACCAATATTATTTTAAACTCTTAAACTTCCACTTTATGAAGGTAAAGGTGATCCTTAACATCCTCTTTGATTATTTCATGTAATATGCTTATATTATGATTACAATGATAAACTATTAACCAAGTTATTTCTATGAAGTCTTAAAGAATATGATTTGTAATTTTTTTATGATCTTATACATTAGAATGTCAATTTTATCACACTTCTCTATTAAAATTATTGAAAAAATATCTTATGCACAAATTTATAAATTCACTTAAGGGTCTAATGATCCAATCAGTGACTATGTCTTTGATAAAAAATTATGCTAGCTAAGTTGAGAAATTTTATGGAAGATAATGATTTGAAATACATATTCACATAATTTTTTCTAGTTTCACTTAATTATTCTTTCATGTTTAATAATTAAAATATTTTGATGAGTTATGCCTTAATGTCAAATAATGAGAAATCAAGTTCATATCTTTAAACAAATTTAAGTATGTACCAAATGCACCAAATACTTCAAATAATAATTTTCCAAGAAAACCAAGATACAAGGTCAAATATAATGAAATAAAAAATGAAGCCAAATTAATATTCAATTTAGTATCACAATCGATAATTAAGCTTCAATTAACATTTCCACCAAGGAGGAAATTTTCATGGCTGTCATCACCTTCTCATCTTTTGTTACCAAGGTTACTAAGTGCAATCTCATATTTCTCCCTCCACCATTATAGGTTGATATGATTAAGCCTCAACATAAGGTATTTGACAATAACACATACTGTGATTACCACAAATGTATTAGACATTCTAAAAATAAGTGTTATAGGCTAATACATAATATGTAAGATATTATTAATGACAATACTATAGAGTTAAGCACACCCAAAAGGGAGGCTAAACAACAACAAAATGAAAATGGAAAATTTAAAATATTAAATTGTCCATTTCCAAACCATGGAACAACAAAAGCTAAGGATAATTTAGAGTCACACCATGTATATAGTGTGCATAATCATTGTCAAACATATGGACATCCAATAGATGGTATTATCAGTACAATTATAGGAAAATCAACACCATGCCCTATGATCACATTTGATAAAAAAAAATATTTATAATGATTCAAATAGATGTGCACTATTTATTAGATCTAATATCAATGAAAAAACCATACATAGTGACATGATCGATAATGGGTCAAGTGAAAATTTATGTACAATAACACTTTTTCGCACTCTTGGGTACACAACAATATTTAAAAGATACATCAAAGATAGTTAAAGAATTCAATGAACATATACATAATACTCTTTGGTATATAGTGTTGCCTATTTAGGTTGGTTTATCAACAATGGCTACTCCATTTTTAATCTAAAAAAGCACATAGATCTATGACATGCTATTAGGACTCCCTTAGATAAAGAAGATTCATGAAATACTATCTATAGTACATTTATGTCTGAAATATATACATTGCAACTATGTGGTCAAAGTTTTAGGCATTTATTATGAGTACCCTCAATATTTAGTGGTATCTCCTCCTCCTCTCCCACCACCAATTTAATTAATTATTACACCTATTCAATGGCATTGTGCACAAATAATTATTGCACCTATATAAGATATTTATATATATTTAGTGCATAAAATAGGAGTACACCTTCCCAAACAATAATATTCACATCAAAGAGTTATTAAAACTTTAAATATATATTATCCAATGTGTCTTAAGGTATTACATTGGATAATTCATCATGTTCCATAATGAATACAGGAAGTGAGCCCTTCTCCTACTCTATAGCGAGCTCCACCAAGTCTTACACCCTCTAGAGTTACACATCCTACACATGATTCCATGAGTAATGATCAAGATAATTACATTAAAACACTATATTATAATTGACTCAATCAATTAGGAATGCAATGGGTGCATTGGGTGTGCTTCCAGAATTTGAAATCACTGGTCTGTAGGCAGGAGGTGCTCTTTCAAAATTGGAAACCGTTGGTTCACAGGTATGTGGGAAATTGGTTATGGAGAATTAGATAGGAGGTACAGACCCTAGAGGAATTGTAGGAGGTGTTGAGAAGAATGTTGGGTCAGAATTTTTGGCCAATGTAAATAATGAAATATCTTCGAGCGGATCTGATCCTTTTTATGGGATCCATGTCTCCCAATTGGATTCTCCTCCTGCTGTGTTGGGGCAGGAGCTTGAAAACGAGAAAGATAATGTTGATTTTAATAAGGAAAAATCCTCATAAGGGTTGAAGGTAGGGTATTCAGAACAAAGGACGTGGTCATCTCTGTTTGGCAAGAAACCCACTAGAAAATCTCTTTTCCCATCGGTGACTACTAAGTCTTATTGGGAGAAAGGTGAGTTTCAAGTTTTTATTCCAGATCCTTTAATAGATTTTTCTGTGTCCTCCATGGATTTCACCTTAGTGGGTAAATTTTTAGGAGGAAGACCAGATCTAGAATCTCTTACAAATATAGTTAAAAGGAAATGGGTTATTTGAGGAGAGGTAGATATTGCACCAATGTTGAATGGTTTCTTCTCATTTATTTTCAACTGTAAGGAAGACATGAATATGGTTATGTGTGGAGGACCATGGTCTTTTGGTAAATGTTCTCTCACTATTAAAAAATGGGAGCCTAACATGGATCTCTTAGATTCTTTTTTCTTAACCACTCCCATTTGGGTTAGACTTCCTAGACTCCCTTTAGAGTTTTGGCATGAGGACATTTTTAAAGGTATTGCCAGTTCTTTTGGTGAACTTGTGGCATTGGATAATGCTACGGCTACCAGAACCAAACTTCAAAGTGCCAGACTTTATGTTAAAGTGGCAGATCTGAATCATCTCCCAGAAAAAGTGGATCTAATATCCAAGCTTGGTAAAAAACTCAAGGAATTTTTTTTGAAGATTTGCCCAACTCTTGTTATGCTTGTAAGAAACAGGGGCATCTGGACAAAAATTGTCCTTCCAAAAGTAAAAATCATCCTAGTAGTGTTTTGGATGGGAAAAAGACCAAGGTCCAGCAAAAGAAAGTATGGAAACCCAAAGAAGATCATCGATAAGAACAAAAGAATAATGAAGATTCTAAAGCTCTACATGCTGAGGTGGATAAAGAGCCTTCTTTTGAAGATCCTAAAGCTCCACATGCTGAGGTGGATAAAGAGCTTTCTTTTGAGAAAGAAAATTTTGAGAAAGGACATGGATTGCAATCAGATACCCTAATACCTGTACAAAGAATAGATGATTTGACATATCTATCAAAACAAATCATTTTCTATCAAAGGATAGAAGATCGATGGAGAGATGTAGATGACAAAATTATGCTAGAGGAAGGTGAATTCTTAGTTGAAGCTAGAAATAAATTAGAGGAGGGAGATTTTTTTTTTCTTAGTCTAGGGAGATTCAGGTTAATAATGATTTCCCTTTGGATGAGCTTCCTGTGAATGATAATGGAGTAAACTTAAATCATATCCTAAACCAAAGAAAAAGGGCTGAAAAAAGACCAATACTAAGGGGGTAGAAACTAGAAGCAGCAAAAAAGATCAGCAAACTAAGGTGAAACATCTTGCTTCTACTCTCGATAAATTTGGAAAAAGAGATGAACAACATTTTAAGGTGAAACCGGATGTTGGTTCTCAGGACAAACCTGGAAGAAGATCCATTAAGAAAACCAGAGAGCTAGAAAGTATGCAGAATATTGCTAATGGAAAGCAGGCAACTATTCTAGATTTTACCCCTAAAAAATAGATATTAATTCATTACTTAGAATATTAAGGGGCTGAATATAAACTGGATATTGATGTTGTCCCTGTATAACCTGATTTTGATGCTACTATTTAGTAGGTTTCAGGAATGCTTTTCCTGGTGCATGTTAACACTTTATCTTTTTGATTCTGTTAAAGGGTTTTGGGGTCCCTTCAAAACCTATTTTTACCTTAATCTAAAATACTTTATTATAATTCATCTACATGTACAAATTTTTGTTCCCCCTCCAATTATATGATACATGCATGCACTCTGATCCTCCCATTGACCATTCAAAATATAAAAAAACATATTTACATTAATGTGTGCACTAGAGTTACATTAAATCATATATGACAAAAAAATCAAAAACAATCAAATATTTCAAAAATATAAACACATTCAAAATATTCTCAAAAATAAAAAATTAGGACCTAAGCATGACATGAGTTGCTAGTTTACTTCTTTACATATGTTATTTATCACATGTTTTGGTACATATCATTTTTTACATACACACATGTATTTATTAAGGTATATGAGTGTGATGTAAGATATATATACTATACATTAATTATTATATTTTGGACTCCCTTCTACCCAATGGCCATACCTTTGTTGGGGGAATCTTATTATATATGTTACATTGTCATAGATTATATCTATATATGACTTCTCTACCATGCTGATCTACATATCTTACAAATTTCTTATTATTTACTTATATCTTACATTGTGCTACATGGATAGGCTATTTTTTTATGATGTGACATTAATACATATGGATAATGTAACTAATTTTCACTTTTTTATGCCCCTTTAATGTTTTTATTTTATTGAATGATAGGATAAACATATATTTCCTATTATGTGTGGCCACTTAGCCTTGTGTGTATGAAATCCATATGTCCCTTGTTTACAACATTATTAATTTCATTTGCATGTTGAACTTGTCTTTGGTTGTTTTGACATGTTTATTTTCTTTGTATGTGGCCCTTGGCCTTATGTGTGACACTATGTGTTGTGATTAATGGTCCAATGATACATACAATGTAATTTTATTGTGTGGTCTTATTCAGAGATAGTTACCTTACTATGTACCTCATTATTATATCTATTTAAACATGATATTTGTATGATTCACATTCAATATATTTCATAAATTCTTTAATGACAAATATATTACTATGATAACACACTCTCCACATGTTGACATGACTATACATGATTATGTCTTTACCAAACCATATAATTAACTCTTCTTTTGAGATGAGTGACGTGTAGGCTACATCGCTCATCTAAAAATTGGGGCATTATAGTAGACTTATCTTAGAGATTAAAGCAACCATGATAGAGTATAGGTTTCAAATATTCAAAATAATTCATAAAATTAGATACTTGTCATATATTAGTAGATGGATACAAATTATGGGGGCATATAACATATATATGAAATCACTTTACAAAAAATTGAGAACACATTCATACTTTAATGCATATGCACAAACATATGAAAAAACAACTATAGGAGAAGCAATTATAGGTTTCACATATATATATATATATATATATATATATATATATATATATATATATCATTTAACACACATTATGCTAGCTCATGCACATATATACATTTTTAAAAATAAGAAGGCATGATATTTATTCATGTGCATATGAACTACAATTATTTAACCCTAAAATATCTATATTTTAGTTATTTAGGGTTAAATGGGATAGAGATAACCTAAGGCTCAAGGGTGATAAACTATCTTTGTATCAAGCCAATTAGATACTAAATACAGATATAACATATGTTGAATTTATTAAATAGAGATAGGCTAAAAATAGTAAGTACAATTATGATAGATATATAAATGACAAAAAATTAATGTACTTAGTTGGTTTTGATGTTAACATAGTTATATATGTAGAACAAATAAGAAGTAGATTGGAAGAGGATTCTAACAATCATAAGATTCTAGATTGGAAGCTTCTAAATTTTTGGACACTAGTGTAAGCATCGATGGTGTCTAAACCTAATGTATGTGTCATGTATATAATATACATTAAAAATGGATGAAACTACATTAATAATTTTGGTTTTGTCTTCTCCTTCACTCTAGTGCATCATATCTAGATCATGGATTATTGCTTCTCGTAAAATTTTAAAACCCTAATTTTTCATCTTCATAGTGACTTAGAGAAAAATGGGTTAGTGGGCACACAATGTTGACCTAACCCCAAAGGCCCATCTATCAATGGGTTTTAACTACATATTCAATACTATGAATAGGTCCTCAGACTAATGTAGTTCTCCCTTACATGTTGGATTTTGTGTGAATCATGCAATATGTGCAAAGTACAATAAAGGTCTATCTTGTAACTTGAAAAATATAGATTTTGGTCTACTCCTTCAGTAATTCATACCTATGCATGTGTTATTCATATGATTGATATGGAAATAAGAGAAAACATGGAATCTTTTTTCACTTGAGTTTTTTATTGAAGGCCTTTTGTAAATTGCTTGGTAGGTAGGTAACAAGTTTCTAGGTTTTGCTAGGTGAGGAATGAATGATGGTTGATCTTGTATTTATATCAATCCTTTTGGATAAGTAACTTTTATTAAATCACTTAAGTTGACCATTAGGATATATTTTATTTAAAAAATAGATGACTTTAGGTTACTGGACACTTATGTTAGAGTAAGACACCTATGCCAACATAGGTGTCTATATAGCATGCTAGTGTCAATAGAACAAGAAAGTAAGTATAGACTCAGAAGTTAGAGGTGGAATATAATCATGTTTTAAGCATTCTGAGAAAGATACAAGGTTTAGGTCATCAACATAAGACTAGTTAGACCAAGAGATAGGCCAAGGGAAATAATATAAAGGAGACACAAGACTTATCAAAGTATAAAAGGTCCAAAACTAAGAGGAAAAATCAAGCTCTAAATTTTTCAAGTGTACAAGATTGAGGTGTTATATAATTTATAAATATCATCTAAATTCCCCCTTTAATCTAGTAATGAAATTTTTGGTTTAGAGGAGAATAAATGCATACTTAGGTGTGTATAATAAAACTTGCCTTTGCTTGAGTCCAACTTGAATGCTTTGTTGGTGACTGAATTAAAACTAATAGCATGTTACGATACACAATAAGTTCATATAATCTAAAATTTAAAGTATTGAAAAGAATGAAATTTAAAGAACAAGGTTTAAGATTACACCTATGTATCAATGTAATTATCTTGTCAATTGGCAATTTGATTTGAAATATATGTCATTGTAAGGCTCTAAAACTAAGATTAATACAAATATGTATAAATTTATAAAGCTTATATAACCAAAGAGATAGAGATAAAGAGATATTCGAAGGCACATGCTCCCAACCTTGAATAAAAGATGAGTTATCACCCAATAGTTGAGATTAGCTCAACCATAAAACCTCATAATACTTATAACCTAGTGAGCATGAGTGAACAAAGTCAACTCATACTATAAAATTTGTAAGGTTGGATGATACAATTAAGTCCAACCTAAAAAATTTGGAAAGATTGATTGATTTAATCACCTCAACCATATAAAAAGTGAACCAACTATTATATTATATTAGCTCAATACAATCCATAAAATTACATCTTGGTGGGTGATCATAGTCCCTAAGAGTATTTTTAAATATAAAATTGATTTAGATTTTGTAATATTAGGTTCACATTATATAGCATATGCACCTTAGATATGTCTCATTTTAAAATTGTGTATAATAATGGTACCAATGTATAGAATTTTACCATAACTGTGAATCTAAATTATATAACTATGTGATTTGGCTAATTCAAAAACTATGTAAGTGTGAAGAATTTGATTCCAAAGCATGCCTCCACTATATAGAGATAAATATAAAAACTAAAATAAGTGTCAATTTGAAGGAAAAGTTTCCAAAACATGCCCCTATTGAATTCGGATGTGTTGAATACTAAATATGTGTGGAGAATCATGTTTTTAAAACATGCCCCTACTAAATCTAAAAATTGTGAATGTGTGGAAGCCATGCCTATGTGATATGTCCCCACTGAATCTAAAAAATGATATAAGTTCGAAATATTGAATAAGTGTGGAGAACATACTTCCAAAGCATGCCCCCATTGATATCCCCCTCTCCCCTTGAGGTGAGGGAAGAATAAGAACCGATAGTTACCTCACCTCAAAAGGGTAAGACAATTACATAATATATGTATGGAACCATGTATAATATAAAAGAACATGAAGTCCTAAGATGCATGATAAATATCATGTCAACATCTAAATAGTAACAATACAAGCTCAACAAGCAGATCAAACAAATATACGAGAGCAATCAAAAGTAAGTGACAAGGCAATGGTCCAAGGAGACCATAAACAAGGGGCATGTTCAAATTTTTCATAATTTAAGGGACATGACTTAGTCAAATTTCCATAAAAATCACAATAACATATTTAAATTTATATACAACAAACAATGACATGTTCAAATGTCAAAGAAAACATACATAGGCATGGAGGTCACAAATAAAGGAGCATATTCAAATCTCGAACAAGTAAGACAATATTAAGGTAAGGTACTCATATAATTGCATTAAGGAAAGCATAATCAACTAGCATAAACATATCATAGTATCCCATGGATCAAATGTGTTAGAAAAAAATCAAGTGCACAATGTTATAACATTTAATTCGAAGTAGGCTTAATTGACCCTTAGCCTTGGTATTAATTAAATAATCAATAATATATTATTTATTATCATGAGGTAGAAACCTTTTTATAATAAATAATAGAGTTATAATTATTTAATTATTACCAAATTTTAATTATAATGTTTTATCAGGATGAATGGACCCATTACTTTTACAATGGCTACCTTCCTTAGTACTTCATTGTAAATAAGGTTTTACCCTTATTGTGAAAGCAACTCATGAATATAAAATTATTTTTCATATTCAATCTAAGTATTTTGTGAAATATTATCTAAGAAGTGAGTGGCAAAAGAATTATATTGGGTACAAAGTTGAGTTTATCAATTATTTGAATAATCATCATTAGTGGGGTTTTTTACCTCTTTGAGATTTTTTCACGGTAAATTATTGTGTTGTGTACATTGATATGTGATCTCTCTTATGTTATTTAATTTTTAAATTCATACCTAGATTCATATATATATATATATATATATATATATATATATATATATATATATATATATATATATCAATTCTTTCATGAAATCAAAGCAAGCAAGATGGATTTAATTGGCAAGTATATTACATTGAGTTGAATATCAATAATTGGAATTAATTTTTTTAAGCTTGAGGAGGTGATGTACTACCTTAGAAATAAATAATTTTGTTAGAATTCCATTTTGTTTCACTGTTGATACTATAGAGTCAATATATCTTCTTACAACTTTCACTCAAGTTGTCCAAAACTCCATTCAAGTAATCATATTTTTTATGGATGATTTATCTTGTTTGGGCATGGTTGTATGGCTCTAAGAAAAGTTAAAAATCTAAAAAATTAGATTTTGAATATTTAGTGCTTGGATCTCTCTTCTAAAAGGTGAAATATCTTTATTTTGGTCTATAATCATTGTAGCACTTGCTTTAAGCTTTAAATCACTATTTTTTGAAGATATTTTGCTGCCATAAATACCATTATATGGCCTTGTGGTATTGAAAAAATTCAAAAAAACTTTTTTTTGGCTTCAAAATTAGTGAATTATTATATCAATTAAAGACTATCACTTAAACACTTTGAAATCACATTCAAATTGCCACATATGGCTTATAATTCCCTATAAGATTCAAACTTAGGTGGGGCTAGACACGACCAAATCACTTCACTAATCTTCTACATCTCATTGGTAAACTTCAACTAAACTTATAGATGAGTGAAAGTTATTATTTTACTAAATGCTTGTTAATTTAGGAAGTCATGTGTTCAAAACCCATAGGATAAATTTTTTATTATTGAATTTGATCAAATTTAATTTAATTTGAATTCCATTTTTTATTTGCGTTCCAACTTCTCATGTGTTAAAAATCTTATTTAACTTGTCAACTTTTGTTCGAATTTCAAGATATTAAATACTTTGATAAGAATATTCATGCAACTAGAAGATATTTAAGATTTATCACATTTCATACACATCTATATGGTCCATTTTGTACTTTTAAATTTCTTATTATTAATTTTATAACATTTTTTAGTAATAATGTCAAGGTGGCCATTTTGAGTATGACTCTTTCAATATCTAATTTTGTGCAATTCTAAATCAATTTTTTTACATTTTTTGCCATCTTAATTATGTAATTAAACACATTTTCACTTTTGATTTACTTTAATTTATAATAAAATTATAAAAACTCATTAAACAGGTTATTTTTCTTAAAATTGTTCTTACATTAGTATATTTTTGTGACACTTGTGACACCCTATTTTTTCACAATATTTGATAATGTTTTACTTTGTCTAGCATTAAATTAAATAATTATTATGTGTTTGCACTTTCAAATTTGTTTTACTATCAAATTAAGTTAAAATTTACATTGAAATGTTTCAAATTAAGCATTTGTTTGTTTCTTTTTTAAAGGGAAGTTATGGCTTTGCTTCATTTGTTCTTAGATAAATCTTAAATACTTAATGAAAATAACTATAATATATAAAAATTCATGTTAATTCCAAATTCATAGCCCTGAAGTTATAGAATGTTATCATTGGGATTGAAAAATCTCCTTCTAAATGACATGTGATCCCTGAGCTTACAAATGCATTTGAACAGAAATCATAGGAACATGTGTCTATTATCTTCTGAAGTTTTAAGGATGAAATCTTTCTCCAAATAGGTGCTTAGGATTATCATAGTGATTCTTAAAAACTCCTTGAATCCATGCATAATATCACTCATCTCTTAAATATTACTAAATTAATCTTTAAATTAGTAATTACACCTATGAAAGGTAATGAGAAAGTTGTGAATTTTTTGCTAAAATTAAAAATATTAAAGCTTATTTAGATGGATGTAATTTTAATTTGATTTAGAATCAATTGCTTTATTTTATCATTTATTTAAATTTTCATAAAAAAATTAAAAAATTTATTTCAATTTTGAATTCTAAATATCAAACTGAGCAAGATATCCATGGTCTTACCACTTTGTCTTCTCTCCTAATTCAAGAAGAGTAAGTTATGACCAATTTTAATTTTAAAGAGAATGACACTCATGCACTTCTCACTTTAAATAATATTTTTGATAACACTAAAAACCATAAATATAACCCTAATCTTGTTAAAGGCAAATATGAGAATAAAAAATTTGGTAATAAGAATCATACACCTAAATTTAATGGAAATTACAATCTGTGTGATAAATTTTATCATAGAAGGGAAAACTATTATAAAAACAAGGATAGAATTAATAATCAATCTTATAAAAATAATAAAGAGAATAAATCTAATAAAAACAAGCAGAAGAATCAAAACCTTAATTAGAATAACAATCAAGATTCAAATGTTATGATTTTATATTTTGGTTTATTTGCTTCAAATGAAAATGAGTGGATCATAGATAGCAGTGCATTACACCATATGACATGCTTATCTAATATTTTGTGTGATTGTAGATATATATCTAAAAGAATTTACTTAGGAGATAAAACTTTTTTAGAAGCAACTAAATAAGGAAAAATAATGTTTTCAAATGTTACTATAAATGATGGTTTCTATATATGTAAGCTTAAAAAGAATTTGTTGTCTTATTCTCAACTTACAAATGATAATTTCATTGTAATATTAATTAAATATAGTTGTTTAGTTAGAAATCATTATGGTTTCTTGATTGTTGAAAGTGTTCAAAAGAATAGTTTATATATCTTTTCTCCTTCTTCTTCATGTTTTATTTCATTGTATAGCAAGAATGAATCTTAATTATGACATGAAAAATTAAGACATGTTAATTTTATAAGTTTACATGATATGTCTACAAATAATCTTATTATTGGACTTGAAAATTTTGAAGGTTGTTTACATGGTAAATAACATACTAACCCCTTTCATAATAATCATGATGTGAATTCCTCACATCCTTTAAAATTGATTCACAGTGATGTTGTAGGACATCTTAAAAAAAATTCTCTATATTCTGTTATTTTTATTAATGATTACGCTAGAATTATATGGTCATTTTTCATTAAAAATAGATTTGACGTGTTGTCTAATTCAAGAAATTTAAAACTAGTGTTGGAAATACATATATTATTTTCTATTAAGAGATTAAGAACTGATAATGGTAGTGAATATGTTAATAAAGAGTTTTATTCCTTTTTTATTAGTTAAAATATTCAAATAAAATTAACTACTTCCTATTCCCCTCAACAAAATGTTATTTTTGAAAGGAAAAATCACGCCATCATAGAAATGGTTAGAACAATATTTCAATTTATAAATATTCTTAAATTTTTATGAGCCAAAGCCATGAATACTAATGTGCATATTCTGAATAGAATCTATGCTTAATTTTTTCATTTTTATACATCAAAATACATGTATGCACATAGCATTTCATTTGTTTTGATAAAACTATTTTGTTGTTACTTTAGAAATACTAACTATATTGATAGTGTCTCATCTACATTGTATTTGTTAGTAAAATAATTTAGTGTTAATTCTTAAAAATAACATATTATAATTATATTTAAAGAGATATATTTGTCTTAGATGATAAATCAAAGAAAATATATAGATATTATGATTATTTTCAATTCAGTTAGCACTGAAATACATTATATGAATAGCATCATGCTTAATTTGACAAAATGATCATGTTTTAGTTGTTGCATTTGGTAAGAAGATCATACTTAGTGAGTTTGGATCTTTTATGTTTCAATTACTTACATAATCTCATTTGATTTGTTTTTTATCATTTGATTGTTTATGATAACATCGTTATATGCTTCATTTGATAATAATGTATGTTAAGAAATGCAAAGTGTAAATGGAGTTTCTATTATTGGCTCTTCATAATTTACTTAACCAAGAATTTTATTCATACATATATAAACTTATTTGTTTCAATCTCATATCTATTTGATTAGATGATATAATTTCATGCTAAAATTATCCATATTTGATGTATGAGAGGTTATACCTCAATCTTTTGTTGAAGCATATTAAACTTGAATTTTTTTTTGATAAAACTCAAATGATAAAATGAGTTATTACTAATAGGATATCTAATGCTTGATTAAACTTATTATCATATTATTAGTAAATAAATTAATATATTATTATTAAATTACTTAGTATCATATTAAGTAATTGTGTTTCAATTACCTACATACTCTCATTTGATTTGTTTGTTATCATTTGATTGTTTATGATAACATCGTTATATGCTTCATTTGATAATAAGATATGTTAAGAAATGCAAAGTGTAAATGGAGTTTCTATTATTGGCTCTTCATAATTTACTTAACTAAGCATGTTATTCATACATATCTAAACTTGTTTGTTTCAATCTCATATTTGTTTGATTGGATGATATAATTTCATGCTAAAATTATCCATATTTTATGTATGAGAGGTTATACCTCAATCTTTTGTTGAAGCATATTAAACTTGAATTTTTTTTTGATAAAACTCAAATGATAAAATGAGTTATTACTAATAGTAGATTTAATTCTTGATTAAACTTAGTATCATATTATTATTAAATTATTTTATGTGTATCGCATGACAGTTGGGGACACTCATCTTGTCAATATTGGATACGTCCAATAATGAATTCCATACAATGATTTATGTTTTTTCACTAATTTTGTAATCAACTTAGTGAACTTGTTTGCCTAAAAAATGACATGATTTTTTTTAAATGTGTTTTACCATAAAAAAATATGTCATATTTTTATGTATGTGGTTATTGTGATGCTAACCATATTATGCTATCATGAATTTTTTTTGGATGTGTTTAAGTTTTATGTAGGTGTGCAACACCAAAGAACTAATATTGTATTTTATATGCATTATATCCAAGAAAAGATCCTCAATGGTGATATAGATCTACAATTCTATCCTACGGATGGATTAGTGGTAGATATCTTCATAAATCCACTAGGTTTTACCAAGTTTTGATAGTTTTATGCAATGTTAGGTCTCTCGAAGTTGCCATTAAAGGGATTGCATATGGAAATTCCACTTCTTAACAAACATTTATTTCTTCTTATTCTCTATACTTCTTCTCAATTTTAAATCATTATAAACATTATGTGGAAGTTATTTTATTGTAAACTTCATATGGAATTTTTACTTTTGTACCGAATACATTAAAACCATACTTTGTAATGGAGGTCCTTATGTTAAAAAAGGCTTCAAATATGTTTAGATGATTATTCAAGAGAAACTATGAGATGTAGTCTCATGATCATGCTATCCTAAACTTACTCTCATATAATTTATGGATTATAACTTTTTTTATTTCAGAAGGTGATGTTTGACATGAAAATTTTTAAATCCTTCAATTGTTTACATAGTATAATTTTTTTTTAAAGGTGACTATGACATTTATACCCACTTAACATTAAGGGGGAGTGTTAGAACATTTAATTTTAAGTGGGAATAATAGACCCTTAGCCTTGGTATTAATTAAAATAACAATAATATATCATTTATTATCATGAGGTGGAAACCTCATGATAATAAATAATAGAGTTATAATTATTTATTACCAAATTTTAATTAATTTTTTTTATTAGGATGGATGGACCTATTAATTTTACATTGGTCACCTTCCTTGATATTTAATTATAAATAAGGTTTTACCCCTATTGTGAAACCAACTTGTGAATATAAAATTATTGGTCATAGTCAATCTGAAGATTTTGTGAAATATTATATGATAAGAAGTGAGAGGTTGAAGAATTGTATTGGGTACAGAGTTGAGTTTTTAAATTATTTGAATAACCATCATTAATTGGGTTTTTACCTCTTTGAGGTTTTTTCATGATAAATTATTGTGTTATGTACATTGATATGTGATCTCTATTATGTGATTTGCTTATTAAATTCATACCTAGATTCATCATGTGTATTATAATATATATTATCTATCAATTCTTTCACATAGCATATCAATTACCTTGTGAAAGATATAATCATAGATAAAGGCATGTGTAAGTACGTAATATCTAAAACATGATAATGTAGAGTGACCATAGAATGATATAACTTGGAAGTATCATGATCATAGAGGTCTATACCTAAAAAGTCTTGGTGACATGGTTAAAGGGAAGGCACAACATTTGAAATAGGAATAAGATCATGTATCTATGTATGTATGTATCACACTCATGTAGAATCATGACACACATGTGTATATAAAAATAACTGATATACCATCCATCAACATAGAACTAATACATAGATGTTGAGGAGTTAATAGAACATGTTTTATGTTGAAAATGTTTTTTGAGTTTGGAATGTTTTTTTGATTTTTTGGTATTTTTGGAATATTATGAAGAGGAAAGATCAACCTATGATCTCATCTAAAGGATGATCATAGGTATCTCCCCACTCATAACTTGATTCAAGATATTTGTGGTACTACCAAAGAACATGTATAGGTGTAATATCTATCACTTAGTGTATGTGATTCTATGTTTATGTATAATAAGACTCGAATGTTGTTAAAGGACAATAGGATAAGTAGGGGTTCCTTAGACCCATCTCTATATGATCTATTTTTTCTTTGGATTAAAAATAGTAGAAATATTTTTAGGTGCTCTAGATGTCTAAATATGGTACATAATAGAAGATGAAGATTCCATAGAATCCATTGTATGTCTTTGATGTAATGGTATCTTGAGTATTGACCGCCTAGTAAAAAGATTGCTTGTTGCGTACCCTTTTACAATGGAATAACCTTAGTAGATTCGGTAGTTAGTTTCTTAGGTATATTTTTTTCTTTTTCAAGAGGATTCTCATATGAGATTTTAAAAAAATTAACTACCCAATTGATATGAATGTATTTAACACACCCATACAATGTATAAGGTACTGATTGAAGTGTATGGATCCAAGGTCTTTCCAATAACATATCAAAGATTCCCATGGAAGGTATAACTAAAAATATAGTAACCACATGTGTGGAATTGACTTGTAAATATAGGTCAATCTCACCAAAGACCTTCTGGGAGGTCCCATTGAATGCTCTAACTAATCTAGTAAACGGATATAAATTATGATGAGTATAACCTAGATACATATGTAATGTCATGGTGAATTTTTTTTGCTTACATTATTATCAAATATAACACTATGTAAAGGCTAGTGATCAAGGAATAATTGAATAAATTAAGAATGAAGATCAAATTCATCATACTTAATCTCAGTATGATCAAAAGTAATAGAAGATATTTGAACCATAGGAGGTATATGTTGTGTATAAGTTCCAATAATCCCATCTAATGGGTACCCATAACGTGATGGAGGAGTATGTACATTATATTCCATTTAAACTTTTAGTTCCTTATTATAATGGTCTTGCAAATGATTGTTAAATATATTTTCTTTCCAGTGATCACCAGGTTGTGAACCTCATTCCTTAGGAGGTAAAACATATGTTATTAGAATTTATTGATCCCTAATAATAATCATAATAAACATTCACATCATATCCTTGGGGTAGATGTCTATTCATATAAACATCTATAAGATGAGGGAGAGATATAAGATGACACTCTAATAGTTGTGGAAAAAATGAAGTAGGAGACTTAGGTAACCATGTAAATTACCTCTTTGGTGCATTAGTTAAGATAAGTTGATTAGGCTATTATGAATCTGTGTTAACTATGGTGGTTGTTTCATTTTTAGGCTCATGAGTTTTTACCATATATCATGGTTCGATTTTAAATTTAGCACTAGATGTAGATGCAACTAGTGTGTTTTTTACATACTTGAGCTTATTCAATGAAATAAGCTTCATTTCATGATCTCATACAACATGGCATGAGTTATCAAAATATTTGAACTTCTTGAAAATAATGGACTCATGTAAAGGAGCAAGAATAATTTTTTTAAATATGTCTTGCAACTCCTTATCTACCATAGAATTGGTAATTTTAGCCAACAATATATTGTACTTTATGGAATATTTATTGATAGGTTTATTTGTTCCTTTTTTGATTTTGGTAATTTTAGTATAGGAAACCTTTTCAAAATTATTGATGGAAAAGTGTGCTAAAAACTGATCTACAAGAGGTCTGAATGTTTTCACAAATTAGAGAGGTAAATCATAGAACCACATCAAAGCATAGTCTTTAAGGATTATTGGAAATAATTTGGTCAAAATTTTATCATTGGAAGCATAGTAAAGTCATGCCACATAAAAAGGATCAAAGATGATATTCAAGATCAGCCATCATAAAATGTAAACTTAGGTGCAATAAAACTAGTTGAAAGGGTGCATAGATATCTCAAGTGAAAGAGGCTTATATAACACATCTTGGAAATCGATAGCATGAGGAGACTTTAAAGCATTTTATTCAATGTTTGTAACCTTTTCCTCTAAGATCCTGACAACTTGAAGGAGTGTTTGAATTGTGGACCCATTGGGATTTAGATCAGTAGGATGAGTAGTCACCAAATGGGATGTAATCATATTTTGAATAGGCATATAAATTGGTATTTGAGTTAAAACATTTGTCAGCCACATGGTAGATGTAGCAATAGTAGTTTCAAGAAAAAAAGGTTGAAAAACATATCCTGTGCACCCATAATAAATATTAAATTGTAATGTATTCAGGGGGAGGGTTGTTGGTATATGGGGTTTCCCCATAGATATATTAAGATGATCAATAGATAGACCTATTTGGTCATCTATGATTTTTTTATTCTTAGTTTCTAAAATAATTTTTATGATTTCATCAAGATCTTCATGGTTTTAATGAATACATTCATGAAATAATAAAATTACTTTCAATTTCTCACTATCTATTTATTCATGTGCATTGGTTTCATTAGACTCAAGATTTTCATTATCAGAATCTTCTTCTATGATAATCTCATCAATATGTTTTTCATTCTCAACATTGGTATCATCATGATCCATAGGATTAGATCCCTCATTGGTTTGAGACATCTTAGGTTGTGGGAGGGGAAACTCAATGTGTTCAATAGGTACACCTAATCTAGGGCTACGCCTAGGTTGCATGCAAAATAATATAGGTGGGAAATAAAAAAAGTATAGTAATCTAAAACCCTAGATGACTAAAAAACCTAAGAATCAGAAATGTTTGCATTCATATTAATTGGGTTCACCAAATATTTAACCCTAAATATCTAAATTGGGTTTATTTAGGGTTAAATGTGATAGAGATAGCTTAAGGCAATAGGGTGATAAATTATATTTGTAGCAGGCCAATTAGATGCTAAACTTAGATAGAACATATGTTAAATTCATTAAACTAAGATATGCTAAAAATAGTAAGTATAATTAAGCTAGATATGTAAATGATAAAGAAGTAATGTAATTAACTAGTTTTGATGATGACATAGTTCTAGATCTAGAATAGGTAGGAAACAGACTAGAAGAAGATTCTGGAATAGCCATCGTATTCTAGATTAGATGCTTCTAAAGTTATAGACACTAGTGTTATCCTTGGATGGTTATGTCAACACTACTATTTAAACATGATGCAGGTGTCCTATATGAAATATATATTAGAAAATGATGTGATGGCTTGGATGCTTTTGGATTTGTCTTCACCTTTACTCTGGTGCATTTAGATCTAGTTCATGGATTGTCATTCCTCATGAAATTACAAAACCCTAGTTCTTCATCTTCATAGTGACCTTGGGGAAAAATGGTTCGTGGGCACATGGTGTCAAAATGACCCCAAATACCCTTCTATCAATGAGTGTTTCTTACATATCCAATATTCTAAAAAAGGCCTTAGATTGATTTATTTCTCCCCTACATGTTGGATTATGTGTGAATCATGCAATATGTGCAAAGAAAATACAATAGTAACCTATCCTATAACTTAGAAAATATAGTTCCTGAGTTGTTCCTTTAGTACTTCAAACCTATGTATGTGTTGGCATTATGACTAATATGTAAATAAGATAAAATAGGGAAGCTTTGCTCACTTGAGTGCTTGATTGAATGCCTTTTATAAGTTGCTTGGTGAATAAGTAAGAAGTTTATAGGTTTTACTAGGTGAGGAATGAATGAGGGTTGATATTTTATTTATATCAATTAATTTAGAGAAGTAACTCACATTAAAACACTTAGGTTGATCATTAGGATATGTTTCATTTATGAATTAGATGACTTTAGGGCACTAGACACTTGCATTAGAGTAGGACATATACATTGATACAAGTGTTTGTCTAGGAAACTAGGGTTCAGGGAACATAAAATTTGGTACAACCTCATTACTTGTAGAGATAGAAGATAAGTAGGTTTTAAGCATTCTGGAAAATATAGAAGGTTTGGGTCATCAACATAAGACTAGTTGGACCAATAAATAGGTGAAGGGGCATAAGATAGAGTATATGTGAGACTTTTGAAAGTTGGAAAGGTCTATAACTAAGAGGAACAACCAAGGTCTAAGTTTTCCAAGTGTATAAGATTGAGGTGCTATATAATCCATAAATATCATATACAACAATATAGTTTATACATTCAATGGAAAATAGTTGTTATTTCACTTCAAATCTATTGACATTGTGGTCATGATGGGGGAATGAATATTCTCCATTATTTTTTGATCATGTAAATAAAGTCTAGATATGTCTATAGTGGTGTGATTCATTTTATTATAGATAATGTACATTCAAGTTTATTAAAACTCAATGACCTTAGCATTACTTCTAGCAAACTTATTGTGCGGCTCCACATTTATGTTACGAGTGATATATGTTCAAGTCTAATAACATTCAATGACCTTAAAATCACTTCTAGTGAACCCATTATGGTTCCATCTTATTTTGGATTGGTACATTGGGTACTTCTCCCCATTCATGAGAGTTGGATCATGCATATTTCCAACTCAAGGGATTGATTGGTTATTTAAAAGTGGGAATTGATCACTCTCAATTTACCAATGGTTCAATATGATGAACCATCTCTCTAAGTGATTTGATAAGGGAACATGCTTCTCTAATGCTTCTATAGGTTGTAGGGAAACAAAGTTTCATCTCATTACAAGTTTACTCCTTCCTTGCTCTCCTTTCAATTTTAAAATTACAAAGTTTTAGATTTTTAAAATTTCAAATATTAAGAATGAATACCTCATGTGTTTTTGTAAGGTTTTATATTGAGTGTCCTACATAATTAAAGCTTCCTATCAAAGTAAAAGTGTGTTGTACACACTCAAGTATTGCCTTTCTCTTTTACTCTAACAATTTCATTGCTAGAATAAAGTTGGGGAAATGTAGAAACCTAAACTTGGTCACAAATACTTGACAATGTTAATTCCTGTCACATTTTGAACCACTCAACTTATGCTTAAATAAATGAATCTTATTTGCCATTCTTCTAGTTAGTTATCTATATACAGGCTTGTTCCCTTTGTTCATCATCACTAATATACAAAAATTTCCAAGTTAATGCTCAAATTGTCTTATATCATTCTCAGACTACTTCCAAAATCAGGATAGTTGTCCCTAATTTTATGGAACAAGTGTGTGTTAGGCACACAAGTCCATTGTTTTGGACATGTCCACCTAATGTGGCATTATCCATTTAATGACTAGTTTCTAAAATTAAAAATATCCATTTGGGTCGATGTTGCATGGTTTACAAGTTGGCTAAATAAAATTATACAAATTTTCTCTTGTAAATACAAATCAAATACTAACCATTAAGGGATATGATTTATAACTTTACACTATTTATTGAAAATTTATACACTACTTCACATTGATAAAATTTTCCTTGATCTTCCTAAATTTAAGATCATTCATTAGGAGTAGTCATAATCCAAGTCTGAAGCATTTCAAATCAAATCAAGAGCTAACATTGCCAAGTATCAAAGCCAAATTTCTAGATACAAACATATAGTTAAAGAGCACAATTTCACAATCACTCTAGGTGGGATAAATACATGTGGCTTAATTCGCTCCTCGAAGTACCTAGATACATAGGCACCGGTCAATCATCAATTTGGGTGTTTGGGTTTAGCTCAACCCATTGCACTTCTGCTCTCTTTTTGTAGGTTTCCAACACTCACAAGTACTGGTTTCAAAGGCAAAGAGAAGGAAGATAATGATTTATGCAAGGCATCTATAGAAGTGAAATATTTTATACCTCTTAGTAGACAAAGGTGCAAGTAGTAGAGTAGTCATAGTTTTTCCACGATCAAAGCAAGAAAATTACAATCAACAAACATTGTCGGTTCGCACTGCTATCTAGGGAGCGTAGACTTGTTTATAAATATTTGTAGACTCTACTTCTTGATCTAAGCTTTCAAAATCCTATCTTATCCTAATTTCCACTATCAAATACTTGCTATAGTTAACCAAAAACCAAAAAATCTAAGTATCTCATTATTAATTGTATTTACTATTTTTAGCATATGCCACTTATCAATCAATTTATGTCAATTTTAATTTACATTTAGATTTTATGCTTAAATGTCATGTATTACAATCTGTATAGATCTATCTAGCACTGAAACGTAAGGACCTTACCTTAAGAAATTTGATCAAAGTCGAATTGAAAAAATGCTTGCCTCAATATTATGCAAGCATTTCCATGCTAAAATATCACTCCCACAAGACATCTTTCTCACTAAATTTGGTACAATCCCACTCATTATTGATATGATCTTTCACATGGTGACATGGAACACATTTTAAAATAGATGGCCAACTCTTCAGTTGATTTCTTCAAGTACCCATCTCAAGTATTGAAATCCTCTATGTAGCTAGCAAAATCTGGGATCAAATCTAGATGGTATGCCATAGCTTCTGCTCTAGTAGACCTAATATATATATATATATATATATATATATATATATATATATATATATATATATATATATACACACACACACACACACACACACACACACACACACACACACACACACACACACACACACACTCCTTTCACATAATTTTTAAATTGATGTACCAAATGTATCCCAAAGGGAGATAAATAAGGGTATCAGAGATGAGATCTATGGAATCTACCTTCAATGCAAATGGTTCATAACAAAATTGAGTTTGTTCACATCACCTCTATATAGAAGCATGTCACCATATTCCTCAAGTACATTATATTTGCCAAATTTGTTCTTTAGACCTTGAAACCGAAGATCATCTTCTATTTATATATTCTCCTTACTATGAGATCATGGGATGATTATTTTGCCTCTTCAAAGACTTGTATATCTCTCTCGAGACTTACATGACTTACAAGGATCAAAGATGCTTGGCTCTTTTCTTTCAAGAGATGTTTGATCTTTGCCAATATTTGGCCAAAGATTTTACTTCTACAATGTTATGCATCTAGAGGATTGTTTCTTTTATTCACCTTATTTCTTCTTTAAGATTCAGTAGGAAGCAACCCGATTATAGTGTTGTAGATATGGTAAGATCAGTGCGGCATCAGAGTCCATGATTTTTTTTTAAGGATTTTTTTGGTTGTTTGTTCTTCTTAGTTTTTGGGTTTGCTAGAGTTGATATTTCTTTCCTTATTATTTTCTTTACATTGTTTTTTTTCAGTCCCATGGGTTGATTTTGGACTTTCGTAGACATTCATCATCATCATCATCATCATCATCATCATCATCATCATCATCATCATCATCATCATCATCATCATCACTAGATTAATTTAAACATATTCGTGTATGGTTATATGTATACTTCAGAGATATTAGTTAAGAAGGTAAGGTGAGATGGTCCTAATAAACCTTTCTTTTAAGGGGCATCTCTAGGAATTGAAAAGAAAAGTTATGAAAGTTATAGATGTATTTGTTTCAAGCGATGTCCTAAGGGCTTAACTTGAATTTTTAATGTTGATTTCAGACCTTTTTAATTGAACTATATTTAATATGTACAAGGTCGCACAAAAATTTAGATAAAATCTCTAATATAAATCTTAAACTAAAACATAGATTTTATTTGTATAAATCAAAATAATAACTAATTAATTTTAATATTTTACTTAATAAATTAGAATTACTAACCATCCTACTAAAAATTTAGTACAAAATATATATATATATATAAACCTTTTAAAAAATCGACTCAATATCTCCTCTTTTTAAATTATCGAGTATAATACTAAAGTTAAAAACTACCATATCAAACAACATTTATTGACATTTTTAAAAATATATTTCACGGCAAAAGATAAAATTGAGAAAAATCATGGTCCCGGCGGGGCTCGAACCCGCGACCTTCGGCTGTCTCCTATTTGCTTCAACCTCATAAGACCAACGCTCTAACCAACTGAGCTACGGGACCACATAAAAGTTTTCCACAAGTGTTCTAAATAGTTTACTCATTCGTTTTATGCTTTGGTGAAACCCTGTTTTCATTTGCATTCAATAAGGAGAGTTTTAGACTATTTGCACCGTATAATTAACATTTTTGATTATCCAAACATAACTCTATTTTATTTGGTTTGTATAAATATTGCAGTCTCGCTTATGGACCAGTCTTACTTTGACCACACGCTAGACTATGAACACAATGTAGTACTAGAGACAATACTAACCCCATGCTTCATTGCATTGGTATTGATTTACTTTGGAAATTGATAATGTTGTTCTTCCAAGATTTTTTTAATTCTTATGCAGTGGTATAATTAGATTGAGGTCATCTAGTATTAGTTAATTAAGTATTTTTAGAGAAGGTAATATAGTCGTTAAACGAAAATAGGTACCTCAAAATAATATCTCTCGATAATTTGTAAATAGATAAATTCAAGATACATATACTAGAGTATTGATTACACTGATAGGTGTAATATATAATGGTAGCCGGTAGTGGTGGTGGAGTATAATAGTGTGAGATGTCAATAAAAATGTTTGGCCTTAAATTTAATGTCCCTTTGATCATCATATGATAAATTTGACCTTAAATTTAACATCCATTTGACCGTTATATTAAATAAATCTTCTTGCTTGGAGAAGACATTAAAAAATCGTGATATCTTAGGCATGCGATGGAATTTAGAGTCCTTTTTTTAGTGGAAATATTGTTTCGATCACAATACAATAGTACAATTAGATTGAAGTAAGCAATCACTTGTTAATGAGAAATTCATGAAGTCATTAATCAATTAAAGTATGTGATAAATCGAAGATAGGCACATATATACTGATATCTCATAAATATATTTAAAATATTTTTACTAGATTAGCACACTTGTCTTAACTAATTTTTATTTAAATCGGACAATATGGCCCCAGTTGTTCACTTCCATCTTGTTAAAAAAATCCTCTTGTGCATCCTCTATTTTATAATTATCCTATTTTTTGTGTCCCCTATTTTGTTCTTATTTTACATTGTGTTATAGACCACATTTAAGTTGGCTACTCATGTCCCCCTCTTTCTCCCTTTTTAGATCATCGCTGTTAAAAGTTGATATGGGTGATAATATTTCTAGATTTAAATTTAAATATCACTTATAAGTAGATGAGTGTTGTATTTCATTTGACATAAGAGGTTATTCACATGCATATACCAATGATTAAAGTAATCATTAAGGCATTTATCAATGTTTGGGATAACATTCTATTGTGGAGCACCATTTTCACACATGACAAGGATAATCCATGTAATTTTTATTTTGAACACATTTCTATTTATATGATCTCCTTTAAGCTATTTACTATTATTCTATCTCGAAATCCATATCCTTTAAGGGCCTACTAGATTGAAAAATAGTTATACTACTCACTAACTCTAACGTATGCCCCTAAAGTCCCATTGTTTTCCTCAAGGTCTTTAGATATCATAAGTGTTTTGGTGTTGTAGATTCGGGATTAGGAAGCTAAATCAAATCAAACTCATGATAGTGTAAGATTAAGATAAGACATCAAATTCCCCTATTAATTTACATATTTATCTTATCAGAAAATGTATAATTAATTAGACATTGTCTACGATAATTTTACACGTTTTATAATTCTTAATTATAGGTAGATTCATTTATGGATGATACATTTTGGTGACCCTACATATTCTTTCCCATTGCCAAGGTTTTGTAGAATTAATACACATTATTATTTCCCTCTTATAATAATCTCCACTCAATATTTACCCCCATTTTATTGATCTTAATATAATGATCCCAAACTCATGTCACTTCCTTATTTGCATTTATAATATTTTATTCATTTTTCCTTTGCCTATTGTTGGTTTTTATTTCTTGGCAACAATATCAAGGCAGTCAATATTTTATTTTTTTTCATTTTCATAATTTATCTTTCATGCATCTAGCCTTCTTCATCCTTGCCTAGTGTTTACCATGTTTTTGTCTTACCCCCAACTTTCTACATGCAACTTTCCTTCCAACTGATATACTTAATTATATTCCCCTTTCCTCTCCCTTTTCTCCTGTTGCTAGCCCCTAACCCCTTAGATTCCTTGACCTTTGTGCACCTCCCAATTCATTCCCTAATCTTCCCATAACTTATTCCACCTTTTGCTCAACCAAAACCTTATCCCAACACACCCACCATTACCACATCCAATATGCCACTATAGCACTATTTCAAAGAAAAGTGGATAAAGCTAAGAGACAATACATTAGACCACTCAAAAAAGCATAATGCAATAGATATAGTACAAATACAATTAAAAAATTAAGAAAAGACCTATAAAGTGCTTAAAATAAATGAATGAAAGTACATAAGACTATCAAGAATTAACAAAAGGGGTTTTAGAGATGTATATCTGATTTCTCACTCACATGTACTCTAAAAATTTCTAAAGGTACTAAGAAAAGGGTCCAAAAATAGTGCATAAGAGATTCTATAAATATGAATGTGTTTAACTAAAGTGACCAAAATAATACTACTATGATAATGATAGCTCGATGTTGGGTTATTCTGATAGTGACAATATGTATTTAAAGTGGTAGTATGGTTCTAATAGTGGTTGAATAGGTCAGACTAGTATGAAAATTTGTGAATCCCTTTATGTGCACATTCTTATTAGAAACCTCTCTTAGATTAGTGAATTGGTGGTTGAAAATGTTAGAGTGGGCCACACTTTAGGATCAAGTTGATAGGATTGAATGCATGAAGAAAACTTATATGGAGTAGTGAAATTAGAAAAAAAAATCCAAAAGGAAGAAGCTTCTATTCAGAATAATAAAGTTGTATTAGTATAATTATCCATAAAATTTTAGAAAGGTACATTAAATAAGTGGAAGATAAACATGTCTCGACATCCTCATGCATGTGTGATTATCTTTCCCAATGACCTTTATTAAACCTAAGCAAGTTAACTAGACTATGTAGGTAAAACCACATAGTGGGAAAAATCCTATACTAACACCCATCCTCCCCCCCCCCCCCCCCCCCCCCCCCCCCCCCCCGCCCCCTTAAGTATAGCTTAGGTAGGTACAAGAATTGGGTCCCAACACAAAGGCCTAACGAGGTACCCAAGCACAATGTAAATCTATAACTAAAAAGTCCCCATAAAATATGTTGAAGTTGTCTATAGTAGAGCTCATAAAATGACTAAGGTCGATGATGACATCCTTCACCTGAAGACTAAAGAAGTTACATACACATAAAATAATGTTTCTTCCATTTTCTAAAAGAAGAACATGATATGTGTACTAAAAATATGACCATTCCATAATGGAAGATGAAGGCAACAATATGAATAAATCTGAGTATGGTCCAAAATAAAAGTGTGGCATAGGTCTGGTAAGATCATGCACAAGAAATGAATGTAATGCCACTAAAGTGAACATGTTAGAATTAGGTGCAGTGAAGAGTGGATCACCTTGGAGTGATGAATGTGTCCACCAAGTTCCTGATAAATATTCAACCAGGGTAAAATTCTTATACAATGAACTATTCTCTTCATGTATAGTAAGAGGGTCAACTGCTCTATGAAATGATGGTGTAATGGAAGCAGACACTAAATAATGTGGAATGCCCTGTAACTATATACTAGACTACCCAATGTTTGATGTGTCTTAAATCAATATACCTACACTTTGTAATGTTAGAAGTGGACCATAGGCAGGTGGATCAAGAACTAATTCCTCAATAGCTAGAAAGTGACAAGGAGATGGTGGAGGTGTGTCCCCATCACTACTATAGTCATGTGTGCTAGAAGAAGAGTCATTAATATTAGAGATGTGCTCAGGCTCAAAAGTGTTATCAAGTATAGGTGAGTTTGATAAAGAATAATGGCATGGAGCATTCATTAAAGGAATGCCCATGTGAATTAGAGAGCATGGATAAAAAAATCTCCGAACTAGAAAAGAGACTGTAGATGATGCACGTAGATCCACTACTAAATATCCATAAGAATATATGAGTCATTGAAGCTCCTAAAGGGTGTTCTCTCATTGGAAACAATAAATTCCTTCAAAGTACCAATCTATGATGAATCTAGAAGAATAATATCATGCACAAGAATAGAAGTAAAATCTACAATGGAATAACTAATATTTGGAAAAATCTTAACCCATAGTGGTGGCTTGATAGAAGGAAGATAACTATCCACCATGGATGTGATGTCATAGGAAATAGGAGTAGGAAGAGAGAGTAAAATGGTCTCCAAATAGATGATAGGAAGAGGATTATGAGTAATATAAATCTCACCAAGATCTATAAAAAGAGATTGAAGGATGCTCCAAATAGTGTCTAGACACATGGAGAGTTGTACATGGTGATGTAGATCCCATGAAATGTGTAGTAGCAAGGTACCCCAAAACTTGTCACAAGTGTTAGCCCACTTAATGTGTTTATTTGAATTAGTGGGAACATGCATTTGTCTATATAGGAATGGAATACAATTATTTCACCTTTTTATGAATAATTATTCCATACAAGCATGCCAAGAATCATAGTTACTCTTTCCAAGAAGAATCGTTGGTGTAAAATCAACTTTCCTCTAAAATTATCTCTCAAGTGAAGTCGAATGACCGAGAGAAGACACCAAACAAGTTCAAAACTACATAAAACAACTGCAATGACCTTTAATTACAATAATAATGAATGCTCATGAAGATGATGTTAGTCACAACCAAGAATGCATCCAAATGAGCAGTAAGTGTAGGAATCAACACAATACAAAAAATAAGGATGTGTGGAAGAGACATCAAATAATGCATAACACCACACAATACCCCCTTAGAAATGTCAGTATTGACACCCCCATAATGTTTTAAATACAAGCACACTTGTATAGACAATGATCATAGTCGATAATTGTCTTGAGTAAATTATGCATATGTATGAAAGAATTGGAGGGACATCAGGCTCTACCAATAATACATCCAAGAGGTAAAATTTATGAATAATAGGTAGTTATGGAGGGCCCAAAAAGTTTATCAATGTGTATATCATGAAAAAAAAAGAAATTTTTTATAAGACAATGCTCAAAAAGGAGTTACCAACCAAAAGTTATAGTCATTTTAAGATTTGGGCTCACATAAAAAATCTCCATCCAACATAAATTTGAAAATGTTTGGGTTGATTAGAGACACACAATAAATAATTGAAATTTTTTGGGTTAATTTAAGATTTGTTTGGGGCTAAGTTTAATCCCCCACTAATAAGAATTAATATTTAATCCCCCTCCATGTGACCATAACATATGACCAAGTGGCTAAAGCCTCTTATGAGTCACTCCCAAAGTGCCTCCAAAATCTAATGAATAGTGCCATAGTGCACTAACTTTAATTTGACATCTATATGGACATACCTATGTCCTAAGGGTTGCCTATAGTAGATGTAGGGTATGGGTGGATGGATACATGCACACATGTAACTACGCATAAGGCATAGTATGCAAAAGTGGTCAAGAAAATAGGAGGTGCCAAATGACAGAATCACATGTGTGAGGTGTCAATGGATGGTTTCACACATGGGATACATTGATATATGGGCTCACACATAAAGGGAACCATAAATATGACTCATGTGTTGAAGGAACTGACAGATGGGCTTGTGCATAGAGGGGGTCGTAAAGATGGGCTCACACATAGATGCACAAAATGAGGATGATAGGTCAGACCCAGGCGGGCATGAATGGGAATTGATGTTTGCAACCCTCTATATACATGATTGTGAATAGAGGATGTTAGACAAAGCTCACAAAAAATTATAAGTGTTCAATTTTTTATTGGAATGGCCCAAGTTACAAAAAACCTCCATAAAGAACCTTCGATTTGTATAAAAATTATGTGTCTTCTCCCAAAAATGGCAAGAACCCACTAAGTTTTTTGGAAAACCCAATTAACCTAGAAATCTTTTTCTAATTGAATACTTCAATAGTATGAATATATGCAAAAACTAAGAAAAATACTTGAAACCCTCCAAAAAATGTCAAAAATGGTTTTCACAAATCTAGGTCATATTTACAACAAATCATAGGGTTTTGACATCATATGAATCCAATGGTGATGTCTATTTTTCATTTGGAAACTTTGGTGGTTCAAATCTATACAATTTTTTTAGGAACCCCACCAAATCGTTGAAAATTGAAATTAATAAAAAACACTTGAACAAGCTAGAATGTTAGATCTCACAATAAGAACAATGGCATTTAGTTACCAACAAAGTTCTAATACCATGCCGGAGTGGGACACACTTGAGGATCTATTGGATAGGATTGAATGCATGAACAATCCAAAAGGAAAAATCTTGTATTCACAATAATAAAATTGTATTAGTAACATTAGTCTTAAAAACTTTAGGAAGGTACATTATATAGGTGGAAGATAAACATGTCCCAACATCCTCATGCATGTGAGATTATCTTCCCTAATGAGCTTTATTAAACCTAAAAAATCTACCTAGACTGTGTAGGTAAAACCATATAGTGGGAAAAGCCTACACTAATAGAAATTTACATAATTATTTATATTTTATCAAACCCTAATCCACTTCAAGAGACCTTGCAAGGACAATAAAAAAATGGTGTTTGTTTTAGAAGGATACCTCATTCAACCCCATGTTTGTTGATAATTTATAAATTAACACTCATACAAATTAAAAATTGGATCCATATATATGATTGTCCCAAACCTCATCCCTATGTATGAAATGCAAACAAGTAGTTGATTTTATATTTTATTTCACTAGTCCTTATTTTGGCACAAATATGCATCAATAACTCTTCAATAGATACAAATGTAGTAAATTGAGATTACATGAAATACTTAAATGTGATCCTTGTAATTGTGTGAGCATACAATGTGGTTTCTCAGTTGTGTGATGTGATAAATGTATTAGGGTGATTTTGTAAATATAAACCTCTAAAATTAAAATTAAGTCCTTATTGGTGCACAAGCTAACATTTTGGTAGTGGGAAAACTAAAAATCAAAACAAAATCAAATATGGTGAAAGGGACCAAAGGACCCACAACCAACATGACCACTATCAAAATGTTTTGAAATTAGTCATACCATTATTAACCTACTCTAATAATGGTCAAGGTGACAAAAACCCTAAAAACAAAGACCTAATGAGTTATTAATAATAACTGAGAGGATTATAAAGCAAATAAATGTAATATCTAAAGGTTTTTATGAATGAAATGATGATAAGGTAAGGTTATATGGGGCCCAACACAAAGAAAAATGCACCAATAAGAACTCAATTTGAACTAATGATTTGTATATATAAAAACATGATAGTAGCATTACAGTTACAAGGCCTATATCAAAATTAGGTATCTACATCATGACTAAAATTAATGTGTTTATGTGTACATAAACCTTTAAATTAAATAAACAATTACACTTGGGATGTATTGATTAAAAATTTGTGGTAGAAACTTATAATTTATGCTTGAAGTTAATATTGGATATAAAATTGATATGAAATTCAAAAGGTGGAGGGTTATCACTTTCAAATTCAATCTTGATAAAACTTTAAAGTGATGTAGGAGCATGCTAAGCACAAATCAATCTTACATCATTTTTGACAACTAAGCACTTATTTGTGGAGAAACTCAAGTGTTCGAGTGTGGCCAAGAAAGAAATATTAGTAAACTAAAAAATAGTGCACAAGTTTAAGACAAATGAGTCATGTGAAAAATAGTGTGTGTGTATCAATCTAGTACACAGAAGGGCCTTTTTGGAAAGAAATGGATAGACATGCATAGGAAATTACTATAAAGTCAATAGTTTGAATTGGATACTAGATCACTCTGACATGTCTACATGACTACCAAAATTTGAAATGGAATACATTAGCATCAAAAGTGGGAACCTAGAAATCAAGTCAAGAAAATCATTTATTTGGTATTTTAGAAACCTGGTTACATTTGAATTCTTACTAGTTAACTCGACCTAGACACATCAATGAGAAATTCATTAACTAATTATTAATTTAGTAGTTTTTTGATTGGTAGGAAGTGGACTTCAACCAATTCCAAGGCCTATAAATAGGTATTTGAGGCCATTTTAGAAAATTTTGGGCAAGAAAATGAACTTTTCCATTTTTTCATACTAAGAGAGAGAGTGAGATAGAGAGAGAGAGTGTGAGAAAAAGGGAGGCAAGGCCTGATAGTATAACCTTGTGGGAGCTTGAGGACGTAGTCATTGTAATATCAGAGTTGACTATAGAAATTCAATTCCAACATAGTTATAGCTCATGTTGAATGAGATGTTGTTTGTAACTCTTTTTTAAAATAATATATTAAGCTTTTCTAAGTTTTTGGCATTGTGTGTGTAAAAGTGTGTTGGAAACAAGGGTGAGATAATCAATCATTGTGTGGTTTGGCTTCTCCTCATTAGGAACCCAATCCATGACCTACACCACTTGGTATCGAAGCAGGTTTAAAACCTTGTTGAGTGAAAAGAAAGGGTTGCTTATGTAGGATTATGAGAAAATGACTCACAACATTATAACAAAAATTTATAAGATAAGATGTTTTCAAGAAAAGCAACTAGCATAGGTGCAGTAGATGTAATCATAACACAAAGGCTAGATAAAGTCTTAGATGTATTGTGTGTTATGAAAATGCACGTAGATGTTGTTGAGGAGGACCATTGGCGAGGATTCATCCCAATATATGATGAAAGTTATTGTGAAGGGAAAGAAAACTACACCAAGGGAGTAGATGATGATAAAGGAGATGGAAGTGCTGAAGAATAAATTGATGCTAGTGAGGAGAGTATCTTGAGATTTATTTCATGTATATAGGCTAGGATGCAAATATGGACTTGCCCTATTTTTATAAAAGTGTAAATCTAGAGGAGCTTGTTGATTGTCTTAATGACATGGAATAGTACTTTAGTATGAGGACATTGGCAACCCATAACATGTCAAGATGATGCAGACAAAGTTGAAAGGGAATATGATCTATGTTATAAATAAGTTATGAATGAATAGTGAAAAAATTGGAAAGATAATATAACAATATGGGATAGATAGTTGTTAAATTGAGATGAAAATTATTGCTTGGGGGTTACCATATGGATTTGTTCAAAATACTTCAACATATCAAGCAAAAAGATATGTCAGTCAAAGATTATACCAAAGAGTTCTACAAGATTGCCATTAGATTAGCACATAATGAAGTGGATACAAATAAGTTTATGTGATATTTTAATGGATTGCACCTTAGAATATAAGAGGAACTAATAATATTTTAAATTCAAGATTCTAAATAAGCATACCAATTTGCACTCTTGACAGAGGAGAATTTGTCATGTACATAACAAAACAACACATGAGGCAACGGAATATTTATACGAGGAGGAAGAGGTGCATGAATGAACATGTAGAAACATGAAGCAAAATTCATAGTGTGATGTGAAGTGCACACCTAAGGTAATAGTGGGATGTGAAAATTTGAGAAAGAGAATGTGTGTGGAGAAGGAAGATTTTACCAAAATTGGGGATGAAGCATATTTGGTTGAGGAAGGAGAAGAGGATTCATATGAATATGTTTCAAGTGTAAAAAACTAGGACATTGAACATATGAATGCCCATACGTGTAAAGTGAAGGAAGTATAATAAAATATGTTTTTACACATATGACACATGAAGATGAGGAGTCAATTAGATGAAGTGAGCATTCAAAATAACTTGAGCATGAGGAATTACTGATGTTGAAGAGAGTTTTATCAGAATCATTGTAAGAAGACAAGGAACCAATGCAAAGGAAAGGTTTATTCCATCCCGTATGTAAGTCAAGAGTTAAATTATTAAAAGAAATAATAGATAGTGGCAACATCGATAACTTGGTCTAAAATGAAATGGTCAATAAATTCAATTTGAAGAGAGTGGCACACCATAACCCATATAGAGTATCATGGTTTTAAAACAACCAATAATTATTGGTTAACAATTAATTTCTAGTGAAATTATATATATGTGTTTGACACTTTATGGAAATAAGGATTAAAATAAAAGAGAGTAGCCTAATCAACTAAGGATTACTATACTCTAAAAAGAAAGCCAATTAAATTAATTTATATTCTACTAATATTCTAATGGGGTATATTTAATCTAAGAAAATACCAAATATGGAAATTATAACATTCAAATATTATGATAATAAAAATATGAAGGATAAATTGTAATTAGATTATATAATGATGTGTATATATATCTAAATAGTGTAGGTGAAAAATTAGATTATCTGAAGATCTAGATCATGTTTTCAAATTAAGTATTTTTGTTTTGTCAACATGAACACTTGCATTTCCCTATGGACACTTACGCCAACACTAGTGTCCTGATTCTACCACTAGTGTCCTATATATAATATTGAATCTTTTTTGAAACTTCCACATGCACATGCTAATCTTAAATATCTCCTTTTAGATTCTCTATTAAAATTATGCACATAGGTTATTGATATCAGTATTTTGATCAATACCCTAGATCCTCTAATTAGGGCATGATACCTTAAAAGAATAGGGGTTAATAGGCTCAATTGAATTCAAGATGAGATCAAGGACCCCTCTATCATTGAGTGTACTTACATAACCATATACTTATGAGAGGGCCTTAGACCAATGTAGTTATCCCCTTTATGTGGGCTTGTGTGTGAAAAATGGTGTAATATGCTATATGTGAGTGCATGTAGGGATCTAACTTATAACTTGGAAAATATTACCCATGATTTATTCTTTTGATGATTTAGACCTATAATAAGATGAATCCTATGCCTTCTTTGTAAATAAGAAATAATAGGGCATAATAACTTAGTTGTGCAATTAATTTTTAGTATTGTAGTTTAAGCTTGAAAGATGTGTTGGGGATCAACCAACAAACTTGATTACTTTTATGTAAGCAATTAAACACGGAATTAAACCAGAATAATAAGTAACTAGAATCAAAAATAACAAAGAATAAGAGATACAAGAAACCACCCTAAAAACTTGTATTAAACTCTTCTAGAAAGAAATACAATGAAGAAAAATCACACTTTCTTCTCACACCTCTCAGATGTATAGATCTCTTTCCCTCAAGAGTTTACAATCAATTCCAACAACCTGGATTGATACACACATATACAATATGTCTTGTACTGTTCTCATTACACTTACACACAAGCTATGAAGATCTATCCCATTATATAGAATTAGGGATCATGAGCTATGCAATATCAACCATTAGATACACCTCTTAATCAAAGGCTTAAAATAGTCCTGCTAAAGATAAAGATGCAGAATTACAACTAATAGCTAATCTAATCATGCAAACAATCTATTCCATCCATGAAAATAGAATTTTTGGATGCACAGGTGATTGACGTCGATCCCTGTTTGCCTGCACATAACTGACGTCGGCCAATACATGACCGACGCCGACAGCTACTGGTCGACTCCTTGCCATCGTCAGTGACTGTGTGAATTCAGCAACTTTATCATCTTCTCATCTAGTGAAGCTTTTAGCTCCACACCTCAATAATCTCCCACTTGGAGATAAATAGCTACACCAGTACCTGTACAACACTAGCTTCTCCATCTTCAAACTCAATCTTGAAGACCAATAAAAGTTGAATGAAGATTCAACTTCTCTTTTGTTACCCGGCTTTGTTAACATATCAGTAGGGTTCTCATCCGTATGGATCTTCTCTAGATTCAACTCACCATCCTCTAATACCTATCTTATGAAGTGGTACCTAAGCTATATATGTTTGGTTCTTGAATGAAAGGCTGAATTCTTAGCCAAATGAATTGCACTTTGACTATCACTGTATAATCTATAACTCTCTTATTCCTTTCCTAACTCTTCCATGAACCGTGTCATCCATATCATCTCCTTGCTAGCCTCTGTGACTACAATGTATTCTACCTCTATAGTAGACAAGGCAACAACCTTCTGCAAATTTGAAATCTAGCTAACTGTTGTTCCACCAACAGTGAACACATAACCTATGGTGCTCCTCCTACCATCTAAGTCCCCTGCCATATCCACATCTACATATCCATGTAGAGAAGTGTTTGACCCTCCATAGCACAAATGCCTACTGCTGGTCCCTCTCAAATATCTGAGAATCCACTGGACTGCTTTCCAGTGTTCCTTCCCTAGATTGGCCATATACTTACTGATAACTCCCACTGCTTGGGCAATATCTAGTCTAGTACATACCATTGCATACATTAAGCTCCCAATTGCAAAAGCATATGGAACTCTACTCATGTACTCTACCTCATCATGTGAATTAGGACACTATTCTTTACTCAACTTAAAGTGTCCAGCCATAGGTGTACTTACTAGTTTTGCATCCTGCATATTGAACCTCTCCAACACCTTGTTCACATAATCCTCTTGAGACAAAATCAACCTATGATTTTTCCTGTCTCTCTTGATACTCATGCCAAGGATTTTTTTTACTGCTCTCAAATCCTTCATGGCAAATGTGTGAGCTAATTTCACCTTAAGCTCAGAGATATTCTGCATATGTGAACCTGCAACCAGCATATCATCTACATACAACAATATGATAATATATCTACCATTATCCAATCTCTTAAAATAAAAACAATGGTCAGATTGACATATACTATAGCCATGCTCAGTCATAAACCTATCAAATTTTAAATACCATTGTCTAGGAGCTTGCTTGAGACCATACAAGCTTTTCTTCAATCTACACACAAGTTTCTCCTTACCTTTGACCTCAAACCCTTCCGGTTGATCCATATATATTTCTTCATCCAAATCTCCATGAAGAAATGCTATCTTAACATCAAGCTGCTCAAGATGCAAATCCTCAATAGCAACTAAAGACAATACAGTCTGAATAGAAGTCATTTTAACTACAGGAGAAAAAATCTCACCAAAATCAATACCTGGTTTCTGTGTAAATATTTTCACTACCAACCTGGCCTTATATCTCATTTGTCCATTCTCACCTTCCTTTTACCTGTAGATCCATCTATTTTTTAGTGTTCTCTTTCCCACTGGCAACTCAACCAAATCCCATGTTTGGTTCTCTTTCAAGGAATCAGTTTCCTCATTCATGCCTAGCTCCCACTGATTCTTGAATTCCACCTATATTGCTTCATCAAAACTCTCTGGTTCTCCACCATCAGTAAGCAATAAATAGAATAATGAAGGAGAATATCGAATTGGAGGTTTACTTACCCTTTCTGACCTCCTGATGGGCATCTAAGACTCATTCACAACATGCTGTCTGCCCAAATTCTCTGATAGTAACCAATCTCGGTCATCTCTAGGCTTGTAACTGACCGACGTCGGTTCCACATGACCGACATTGGTTCCTTCCTGACTGACATCGATCACTATCTGGTCGAGATCAGTTCCTATATTGCCGATGTTAGTTCCTGCCTAACCGACATTGATCTCTATGTTTTCTTGTCTGTGATTATTCTTTCTTGCAAGCTCATTTTGGACCATCACCTCGTCCAAATCTTCATGGCCCTGCTTAGAATTCTTCAGCTTCTTGAGCTAATCACTATACATCAATTTTTCATTGAAAACAACATCATGGCTCCTAATTATTTTTTTAGTTCCTAGATTCCAAAATTGGAATCCAAAATCATCAGAGCCATAACCAATAAATGTGCACCTCATAGACTTAGCATCTAGCTTCTTTCTATTTTCCTTATCAACGTGCACAAAAGCTTCAGAACTAAAAACTCTTAGAAATAAAAGATCTACCTTTTTACCTATCCAAGCCTCTTCTAAAATTCCACCATCTAGAGCAGTAGAGGGTCCTCTATTAATCAGGTAAACCACAATGTCCACAACTTCTACCCAAAACTGTAAGGGCAAACCAACATGCAACCTCATACTCTGTGCATGCTCCAATATTGTTCTGTTCATCCTTTTAGCAACTCCATTTTGCTAAGGTGTCCTTGGAACCATCCTTTGCCTACGTATTCCATTCATATAACAGTAACTTATAAACTTATTTCTACAATAGTCACCACCATTGTCAGATCTAAGGCACTTCAATCTCCTGCCTATTTCATTCTCAACTAAAGCTTTCTAAATATTAAAAGTGTCAAAAACATCAGATTTCTTCCTTATGTAATAAACCCATACCTTTTTTGTAGCATCATCAATGAAAGTAACATAATACTGTGATCCTCCAATAGAATCTACCCGAGCTGGTCCCCACACGTCTGTGTGAACAAGCTCTAACTTGTGCTTCCTCTTTGTTGACCCAATTTTAACAAACCTTACTCTCTTCTATTTTCCAAAAACACAATGCTCACAAAAATCTAGATCTATGTTTTTCAAATCTGAAAGCTTACCTTTTGACTTAAGAATAGACATTCCCTTCTCACTCATGTAGCCAAGCCTCTGGTGCCATAACTTTGCATCCACATCTGAAGTAGATAATATAGAAGGAGAATAATCAGTAATACAATTACATAAATAGAGAGTACCTACTCTCTTACCTCTGACTAATACAAGTGCACCCTTGGTAACATTCCAAGATTCAGCTATGAGAGTTACTATACAACCCTCATCACCCAACTTTCCTACAAAAATTAGATTCCGCTTCAGGGCTGGGACATGCATGACATCCTTCAACACCCATGTGTTGCCATTCTGCAATTTTAGATGCACTTTTCCTTTGCCAACAATTTTACAAGGCTCATCATCCCCTAAATAAACTTTTCCAAAATCTCCCTGGACATAATCATTGAAAAATTCTCTATTTGGGGTAGCATGGAAAGAGGCCCCAGAATCTAAAACCGAAGATTCTATTTTATTATGCAAAGAAAGTGAAAGAGCATCTTGTGCAACAATACCTACAACTTTTGCTTCTTCATTACCTTCATGCTGATTCTCTTCATTAACTTTCAACCACCAATCTTTCTTTACATGTCCTCTCTTTCCACAATTCCACTAGCTTATCTTTCTTTTTCCATTTCTGGATTTGGATCTATTGCTCATCTTTGACTTAGACCTTGATCTCCCTTGCTTTCCCTTTTCTCTTTGCCTTCCCCTACTTTCAATACTTAAAGCATTACCTGATGATTCCCCTGTGCTTTTCTTATGAGTCTCTTCATTCAGGATCACACTAACAACATCATCAACTTTTAAAATATTTGAAGCAGATGTAGTATTACTAACTGCCATTACTAAACTATGCCAACTTTTAGGTAAAGAGAATAATATTAAAAAAGCCTTAATTTCATCATCAAAAACTATTTTAACTAAATTTAATTGATTTACAATTCCATGGAAATAATTAAGATGATTAGATATAGATCCACCTTCCTACATTTGCAAATTAAATAACTTCTTCATAAGATATACCTTATTTGAAGTTGAGGGATTTTCATATAAATTTGCTAAAGTATCCATCAACTCTATCATTGTCTTTGCCTATGACAAGTTGGAAATCATAGAAGATCCTAGACTCAATCTTATAGATCCAAGAGCCTTTCTATCAAGAACTTCCCATTCTTCATCTTCCATATCTGTGGGCTTTCTATCAACCCCACCCAATGGTAAGTATAGATCTTTTTTATACAGATAATCCTCTATCTGCATTCTCCATAATTGGTAATTCTTGCCATTAAACTTCTCCATTTTCAGTTTACTTTCTTCTGCCATTGCTTCTCCCACTCAAACAGAAACCCCTATGAGTGACCTGTAATCAACAAACACTAACCAGATCTGAAACACCTGTTAGTCAACCTGAGCTCTGATACCACTTGTTGGGGATCAACCAACAAACTTGATTACTTTTATGTAAGAAATTAAACATAGAATTAAACTAGAATAATAAGTAACTAGAATCAGAAATAGCAAAGAATAAGAGATACAAGAAACCACCCTAAAAACTTGTATTAAACTCTTCCAGAAGGAAATACAATGAAAAAAAATCACACTTTCTTCTCACACCTCTCAGATGTACAGATCTCTTTCCCTCAAGAGTTTACAATCAATTCCAACAACCTGGATTGATACACACATATACAATATGTCTTGTACTGTTCTCATTACACTTACACACAAGCTATGAAGATATATCCCATTATATAGAATTAGGGATCATGAGCTATGCAATATCAACCATTAGATACACCTCTTAATCAAAGGCTTAAAATAGTCCTACTAAAGATAGAGACACGGACTTACAACTAACATCTAATCTAATCATGCAAACAATCTGTTCCATCCACAAAAATAGACTTTCTGGATGCACATGTGACTGACATTGGTCCCTGTTTGCCTGCACATGACCGATGCCGGTAGCTACTAGTCGACTCCTTGCCATCATCGGTGACTGTGTGAATCCAACAACTTCAGCATCCACTCATCTGGTGAAGCTTTTAGCTCCACACCTCAACAATTGGTATTAGAGCCACGAATAATTAGTAAGCTTAAAAAATAATTCAGACCACCTATTTCAAAAATTTTCTCATGGAAGGGTTAATGAAAGAAAATAGGCTGACATGTACATATCAAATTATTTTAAAATTTGAGTGTTTGCAAGGTACATACACATGAATTAGAGAAAGAACACTAGTATCGATGCTAATGTCCAAGTCTAAATGCTAGTGTCTAGGAAGATAAAAAGTTGGAGTTATGTAACTAACAGTGAGGGATATATATTGATATTTAGGCATACTATGGGATACATGTGATCTAGGTAATCAAAGTGTTAGGATCAAACTATATGATAAACATTTAGGTAGAGTGAGATGGTGAATGTGAAATTTTTGGCTACAAGGTAGGTCAACAATTGAAGGGTAGAGCCATGAATAATATTTTCCAAGTGTATAAGACTAGTTTAACATATAAATCCAGATTTGATTATCTAAAATTTCCCCTTATTTAATTTAGTAATACATAAAGATTAAATTACTAGGTTAAAGGAAAGAAATGCTTAATGTGGTGTGTACAACACACCTTGATTTGACTTTAGCCATTTTTGAAATTGTTATATGTGTATGACCTAAAACCAAGAGCATGATACATGTGTAATTAGCGAATATAATCTGAAAATTAATAATTGAAATTTATTGAAAGAAAATAGATCAAGGAAGGAGTACACATGTGTGTCGATGCAACCCTTGATATTTTAATTTAGTAATGATGTTTCCTAGCTAAAGCATTGGAGAAAGGTTAATAGATAAACCTTGGAGATGTGAAGAGGGGAATTAGAGGGTGATTATGCCCCCAATCTAGTATGAGGGTGAGTCATGCCATGTCCATCAAAAGCATTGAATCTCAATCACAAATATCAAGTGTAAACATAATCTAGCCAATCTTGCCTGAGTTAAATGGTGTAACCATATCAACCCTCCATAAATAGAAGTATTTCAAGTCCATCGAGAGATTTGAGTATTTATTAAACTAATTGAAGGAGCCAATTGTTCTAGTTGATAAAAGATCAAATGATGCATCTTGGTAAGGTGAATGCATGAATAGTGTATCTATAAATTGGTGCAATTTCATGGCATATGCACCTAAAATATGTCTCAAGCTAAAGTGTCTATCAAAATGTAACATTTAATAAGTCAATTACATATAATTTTTGTCACAAATTTGAAAAACTATGTCCCAAATATATGATAAATGTATAAGATTACGTCTTAAATGTATATCTGAATCATGTAAACCATATTAAATTCTATTAATTTTGTAAACTATATGTATGTGGAGTCATGTCTCTATGACATGCCCCCCATTTTGTGGTTATGGAAATGAAAAGTGATATTCACCTTATCTCAAAAGGATAAGACAATTATGTCTATTTGTGCCAATCATGTAACAAAGAACATATAGTGGTATAATGTTGAAGTAGATGTATTAATGAAGCTCATAGTATTCAAACATAAAAATCCCTCATATGCATGATATGAATGATGGAAATGTATATAAGTAAGAATATCAACAAGGAATCAAACACACACAAAAGATTACTCAATGTCACATAAAGAGGGTTCTAAGGTGACCACAAATAAGGGGCATGTTAAACTTTCACATACTCAAGTGGAGGACATATTTAAATGTCCACACACCAAAAAAATAAGAAATATTCATGGCACTATGGATAAAAATTAAGGAACATGTTCAAATGTTCTACAATCAAGACAATTAAGTAAACAAGAAGTACACTCAAGTAATCTATATAAAGAGATGAAGTAAGTGAAATATAAGTGACTACCATAAGCATGTCATACTAGTCCTTGTATACATATATTAGCAAAATAAACTATAAAAAAGCATATCAAGTACCCTATGTAAGATAATAACATGAGTATATGCATGTGTAAATATTAGTATATAAGCTTAATGTGATAATGGGAAATGATCATAAAATAATAGAACATGTCTTAATCATGGTCAAATAGAAGCAAAATGCCCCAATGTAGTGGATCACATGGGAAGAGGAAAGGTCCAACATCTGCATGCTACTGGATCATAAATATAATGTATGCTTGTATGACACTGAAGTAATCATGAAACATATGTTTGTATAGATATATTATGTACCAATTAAAGTAAAAAACATATTCAAAATCTAGAAAACATGTGAAATTTGAAATATTTTTATTTTATTTGATTATTTTTGTATTTTTCTTGATTTTTTATTTTTTTAAATTTTTTATGTACAAGAAATAAATTCTAATAGAATCCAATGAGCTCATCAAGAGGATGACTATTTTATGGCCCTATATCATGTGTGTGTTACACCCTTAACAATTAGTGTGTCTAAGGATATGTGTGGCCAATTTATGACTTACATACGTCTTTTACTTGTTACATTTCTCTATGTTCTTAGATAGGTCAACCTATGGAATAACCTTGGCTAATTAGACTATATATAGGAGGTAGTGGTTAGTCTTTATTCATTATGTTAAGTATTCTTATATTAGTGCATTGATGTGGAGGTTGTCCTCTTGAAGTGGCTTTGCTATATTATTTAGTATTATGTTCTACTATCAATTATCGATGTGTGATCTATGATATTTGCTTATTCTATGCAATATAAATTCATTCTGTGTGAACATTTAAGTAATTTCATTACAAGTGGTATCAGAGCTTCGATTTGGGCAAGTTTATCATGACATATTTTTTTAGATTTGGTGAGGCATGGCTTTTGGGAGCAGTGAGAGCAAAAAAACATAACTTGTAATCTGAGAAGAATTAATTTTTTCCATCAATGCAGTATTGCTCAAAATGCTTTTTTGAAAAAAAATATTAAAAAAAAGAAGACTCACAGCCTACTATTTCATGTCATACCCTTTCAGATATTAGTACTCCCCAAACTCTTAAGGTGATGGTTTTCCTTAAAAAATAAAAGGTCACTGTATTGATTGATTCTAGGAGCACACACAACTTCTTCCACATCAAGATGGCTACTTGTTTGAACTGTTTCATTTATCCAGCTCTAGAATTTTAGGTTATTATTGTAGATGGTGTTACTATTAGCTATTTAGTAAAATGTAATAGTAATAAGTTGGCCATGAGAGACTACTTATTGGATTCTCCTATATTTTCTATCCCCATGGGTGGAGCTGATATTATTTTGGAGTCTAATGGCTCACCACTTTGGACACTATTGAGATGAATTTTCAAGAATTATTCATGCTTTTTCATTTTAAAGAAAGGACATTTGAGCTAAGAGAATTAAATGCTAAATCTCCACAATTTGTTAGCTCCCATCAAATGATAAAGATTCTCTGTAAGGGTGTTGAGGGATTTATAGCTCACTTGTTTTCTATGGAAGTACAACCAAATCCACCATCTCCACCTCATGATATGTAATAAATAATTGATGCTCATTCTATTATTTTTGGAAACATGCCAAAAGGAAATCCACCTAGCCACATTTATGATCATGCTATCACACTTATTATTGGTAGTACACCACCCAACATCAGGCCATATAGGCATCCCTATGCCAATAAAAGTGAAATTGAAAAGATGGTACAAGATATGTTGTATGTAAGAATCATTCACCATAGCGAAAGTGAATACTCTTCACCAGTTGTTATGGTGAGAAAGAAAGATGATACCTAGAGGATGTGCCCTGACTATAGAGAACTCAACAAGTACACTATCAAAGATAAGTTTTTGATTCCTATCATTGATGATTTTATAGATGAATTGAATGGTGCTCTTTGTTTTACCAAGTTAGATGTGTGTTCTAGGTATCATCAAATTTGGATCCATGATGAAGACATACCCAAAACTGCTTTCAAGACTCATGAGGGCCATTATGAGTTTTTGGTTATGCCTTTTGGTCTAAAAAATGCACCATCTACTTTTTAGAGTTCGATGAATATAGTTTTTAATCCATTTTTTATGAAATTTATTCTAGTATTGTTTGATGATATCCTCATTTATAGCAAAAATTGGGAAAACCATTTACAACATGTGAAACAAGTACTCTCCATTTTAGAGCAAAATCAATTGTATGCCAAACCTTCTAGATGTACTTTTGGGGTTGCTGAGTTTAAATATTTGGGTCATTTGGTGTCTTATGAAAGAGTGAAAGTGGATCCTAAACAAATACAAGAAATGGTAGACTAGCCAATTCTTAAGACACTCAAGCAAATCTAGGGTTTTTTGGGGCTTACTAGTTACTATTGTAGGTTTGTCAAAAATTATGGTAGTATTATAGCCCCACTCACCTCTTTGTTAAAGAAATACTCCTTTTAGTGGACTAATATAGCTACCTAAGCATTTGAATAATTGAAATTGGTTATGTACACTACTCCAGTATTGTCCACTCCTAAATTTTCTAAGACTTTTATGGTTGAATGTGATGCATCTAGGTATGGTATGTGTGTTGTACTCATGTAAGAAGGTAGACCACTTGAATTTTAAAGTCGTAAAGTAAAGGGTAAAAATCAACACAAACCCATCTATGAGAAGGAAATGATGGTCATTTTACATGCAATCAAACAATGGAGACCTTATTTGATGGGTCATCACTTTCAGGTAAAGATTGATCATGATAGTCTCAAATATTTTTTAGAACAAAGGTTGTCATCTGAAAAACAATAGAAATGGGTAACTAATATGTTAGGCTATGATTTTGAAATAGTCTACAAAAAAGGCAAGGACAATGTGGTGGCAAATGCACTATCCATAACAAATGAATCAGTTGAGACATTGTTGTGTGCCATAACTATTTTGTAGGTAGATTGGCTAGAGAAAGCATGATTAGAATGGGAACATGATAGTGCTGCCCATGATTTGATTTAAAATCTTTAGCAAGTTTTAGGTGGATTTGGAAAAATCACATGGAAAGGTAATGCATTATGGTATAAAGATAGATTGTACCTATGTAAGAATTCTCTTCTTAACAAAAAATCCTTCAAGAACTTCATGCAACTCCAATTGAGGGTCATTCAGGATTTTTGAAAACTTATCACAGAATCAAGCATGATTTTTTGGGATGGTCTCAAGGGGGATGTCCAAAAATATGTGGCTAAATGTATGATATATAAATAAAACAAAGACAAAACTATCAAAACCCTAGGTCTTTTGCAACCTTTATCCATCCCTAGCCAACATTGGGAAGATGTATCTATGGATTTCATTACAGGGATACCAAGATCTGATGGTCAAAATGTTATCATGGTTATTATAGATCATCTCAATAATTATGCTCATTTTTGTCCATTATCCCAACCATTTGTTGCTAGTATAATAGCTACTGCTTTTCTCAATATAGCTCAAAAAATGCATGGGACCCTTAAGATTATTGTTAGTGATAAACATCCCATTTTTACTGGTAATTTTTGGACTGAGTTATTTACATGTTTAGGCACCCAATTGGCTCATAGGTCATCCTATCATCCTTAATATGATGGACAAATAGAGGTAGTTAACAAAAGTTTGGAAGGATATCTCTATTGTTTTGTTTCTGATAAACATGATAAATGGGTTCATTGGTTGCCACTTACTGAATGGTGATATAATACTTTTATTCATAGTTCTTAAAAAATGTCTACTTTTGTGTCACTATATGGATAACACCCTTCATCCATCACTTCAACCTTGAAGGTCCATCCTAAGGTTTGTGTAGTTGAATAATATATTCACCATCAACAGATGGTCCTTGTAAGTTTACATGAGAATTTAGCTATGGCCTAGAATCACATGAAGCAATAGGTAGATCCACATATAAGTGAGGGGAATTTTGACATTGGTGATTGGGTCTTTATTCCCTTGAAATCATAAAAATAGATGTCATTAAAGCAACAAAAAAATGATAACAAGTTATCCCCTAAATATTATGGGCCTTATCAAATCTTATAAAAATTTGACAGTGTGGCCTACACGTTAGAGTTTCCTTCATCCACTCACATACATCTAGTATTTCATATATCATGTTTGAATAAAGTAATTGGGCATAGAGTTGCTATTAAAATAGAATTAATAAAATTGGATGAGGAAGGTAGAGTTTTTCTTGATCATGAGGTGATCCTTCAAAGGTGTACCAAGCAGCTGCATTCTAGATAAATTATAGAGTACTTGATCAAATGGAAGAATTTTCCATGTGAAGATGCCACTTGGGAGGATGAAGCATTTATGCAACAACATCTAGAGTTTTCACAACATTGAGGACAATGCTGTTTTGAAGGGGAGGGGCTTGTTATGCCCTTAACCATTGGTGTGTCTAGGGATATATATGGCCAACTTGTGACTTACATACCTTTTTTACTTACTTGTTACATTTCTCTATGTTATTAGATAGGTCAGCCTATGGAATAACCTTGGCTAAATAGACTACATATAGGAGGTATTGTTTAGTCTTTATTCATTATGTTAAGTATTTTGCTATTAATGCATTGATGTGGAGGTTTCCCTCTCAAAGTGGCTTTGCTATATCATCCAATATTATGTTTTGTTGTTAATTATCATTGTGTGATCTATCATATTTGCTTATTCTTCATAATATATAATCATTTTATACAAACATCTAATTAATTTCATTATAGTGTGCCATATTCATATGCTACATAATTAGTACCATTAGGATCATACCAATATTATGTATTATTAGGATCATAATCATCAATATAATCATTATTATTTAAGGAATTTAACTTCGTAAGTTGTTATTAAACTTGTGGTATATCCTTTTAAGTATTTATACATGAAAAAATAACTACCCCATAGATTAGAGTTTCCTTATTGAATTTTTTTTGTATTGAGTATGTTTGTCATGGTCAAAATGTTTCATCTCATAATGGGATAGACAAGAATCATGTATCTTTGATTGAACACTAGGAAAAGATGCAATTTTTATATTGAATTATTTATTTAAGGACGAAAGCATAAAATTTGTAGTATTGACCTTGTTTTTGTTATTCTATGCATGAAATAGATATGATGTTTGGTTATTTATAAATCATATTTGTATCATTAAATTTTTTAGGCATGTATTGCTTTGAAAACTTCCTTTTAAGTATTTATACATGAAAAAATAATTACCCCATAGATTAGAGTTTCCTTATTGATTTTTTTTTTGTATTGAGTATGTTTGTCATGGTCAAAATGTTTCATCTCATAATGGGATAGACAAGAATCATGTATCTTTGATTGAACACTAGGAAAAGATGCAATTTTTATATTGAATTATTTATTTAAGGACGAAAGCATAAAATTTGTAGTATTGACCTTGTTTTTGTTATTCTATGCATGAAATAGATATGATGTTTGGTTATTTATAAATCATATTTGTATCATTAAATTTTTTAGGCATGTATTGCTTTGAAAACTTCCTTTTAAGTATTTATACATGAAAAAATAATTACCCCATAGATTAGAGTTTCCTTATTGAATTTTTTTTTGTATTGAGTATGTTTGTCATGGTCAAAATGTTTCATCTCATAATGGGATAGACAAGAATCATGTATCTTTGATTGAACACTAGGAAAAGATGCAATTTTTATATTGAATTATTTATTTAAGGATGAAAGCATAAAATTTGTAGTATTGACCTTGTTTTTGTTATTCTATGCATGAAATAGATATGATGTTTGGTTATTTATAAATCATATTTGTATCATTAAATTTTTTAGGCATGTATTGCTTTGAAAACTCCTTTGTTAGAAACCCTTTTTTTAAAATCCTTATATTATTTTCTTGAGTTTGATTATGTAACTTATGTTCTTGATCTTTTTGTAACATTAAATTTGTAGTACATTACTTTCATGGCATTGATTTTGGACCTTCAAGGTTGAAAAAAATTATGGTTGAAACCCTAAGAAAAACCTAGGGTTTGACAATGTTTGAATTGAATGTAGGTTCACCAAATGTTTGTACATTTATATAAATAAAGATTAATATAAAAGAGAGTAACCTAATTAATCAAGGAGTAATTGACTCTTAAAATTAGCTCAATTAAATGAATTTAGATTCTACTGATATTATGAGGAGATATATTGAATCTAAGCATATGCCAAATATGGAAAGTATAACATTAAAATATTATGATAATATAAATACAAAGGAGAAATTATAATTAAGTTATACAATGATGCGCATGTGTATCAAAGTAGTGTAAGTGTAGAAGTGGATTGTTTGAAGATCTATATCTCATTTTCAGATTATGTATATTTGCTTTATGTCAGCTTGGACATTTGTGTCATCCTGTGGACACTATAGTTGACCCTAGTGTCTTGATTCTACAACTAGTGTAATGTAAAAAATATTAGATCTTTTATGAAATATTCACCTATGCCTATTAGGGTTTGATTTTTACCTTTCAAATTCTCTGGTTGGATTACATGCATATGTTATCGATATTAGTATTTTGATTAAAACCCTAGATCATTTAATTAGGGAATGCCACCTTACAAAAATGGGGATTAGTGGGCTTAAGTGAATTTGAGATGACCTCAAATATACCTTTATTATTGATCACTACTTAGATATCCATATAATTTAAAGAGGGCCTTAGACTGATAAATTTATCCCCCTTATGTGGGCTTGTGTGTAAACAATGGTGTAATATGATATATTTGAGTGCATGTAGTGATATATCTTGTAACTTGCAAGATTATACTCATGAGCTATTATTTTGATACTTTATACTTGTAATAATATTGATTCTATGATGGATTTGAAAATAGGAAAGAATAGGGTAGAATAACTTAGTTGTGTAATTGATTTTTAATAGTGTAGTGCAAGCTTGAGAGGTGATTGCTAGATGAATAATGAGTGGGCTAAAACTTTTATTTATACCACCTATTTTGAAATATTTCTCATAGAAGTGTTAATTAAATAAAATAGGATGACCCATACATATCAAAATATTTTCAAATTTAAGTGTTTGTAAGTATAGACACATGCGTTGGAGCAGGGACACTAGTGTCAATGCTAGTGTCTAAGTCTCAACATAAGTGTCTTGGAAGATAAAAAGTTGTTGAAGTTCTATAACTTAAAGTGAAGGATATTTTTAAATTTTTAAGCATACCATGGGATAAAAATGATATGTAAAATTATAATATCAAGGTTGGATTATAAGATACAAATTTAGGCATAGTGAGATGGTGAATGTGAGCCTTTCAACTGCAAAGTAGGTAAATAATTGAAGGGTAGATCCATGAATGATATTTTCCAAGTGTATAATATTAGTTTAACATATAAATATAGATTTGGTATCTAAAATAGGCACATACCAAGATGAGGTATGGTGTAATATGTTGCTAATGTATGTATGCCATATACTTATAAGGAAGCCTTTCATATTTTATTATAAGGAAATACATGATGGTTAATTAAACACTTATAGCTTGGATAAGGATGGGATAAAACATACCATAAGTTCGTTGAAGGATGAAGAAGAAAGAGGGTGGAGTAGTGTTTTCATAAGAGTACTGATGGTATAAGACAAGGGTTTATTGAAATAAGTGGCATAAGAGAAGGCATATTATGTGATCATATCAAAGATGGTGAAAGAAGTTGCACAAAATCTAACAAAACTGAAAATAAAATTCCATAAAATTCAAGAGTTTTTGGATGAATTCACCAAAATTATATCAAATGAATTGCCAAAAACATTACCACTAGTAAGGAGAATCAATCATCACATGCATTTTATTATAAGATGGAGTTTGTCAAACAAAGTTACACATAATATGACATCAATAGAAAATGAATAAGTATAGAGGTAAGTACATGATTTATTAGAGAAAGGGATGATACGGGAATGTTTGATCCCATGCACACTATAGTATCTACACCTAATAAATAAGGATAATGGCACATGTGCACATCTTCACGAGCCATTACCATGATCAAACTCAATTAAAGATTTAAATTTCCACAAATGGATGTATGATGGATTATTTGAGTGGTGTAAGGTACTTCAACAAGATTGATCTGGAGAGTTGGTATCACCATATCAAAATCCACAAAGGAGATGAATGGAAAACAATGTTTAAGATATATGAAGGACTATATGAATGGTTAGTTACTTTTTTTGGATTAAAAACATTCCAAGTACATTCATGAGACTAATGAACAAAGTATTGAATCCATTATTAGTAAATTTATATCATTTTTTATTTGGATGAAATTATGATGTTCAGTCAAATGAAATAAAAACATGTGTCACATTTATAAAATGTGTTGTAGAGGTTGCATGATTTTTTTTGTTGATAAATGTGATGAATTATAACTTTATTAAAGAATATCTAGTACACTTAAGTTTCATAATATCCAATGAGGGAAAAAAATGCATCCTAAAAATGTGTGTTCAATAGTATAATGGCCATCACTAATAGGTGCAGTTGAAGCATGAATTTTCCATGGTCTAGCGAGATTATATAATAATTTCATTACAAACTTCAACAAAATATATGAAAAAATTATAGATATGATGTGGGGAGATCACAAGACATTCACTTGGATAAAGGAAGTAGATAAAAGTTTCCAATAATTAAAGAAGAAGGTGATAGAGTAGCCATTATTAGCATTGCCAAACTTTTAATAAATTATTCCAATTAGATTATGAAACAAATGTAATAATTATTGTCACAATATTGAGTCAATACCAAAGATATATAGGTTATTTTAGCAAGATGTTTATTGATGCAAATAATAAATATTTGGTATATGATCAATACTTATATGCAATTGTTCAAAAGTTAAAGAAATAGAGTCATTATTATTTCTAAAATATTATGAGTTGTACACAAACCATCAAGTTATAGAATTTATCAATAATCAAGGAAAGCTAAACTAAAGACATGGAATTGGTAGAATATCTATAGAGCTATACGTTTATAACCAAGCATAGTAGTTGAAAATCAAACACGGTTGTAGATGCAATGAGTAGAAGAACACTAGTGATGAATGAGATGAGACTCAAATTATTAGGATTTGAATTAATTAAGGAGATTTACCTAGAAGATAAATATTTTTGTGATGCATGGAAAGGCATGCACAAATATTATGAATATAGACCAGACATTTTGGTGGTGACATGATGTCATTTTTGGCTAAGAGCTATTATTAGCTAAAGATGGAATAATACAAGGGTGTCAAGTTTCCCAATTGGAAAAATGAAGAATATAGAACATGGGATTTTACCAAACTTTAACTATATTATAGATACCATAGGAGGACATATGCATGGATTACCAAGAACACAAAGAAGAAAATGACTTCATTTTTGTTATGGTGGATAGATTTTATAAGATAACACATTTCATTGATTGTAAGAAGAACAATAATGTGATAGAAATTTTTAAACATATTCTTTAAGGAGGTGGCTAGATTACATGGACTACCACGCAATATAGTTTCAGATAGAGATGTACATTTTAAAGCCATTTTGGTACACATTGTAAAATAAAGTAGGAATGAAGATGAATTATAGTTGTGTATCATCCACCAAGCAATGGACAAATTGAAGTTGTCAACGTAATATTTTGAGATCTATTGAGATGTTTGGTCGGAGACAAAATGACATAATGGGGCATGATATTGGTGTAAGTTAAATTTTCATAAAATAATTATATGAACATGAGTACTGAGAAAATTCCTTTTCATATTATTTTTTGAATTAGTCCAAGAGGAGTTACTGAGTTTAGTAACTTAGATAAAATCACTAGATAAGTGTAGAGGTATAAAACTAGATGACATATATGTGTAGATTTCATGAAGATATGAATACGAAGTTGGAATAAAGTAACTTAAGTTATAAATAAATCATAGATGAGAGTCATAAGAGGAAGGATTTTGAGGTAGGAGACCTTGTATTGGCACATTTGTTTAAGGAAATATTTCTATGAGATGCCTACAATAAGTTAAAACTAAAGAATATAGAACCATGTAGAGTGTTATGCAAGTTCTCAGCTAATGTGTAAAAAATACAATTATCATAAGGGATGGACATATCACCCATATTCAATATAGTATATTCTTATGATTTTTATGAGGTGAAATGAGAAGAAGAGAAGGAAAAGGAGTGCATATCCTAGACTAGAAATCACAATTTATATAAAATTAGGGAGAAGATATAGATGCCATTTTATACTCCAAATTAGTACAAAGGATGTGTAGGAAAGAGTACAAGAAGTATCTAGTGAATTTTAAGAATTACACAGTAGAATATGTATCTTAGTTTGACCTCTGAAAGATTGGATGTTATGGCTAAAATCTCACAAATTTCAAATTGTGATCCAGATCTCACATTTTAGTTACCTGAGGTATTTGATGTAGGAACATACTAGGCACAAAGCAATCTTGCATCATTTTGGACAACAAAGCACAATTTTGTGGAGAAAATTAATTGTTTGAGCATGGCTAAGCAAGAAAAGGTTAGTCAATGAAAAATAATAACACACAAGTTTTGGACATAATATACATGTACAAACCTGTAAACGCATGTCAATATAGTGCATGAGGGTACCTTTTTAGCATGAAATGCATGGATAGGTACATGAACTTGATAAAAAATCATCTGGTTTAACTTGGATGTCATGTCACTCTAATAAGTATGCATTACTACCAAAATTTGAAATGGAATAGATCAACATCAGAGGTGGAAACCAATAAATCAAAGAAATTAAATTAGTTAGTTGTGATTTTAGGCATGAATGAATTTTCATCCTCACAAATCAACTTAGACTACACAAATAAGTAGGAAATTCATTAACTGATCATTAATCTGGTAGTTGTTTGATTGGTAGGAAGTAGTCTTTGACCAATTTCAAGGCCTATAAAAAGGGGATTCAAGGCCAATTTTAGAAACCATCGATCAAGGAAAATAAATATAAAATATTTTAAAACTAAGAGAGAGATAGAGAAAGAGGGATAAAGATAGGGAGATAAGGACTGATAGGATCACCTTGTGAGATATTGATGACTTTATCATTATAATGTCAAATTTTCCTATAACAACTTGAATCTAGGATAGGTTTAGCTCATGATGAATGAGATGTTGTATGTAAATCTCTTTTTAAATAACATATTAAACTTTTATAAGTTTCCAAAATTGCATGTGTATGAGTGTGTGTTAGAAATAATGGTGAGATAATCACTCGTTTCATGGTTTAACTTCTCTTCATTATGAATTTGATTCATGACTTACATCATAAAATTAAAAAAAAAACCTAGTCTCCTCTTATTTGTATGAATGTCTTGGTTACCATTGAGGGTCTATCAATGATCCTATGTCAAATATTGAATGTACCTACAAGAAAAAAAAAAATCAAAAATGGTATCAATGTCTAAATAAATTGATAATAATTTAATCATTGAGATAATTGATAAATGGAAATATACACTAGTAATGAATACACCTTGTGGTATGTGAACTATGTTGTTTTATCTTAAAAATATTGAATTGTAATGGGTCCAACTAGCCCTATTGAATGGATAAATAACTAAAACATGACCAACTGACCCTACTAAGTGTAAAAATAGCCTATTTATGAGTTCAATGAACCCTACCAAGTGGAAAAATATAATTCCTAATTGAATCAAACATATAGTACTTCTATGTAACCTTTTAAAATCATGTAATTAGAAATATAAAAATCTAACCGTAAACCCCATTTAAGGTGAGGGATGTTCTTGCATATCATCATCTCAAAATAATATGATTATGTGCACTATGTGTAACATAGATAAAATAAAACATTATAAAAATAATAATATCATATTTATAACACATGTATACAATCATATAAAAATGTCATCATCAAAGCTCATTGATATCCCAATACTAATATAAGCAAGTTAATATAAATAAGGGATGATAAATATACCCCACCATAATAGTATGCCCCATATGAAAAAAATATAGAAATGAGGCATAATAATAGCATGCCCATATATATGCATGGTATAAACCATGTAAACATAGGAAATAATCAAAGCAGAAACAATATAAGCAAGTTAATGGAAATAAGGGATAATAAATATACCCCACTATAATAGTTTCCCCATATGAAAAAAATATAGAAATGATGCATAATAATAATTACATGCCCATATATATGCATGGTATAAGCCATGGAAGCATAGGAAACAATAATATAATCCTACAACTAATATCATGCATGAAGTAAATCATGGCACTATATATTATCACACAATATAGTCAAACAATGTAAACTCATACAATCATGTAACCACAAAATGAAACATAGAAATTGAAAGTAAACATAGCTACCAGTCAAAAATATGTGACACATAATTTATAGATAGAGGATAATTTAAAGATAAATTAAGAAATTCACCCCTAAAAATATATACAAACACACATGTCCAAAATCAATCAGAGAAATCATTGGAAAAATACGTGTTGACCACTTTCTAGTCTTAGACATAGAAAGGGGTCAACCCTAAGTCCTCGAGTCCTGATCTAAAATAATTAGTCCTCATGGTTTTTATTCATCCTATGAGGTTGGGTTATTCAAATAGTTCATTGCCTTTTCATGATATAACATTACTTGGTGATCCTTATTACCTCTATTTCAACTTATATCAAGTGTTTTCATGATGTTTGAACATGCATAAATGCCCTTGTTTAGTTTCATGAAGATTCAACATCCAAAAAATGCCACGGTAGAGGTTAGTTAACAAGGCAGTCTAATGAAGAATCATGAATACCTCTATTCTACCCAATTGCATAAGTTATGCTCATTTACAATATTTGAATGACATCATGAGAGTGTTTTTGGGTCCAATTGAGGTCTGTGATAGGTTATAAAGGTCTCCCATAAATGTTAATATGATATCCATGTGCTAATGTCTCTTTAAGATTATGAATATGTCCTAAAAGTAATATTTTTGGTCATAATAAGACCTAATTTGAATAGATGGGCCACTAGTCACCTTCCATGACTTCAATAAGCCTCATGAGTTTCATTATACCTCCACTAAAGCATTTCATACACCATTTAACCCATTCTTACCATGGTCAATGCTTAAATCCTCCCTAATGGGCCCCACACATACCAATGCATGACTTTTCAACTTCCCTAATTCGTATTATGGACTTAAAATCATCACATGACTCCTTATATACCTCCATCATACCTACTAATAATGTCTTTTGGTCTAAAACAAGAGAAAATGTAGAGAAATTATAGGTTTTAGAGGTTTTCTAAATGGTATGGATCCATATAGTATGAATTAACTTAGGTGGAGTTAGGGATTTGTAAGGGGAATTCAATAATGGCAAGTGAAGGAGAAATTTGAGTGTTTTAATGCCTACAGAGCTCAAAACTAACCTACCTTCCCCTCAAGCTCATTAGCATGCTTAGAGAGCACTTTAGGTTTGTGCTCAAATCATACAGAGGAAAGAGAATGGAGGCCCAAGATATTAATCCAAGGGAAGTAAACTTAGTCAGTTTTCATCCATGAAAATTTATTTCTAGATTGGTCACCTTATATCTATGAACATTCCTTAAGAACTTAAGGGATATGAACATCATCCATGTCTGCACAGGCTAAATTGAACAAGATGGTTTTGATGGATTCTTAGCTTATTTGATCAAACTAATGGTTTATCATGTTTCCTTAGGACTTGAAAGGACCTCTTATGGAATTTTCAATGTTTGGCTCACATGTGTGAGCTTGTAGAACCAACAAACCTCCAAACTAACATAGTTTGTAGCCTATAGGAAAAATTGGATAGTGAACATATTTTTGAGTGCTTTCTCAAGTATAATTTGACTACATTGAAGGATTATTTGAGTGTCTCTACCTTTTTCATGCCTCATTTATCAATTTTTGGGCCCATCAACCTATTATCTTCTTAGGGTGTCTTCAAAGAATGGTTATACATATGCATCTAATTTTCACTATGTAGGAGTACTATATGTTGCTTAATGTTGACGTCACAATCTTCAAACATAATTAAAGAATTGAAATGGAGTGTTAAAATATTTAAAATCCATCATTACATCCTTGTGATAAAGTTTCTCAGATTCCATGATAGCCTCATAGGCCTAAAAACCACCTTCCTTGCCTCTAAAGCTCATACAGTGAATTTTAGCAAAGGTTGAGTTTTCGTAGCCAATATTAAGGTTTCTTGGAGATTATTAGGTTACACTTTTGGATAGTGTGTGCCTTTTTTTCCTCCAAAGTGGTATGTTTACATAGGTATATTTGTTGGGGTCTTCAAGATACTTGTTATATGCAATGGGAAATGCATTAGATCTACAAATCAATCCTAGCTCAAAGAAGATAGATCCTACTTACACTTTCGATTGGGGATACATTAAATAATTGAAGTTATGGCCAATATGGATCTACTAAACCTAATCAAAGGATCTCTTACCATAATAATATTTATAGGGAGGGTTACAAAGCATCTAGTCAAGGAAAATGAATTAATAACCCTAACTAGGTCCTACGTTTTCATATTCACTAAACTAATAACAAGTAAAGCAAAATATAATCTACTACTCACCAAATCTTATGGCACAAATTGGGCATAATAAACACTAAAATTAAACATGCATAAGAGAATCCTAATTAAGTTATGTATAGGTAAAAACCTAATACATGGAGAGATAGAGATTATTTAAAAAGTTAGAGATACTTATATAGAAGATGAACCTATTGAGACTCAATCTCTCCCTTTGCCAAAGGTGCTTTGCAAGAGTTTTTTTTGGTTTGTAAAGATCACTAAGAAAGGCTAGAGTATCCAAGACTTCTCCACAAGAATATATTCTTCTCCAAGTATAAACCCTAAGCTATGACTCCTCAAGTAGAATGGTGGAAGATTATATTGTCAATAAGTACAAATGAATAATAAATCTTGCCTACTCTCTAAGAATGGAAAAATTGATGTATTTATATAGGTGGATCTAATCCTAAACCTTTTTTAAAGTTTCAGCCAACAAGGTCAAGCTAGTTGACCTAGTATCATAATTGACAAAAACTTACTAGGTCACAAATTAGGTTGGCCAGGGGCTGACCTAGGCCCTAATAAGTTTTGTCAATAAGAATACAAGGTTGATGTAGTTGATATAGTCATGTAAACTATAAAAAAGGGGTTTAAGTTAGGGAAAGGGATAATGAAGATTGTAAATGGATAGAGGAGTGTGTAAAATTGGAGGCAAAGTTTAGGATAATGGTTTTTAGGAGACAAGTGTGTAGATAGAAAGTGGAAAAAGGGACAATAATCCTATGAAGCATCAATGGTATGCCCACCCATTTATAGGTGCACCCGTTAGGGCATGTGCTCAGAGAGATTGAGACACGATGGGTTATTTTAAGATAGAATGCATGATTAATTGATAAAGTTTGAAAATATTATGTGTATACATATTCCCCACATGAAGCTCATCACATGTCATGTAGGTGAAATAAGGGACGGGGCTTCAAGAAAGAACATAGTAGCACATAATGCTAAGGTTAAAAAAGAGTTGTAGTATTTTAAAGCAAAATAACTAAAATTAAATGAATGAAAAGGAAATAACTGAAAAGTAAATGTTATGTGTACCTTGACTTACCTTTATTATTGGATGGTTGTCTACTATGTTTGTAGTTTTTATTATGGAGGGCACATAGACTAATTTCAACAAACCCAAGAATATAAAATTAAAGAATAAAAATAAATAAATGTAGGAAAACTAAGATAACTAGTGTTATGTGGATGGGACGTAATTGGAAATTTGGTAAGATAGGGTGATAAGTGCTATGTTAGAACAAATTACCAAGTAAAAATTTAGAGTAAATCAGGTAACTGAAAAGTGAAGGCTACTAAAGATTGAAAAAATCAAACAAGTAAAGCTTAAGTAAGAAAGGCAAACTCACCAAGTCAAACCAAGGATACATGTCAAAAAGGATGGTAATAAAACATAAATGTAAAATTAGAAACAATCCTTAAGTAAATATGGGCAAGAAAATATGGTAAAACAACATTGATGATGGAGCAGTAACAATCCTTAATCATCAATGGAAAAAGGTGTTTAAAAGAGAAAACAACATTGATAAGTGATAAGTAACAAGTCAACCTCACTCAATAATGGAAAAGGTACATGCAATTAGAAATGGACTCAGGTGTCCAAAAAAAAGGGAGGTACAATAATGACAAATGGTAAAAAGAAATCAAGGCACATCTAGAAATATAGAGCCATTGTGTAAAGAAAGTAATCTATAGTTTCCCATGAATATAGTTTTGCTCTAAGGGTAGATAAAATTGAAACAAAGTAGTGCTATCATGTTTTTAATATGTGAATAATAAGTATAAAATAAGGAAAAATAGATTTAGAAACCACACCTTAATGGACTTCAACTCTATTTTGAGGCCAACTGTGGAGTTTGAGATTCAATTGGAGATAGGAGATGTGCTTGTAATCACATATTTTGGTGTGATTTTAACTTTTGAAATTTGTATTTTGATTTTTGTATATCATTGAATTTTATTTCAAATGAATTGTATTTTAACTTTCTTTATGTCTTTTTTCTATTCCTCCTCCATACAGATTTGGAAAACCAAGCATGGGTACTACAGATGACCGTCATTTGAATATTTGGGACTTGATTGCTAAGAGAGAGAACTTAGAGTGCATTTTGTATAAGAGTCTCATAAATATAGGTAAAATAAATTTTTTATCTTGACTTCAACCTTTTTTTATCCAATGTGGAGTGAAAGGAAAGGAAATCAAGAGGAATGAAACATGAAAAAATTTAAATTACTTCAAATCACAATAAATGTGACAAAGGGTGAAAAAGAAAGGATATAATGATTGTAAAGTATGAATCCTTATCATAAAAATGAGGGAAATATAGGAAAACATTATAGCATAGGTTGCTATGAAAATTTCATCTATAAAAAAGAAACAAAACACTAGAGCTAAGAATAAAGGTCAAGAACTCATAACCATTGCTAAACACATTTTTTAAAAAGAAATGACAAGATGGTGATTTTATGAGGAAGGCCAAGTGATATACATGGGCTTACACTACAACTCAAAAAGATAAACCCAAAAAGGTGACAAAAAATATTGGAAAAAATAAATGGGATAATAAAAAAATGGTATTTATGAGGAAAGCCAAGTCCTATCCATGGTCTTACACTGTAAATCACAAATGAAAAACCCAAGGGGTGTCAAAAAGTGTGTAAAGAGGATAAAATCACATCATGAGGAAGATCAGGTCCTATCCACAGTTTTACAATGAAACTCATGAAGAAAATGAAAATAAAAGACCAAAAATAAGGACTAAGATTTATGAAAATAGAGAACTATTGTAAAGGGTAAGACCCATGTAAATACCTTGCGAAAAGTGCTAGATAGATAACATATAAAAAGTATGAAAAGAAGGGAAGTATTTAGGCAAAATACTTCTAGAGGAATTGTGCATTGGTGGGATCTTTCAAAACATGGTCTTCATTACTTTGAAGGTGATAGGTACTTAGACCAAGAATATCTTTGACTAAATAAGGGCCCCACCATTTTTGGGTATATTTACCTTCTTTGTCATGAGTGTAGTCTAATTTAAGGACAAGATCACCAATATTAAACATGTAAATTTTAAATTTGTTATGTTGTTTGGTAATACAAGCCTTGTATTGGCGATTATGTTGTAAATTAAAAAGATGGTGTTTATCAAGGAGATCAAGAGCATGAAGGCAAGCTACAGTAATTCTTCATCAGGTATGATACCATGAATAGATATATGGAGAGAGGGAAGCCCAAATTATAATGGAAGGACTGATTTAGAACCATAGACAATAGAGAATGGCATTGCCCTAGTGGTAGTATGAATGCTAGTGCAATATGCACAAAGAGCATGATAGATATGAAGGTGCCAATTTGTGTAGGTTTCACGTCTGGTATTTTGGAGAATTTTATTAATAATTTTATTTATGGCCTCAATTTGGCCATTACATTATGGATGATAGTGTGTGGATAATTTTTGATTGATTTTAAATTTAGCATAGAGTTGCTTGACATCTTTGTTTTTAAAATTACCACCATTGTTTAAAATGATAGTATGAGGGACATCAAAGTGGCAAATGATTTTATTAATGATAAATTTGAATATGGTGGTATCGATGACACTAAAAAGGGGCATAAATTTGATCCATTTGGTAAAATATTTTATAGATGTGATTATAAAAACATATCCATCTTGAGATCAAGGTAATTTGACCATGAGATCTAATCCCCACATGGAGAATGGCTGGGGAGATTCTATAGTTTGAAGCTCACCTGGAGATGAATTAATTAAATCATCATGAAGTTGGATAGGACTACACTTTTTATAAAATTTGATGGCATCCTTTTCAAGGGTGGACCAAAATTATTCCATACGTAAGCATTTACATGCTATAACATGTTTACTATAGTGGTCACCATAAATGTGCCCATATGCTTGTTCAAGAAGATGAGGAACCTCATCTTACATAACATAATAGATCAAGGTCCCTTAAACATTGTGATATTATAGGATGTTATATTGAAAGACATACTTAAAGTCTTGTTTGCGAATGCAAGTATTTTCATGAGAATTTAGGTTGGGAGGATAGGTTTGGTGTTCCATAAATTGAATGATATCTTTGTACCATGAAATTTGTTGGATGGTGACAACCTCAATGTGGTAGATAAATAAATCTTGTGTTTGATTAGAATATGGATATTTTATTATTTGGATAAGAAAAGTGGGATTAGTAAGAACTTTGTGTGGATGACAAATATATGCTAAAAAATCAAGGGCAATAATAATACAATTTTTATCTCAAGGGATAGGTTCAATGATGAATGAATTAAAATCTTTGGTGAGAGTAGTTGTAATTTGATGATAAGAAATAGGATTCTTGAGTTTGTATTGGTGATTACCATTGACTTGGTAGAAAATGAGTTGGGAATTGCCTAAAGCATATAAGTATTGGATATCTAGATCAAGGGTAACTCTTATGCCTAAGATCAAAGATTTGTACTTTGCCATGTTGTTAGTGACATCAAATGTTAAAAAAAAATATAAAGGGATGTTTTTTCCAAGAAGGATCATAAGAATAAAACCTACCCTAGTTCCTTGAAGGCACTTAACACCATAAAAGTGAATGGTCTATGTATCCTCGTGTAAATTGACATTAATTTTAGGAAGTTTTTCAATAACTACTTTTGGTTTAGTAGTATTAGGGAGGATAGAGGATTCATTGAGATTACTTAATTCAAGATCAACAGTGAAGTTATGGAAGTAGTCTTTAAGGGATATGGCTTGGTTGAGGTCTTTCATATAGAGAATATTTTCATTAGGAAGACTATCTTGAAGGAGGTTAGTAGTGGGCATAGGAGTTGTGGCAAGTTGATCAATGATGATTTGTCCTTTGATATATTTTTGAGTAATAATTTAGAGATCAAATTCCATGAGAAGGACCATCCACTTGCCAATTCTATCTCTAGGAAGAAAGGATTTGGAGAAGAAGTGATGAAGGGGATCAGAATGGATGATAACATAAGTGGTCTGATAAAGCATATAATGCCAAAGTTTTTTAGCTAAAAAATATATGGCAAGGTAATCATATTCAAATTTTATGTAATGTTTCTCATAATCAATGAGGCCTCAGCTGATATAGTAGATGGCATATTCTCTTCTAGTATCATCGTGTTTGGAAATCATTACCCCTACTAATATGGGTGTGGAATAGGTGTATAAGATAAAAGATTAATATTTTGAAGGGGGATGAAGATTAGATGGGTGAAGCAATGATTATTTCATATTATCAAATGTTTTTTAATAGGGATTCATATATTCTAATGCATTACCTTTCTTAAGAAGAGAATTGATATAATATATATGATAAGCCATTTTGGGGATGAATCATCTAATTATCCCAAGTTTCTTGAGATAAGTGTGAATGTTTGGAATGGATCGAGGGATGGGCATGTTGATGATAGCATTAATTTTGGTAGGTTCAACATTGATGTCATAGAGAGAAACTAAGAATCTTAATAGTTTATCAGATATGACACTAAAAACACATTTGTAAGGTTTTAGTCTAACTTTGTATTTAAGAAGATAGTTCAAGATGATGGCAACATCAAAAAGATGAGTATTTCAACATTTAGACTTAGTAGTGAGGTCCTCCACATAGGTTTCTACAATTTTGTGGATAAGATCATGAAATATATGAGTCATTGCTCATTGATAAGTAGCTTCAATATTTTTGAGTCTGAAGGGAATTGTAACATAGAAATAGGTGCCCTATTATATGGTGAAAGTGGTCTTATGTTGATCTTTGGGGGAAATGTGAATTTTATTATAGACTGAGAAGCCATCCAAAGATATAAAATTTCATAACTAGTTGTGGAATAGACAATGGCATCTATTAAAGGTAGAGGGAAATTATCCTTGGGATAAAGAAGATTGAGATTATGAAAATCAATGTAGATACAAATGACCATAGTGACCTTTTTACAAATAGGTACTATGTTATAAACCCATTCATAATATTCCAATAGTTTGATAAAGTTAGCATCAATAAGTTTGATAATTTCTTTGTGACATAAGGTGGAAACCTCGGGTGGAAATTTACATTGCTTTTGATGCATAGGTTTGGCATTAAGATAAGTGATGATATTGTACACCAAAATGCTAAGGTCAATACCAATCATGTCATCATAGGATAAAGCAAATATATTATGATATTTATTGAAAAATAAGCTAGAGTTATCATGCTCAATAGGTGTGAGTTCATGAAAAACTATAATAGGTCGAGGGAAGGATGGAATACCATATTCATTATGAGTAGTTTATTCGATAAATTGGATTAGCTTTGCAGTTAATGCTAGAGATAATTTTTTTGAAACAAGGGGATTTATTTTTGAAATTTTTGTGTTTGTGATGTTTTTGAGAAAGTTGAGGTTCTCAGGCATGAAGTAATTCAAGGATAGCTTCATTGCTAGGCAAAGTGGGAAGAGGGCCATAATACTCAACATCTACTTATAGATCAAGAATTTGATTACCATGGCTATCATATTTAGAATGTATCTTATGGACATTTGTGGCCTTGACATCTAATGTAATATTAGGAGTAGATTGATTAGATGAGATTGGTATATTGTTAGTTACTTTGATAGGGGAAAATCAAATGTAATGATGGGATATGTAGATGGTAAAGAAGATGCAATAATTTTTGAAGGTTCAGAAGGTAGGATTTGCTCTACCACCTAAGGAGTATCAAGAAGTGGAGAATTTATAGGAGGTACATTACCTTTAAGAGACAATTAAAAATCCATGTAAATGGTGTGAACATCTTAGTTGAAAGCTTGTATTTGAGCTAAGGTTTTTTGATAATATTGAACATCCAAGTCTCGAGATTGAGCTTGGGCCATGATGTAGTTATCATCATAGGTTGGAGAAATGGTATATGATTGAGATTCAAAGGGAGTTTCTAAAGGTGAAATTTTAAGGTCATTGAAATTATTTAGAGACATGATTAGAAGATCTTGGAATAATTTGGCCCTCCAAAATCATTGCGTACTTAAGCATTGCATGGAGGGGGAAATCAGTGATCTCATCAATGAAAGGAATAGTGTGATCATGAGGTAATAAATAGGGGGGAAGCTACTCTAATATATAGGGAGGTAGATTTTTTATGTTTCAATTATGTTACAAGTCATTAGGTCATCATCATCCAAATCAGTGAGAGTGACTTGTAGGTCTAGATTGAGTTTGATGAATTTAGGTAAGGGAGCACTGTTGATGGTAGGAATGGTAGGAAATTGATATTGAGATTTTATATTAGGAAGTTAAATAATACAAAGGTTAGGATTAGCCTCATGCTTATAGCATTTTACATTATGTAGTAATTTAATGCATTGGCTATCTAAAGAGGCAATAACCCTCATTTTATGAGTTCAAGGGTGATTGAGGAGTATGTTATAAGATAGGGAAAAATTAAGGACCATAATTCTAGTTCAAATGGTCTTAGGTCCAATTTTTAGAGAAATCCAAATACAACCAAGTGGCTTTTGATTAGTTTTATCAAATCCATAATAGGTGAGGCATGTTTTCTTGACATGATCCTTATTATATTTAAGTTATTAGATGAGCCACAAAGATGTCACATTAATACTGAACCCTTAATCAAGTAAGACTTTATGAATAATGGTAGTATTAATGGCTATTTTACTGAATAGTGGTGGATCATCAGCACAAAAAAGGATCTCATCATGAATCATGTCTTCTTCAAGAAACTCAATTGATGGTTTAGAATAAGGCAACATAGATTCAATGGTATGCACATTGGTAGGTTGATGATCAATAGAGGGTGGTTATTTATATATAGAGGATTGTTATTCAATTTATTGTAATTGTTACATGAGGAACTTATGATGATAAAGGGAAGTATGAAATAATTACATAAGTGGAATCTTGCAAGTCATGGAGTTAAGTTCTTTGAGAAAGTTCCAATGGGATTTAGAAGAAGAACTAGTGTGAGTTTTAGAAGGTAAGGTAGATTTTGAAGGAATAAAATTTGTTGGGGGTTTGAAAGGAGGATGTAGTTCCTTAGGGGATTTAAAAACTAATTTAGTGGTTGTAGTATCTTTGATAAGTTGTTCTTCTAAAGATGTTTTCTTAGGTTTTGTGACAGGATATTTGTGAGCTAGTTTGTGATGATAATTAACCTTAGATGTATTAATATATTGAGAATTATTTTAACATTAGTCATATTAAACATAAATAACACAAACATCCTTGGTATTTTTTATATGATTAGAGGTGAAAAAATATTTTTGGTTATTAGAAGAAGAAGCTTTGGTAGCTTGTCATTTTTGAGGAGTGTTGTACTCTTGGCAATGAAGTTGGATCATGGCTTTGTGATTGAAGGAGTCAACAAGCATGTAGGAGACAAGAAATTTAGTAATCCCTTGACAAGTTTCATGGGAATGACCAATGTTGATGTATAACTAACATAATTGATTAGGGTCATACCAATTAGGAGGATTATAACGATAAGTAAAGGGTTTATAGGGTGGTAAAAAAATATTTCATTTGCTTCATAGTTAGTGGTGTGTGAGAAGATGGGAGGTGTTAGCTTTGGAATCTCTTGATTTGGTTTGAGGAATATTTCTAGTCATAAGATTGAAAATATCCTTTGAGGAATTTAGTATTAGGTTGAAATTACATCATGATGCAGTCTTGACATCTGGCTTGGTCAAGAGCTTTGCTAATTGTTTGAGGAGAAAATTTTTGAACCTTATATCGAAGAGAAGTTAAATTAGTTATAAAGAGTTTAAATAAATTATCATTAGTCATGTTATGGTCAACCTTCTGGGCTAGATATTTCCATCATTTGATAAAATCATGAGCTGATTTGGTGGGAGATTACTTAGCATTGATGAAATGGCTAAGGTAAGTTTTGGGAAGATCATTATTTTGAAACTCTTTAACTAGAGGATTAAATAAATACTCAAGCTACAAAATCGAATATTGGGGAAGTAGGTTATACCAATCTAATACATCACTAGTAAAGGTTTTAACTATCAGTTTATTTGTGGCAAAAATATTAGTTTGGATTTACTCTTTATAAAGGTTGCCAAATGCTTTGAGAAAAGATGCTAGGTCTTTAGTCCTATCATACTTGATAGTTGGAGATATATTAAAAATATCAATAAACACAATGAAAGGATATAAAGGCTCATTTTAGATATTTTGACTCATTTTATTATTCATAATAGGTTGAGGAATAACATTTCTAGAGGCATCTCTAAGAGGTGGAGGAATAAAATTTGGATTGGATTGAGGATTGAGAACTAGAGGTTGATTAGCCATATTGATCAAATGATGTTGTAATTGCATCATTTGAGAGGTGTTAGAAGTTTTCATTATGTTCCTTTATTTTATGAATTTTGTAATAAGTTAAGTCATATCAATTATCAGGTTAGTATTTTTAGGATAACTCCCCGGATTGGTATTGGGGGGAGGGTTATTAGAAGGTGGATTACTAGTGGGATTATTAGATATACTTGTGCCATGTTTTCCCACATTATGTTGAAAAGGTTGAAGATGAGAATTTAATTGATAGGTTAAAAAAGGATCAGATCCACCTACTTCATCTTAGGGTGTGATTTGAACCATGTTACAATCCATAGACAAAGGAGGGGAAGAAGTGATCCAAGAGTGAGTGCTCTCTTGGGAGGAAAAGAGAGGGATAAATGAATATCCCATATAGTGTCTAAATGGATTCAAGTTGTCCAATAATATTATAATAGGGGACTTCATGATGATTTTATGAAATTAATAGAATTATAAGCAAAGATAAATAGATAACTAAGTTGGATAGATAGAAGATATAAGCAAAGCAAAGGTAATAATAAGAATACAGAGTCAACCAGGTCAACCTCATATTATTAGATAGATCCTAAGAAGAGTATAGAGTTAACCAAGTCAATTTAGTATTGTAAATAGGGAAAAACACAATCTGATAAAGATACAAAGTCAACCAGGTTAACTTAGTATTATAGCCAATGGGAAAGACAATCTATAAAATACTATGTCAAACATAATGATAGTATGCTAAAAATATTAAATATTTTTCAATGTAATTAAAGCAAGAAGTGAAATCAATCAGACAAATAATTATAATAATGAGAGTGATCCAATTGGCACACAACATAACACCTTGCACCAATTATGGCCAATGTAAGTTTTTACAATTTAACATACAATGAGAAAAGAGCAAGCAGTCAATTGAAAATTAAATGCTAATTAGTTGGTCATATTGAGTGTTGTTAGATTATTATAAAGTGTTATTTTAAGTGTGATAGGGAATTTGGATGAAAATAGGGAACTAAAAAGTAATATATAGATGATTTTAGGATGTTTAGGCTGAAAGGGATTTGTGATGGCAATGGTACTAGCTTGGTATTGGGGCCTACACCCTCACTTAAAGTCTTGTAGTGATAATGGTGTTGGGTGCTTAGCCAATATATACCATTAACCATGTGTTTATACTTAGCCAAAAAACTAAGTCAACTTCCTCCTTGGTAATGAAATTCAAGTACGTAGGGATTGGGTAGAAAAATGTTTAAATGCATTTTAAATTATGTGATTTGGTAGTGTGTGAAAAAAGAGAAAAATAGTGAAAATAAATCATATTTTGAAAAACCACATAATTAGCCTATGTGAGATAATCTAAGCATGAAAAAAACTAAAAATGAAAGTATGAATTAATTATTAGCATATAGTTGTTAATTTCCAAATTTAGAATAGTACAGAGTCAGCTCAGATAATACTATATGCAAGCATTACAGAATAGAGTTGACAAGGTTGTTACTGTACTATATAAGCAAGAGTCCTTAATAACTAAGTTGACTAGGTCAACTTAGTTTTTTAGACTGAAGATATACTATAGAACTAAGCCAACTAGGTTGACTTAGTTTGTTATAGAATTATAGTTTTGAAGACTACAAACTTGCACAAAATAGAACTGTAATGAAGTACTGAAATTGAAAGAGAGAAAGAAAGGAACCTTGCTGGGTTGGAAGATGTTGAAGATTTCAAATTTTTTACTAAAGTGCCTTAAATGTTGTTTTCAAGTTATGAAAACTATGTTGACTAGGTCAAAATAGTTCTATGAAGCCCCATTTGCTAAATCTTATTAAGATGATTGAGTCAATCTGATCAACTTAGTTTATTATCTAGATGTTGACTATAAGAATAAGTTAACCTATTCGACATAGTTTACTATTTTAGGACTGAATAAGAGTATTGTGTCAACCTATTTGATCTAGTAACCTATATCTAATGAAGACCTACATAGAAAGAACAAAGTCTTTTTTATGTGATTGTGTTAAACCTACACACAAAATTTAGAACTATATCAGCTTGGTTGACCTAGAATCACAAATATAGAAAAACAATAGAATGATATAAATGAAAAGCATGAAAGAAAAACTACAAGGGTTAGATTCATATTAGGTTCACTAAAATTTATTCAATGAGAAATGCATCACATATACAACTCAATCCTAGCTCAGAGAAGATAGATCCTACTTACACTTTTGATTGGGGATACATTAGATAATAAGGGGCATGAACAATATGGATCTACTAGACCTAATAAAGTGATCTCTTACCATAATAATATTACTAGGGAGGCTTCCAAATCCTCTAGTCAAGCAAAACTATGCAATAACCCTAACTAGATCCTATGTTTTCATATTCACTAAACTAATAAAAAGTAAAATAAAATATAATCTACTTATCACCAAAGGATGCAACACAAAGTGGGGGTAATAAACACTAAAAGTAAACATGCATAATAAAATCTTGATTAAGCTATGTATAGGTAAAACCCTAATGCATGGAGAAAGAGAAATATTATTCAAAATCCATTACTTATGATACTTTTATCTACTAAAGAGAGGAGCAAAGTTAGAGATAATTACCTGAAAGATGAACCCATCGATACTCAATCTATCCATTGGCCAAATGTGATTTTCAATAGGTTGTTATGGTTTGTAAGGATCACTAAGAAATGCCAAAGCATCTAAGACTCTCTACAAGACTAGATTTTTATCCAAGTAAAAACCCTAAGCTAAGATTCCTCAAGTAGAATGGTGGAAGAGAAGATTGTAAAGAAGCATAAATGAATAATAAATCTTGCATAATATTTAAGAATGGAGAAATAGATGTGTTTATATAGGTATATCTAACCCTAAACCCTTTTAAAAAATTTGGCTGACAAGGTCAACCCTATTGACCTAGTATCATAATTAACAAAAACTTACTAGGTCATGGATTAGGTCTGCTAAGGGCCGACTTAGTCACTAATAAGTTTTATCAATAATAATAAAAGGTCAATGTGGATGACATAGTAATGTAAACTATTAAAAGGGGTTTAGGTAAGGGAAAGGGCTAATGAAGATGGTAAATGACTAGAGGAGTGTGTAAAATGGGAGCCAAAGCTTAGGATAATGGTTTTTAAGAGACAAATGTGTAGATAAAAAGTGTAAAAAGGGACACCAATCCTACAAATCACCAATGGTCAACCCACCCCTTTCTTGGTGCACCCCTTAGGGTGTGTATTTAGAGAGATTGAGACTCGATAGGTTCTGTTAGATAAAAAGCATACATAATTGATAAAATTTGAAAATATTATATGTATATACCTATGAGTTGTCTTGGAATAGTTCTTCTTCTTCAATTTATTTCATTTTCATACCCTTGCCATTTCATGTTATTTACCACTACCATTACACTATGTTTTACCCCTATCTTCATGTTCTAACCCTAGATCACTCTATAGTCATTCTAATCCTCCCACCCACCATTCCCTCCAAGTCTAAACTATGTGAGATAGGCCTATACACCCCTTATAACCATTGAAATTCATAATATAATGGAAGGTTGGACCTATATGGGTCATACATGTTATTGAGGAAGTAAATAACCACCTATAGCCAGTCATTTGGGCCTACTATAACATAGTTTCTAAGAACATTTTGCATGAATCACTCATGGGCATAGGAAATGGTGTGATCAAGAGATTAGATACCCTAGAGAGATAGAGGAGAATGTGAGAGAAGTCACTATAGGTTTCAAATGGATCAAAACACTATATTCTTTTAGAAACTCATCTCATAGATCCCTGCACACAATCAACATATGTGAGTATATGCCTACAACAATGTTGATGCATATGGAGAACCACATGTTGATTATTATAAGAGGAAAAAATCACATGAGGTAGGGTAAGGTTCACATTGAGAAAGAGGGAAAATATCAATGAAAACTCCATCTAAAAGGTAAAAGAACATCATACATCAGATTTGGGGATGCACAAGCCTACTTAGGCATAAAGTGTAAGCCTAAGAAGGGGAAGATATGTAAAAGGAAATATGTTATCAATAAATATATGAGAGTGTCTCTATCCCTAAGAAAAATTATAAAAACATTATCATCATGGACATATCAAGAAACAAAGGACAAGATCCCACTTAAAACCCTCATACTTAATCACTCAGTCAATAGGTAACCTATAACTAGTAAGAAAAAATGGTTGTTTGGAGCCTCTATAAGAATGGAAAGACCTTAAAACTTAGTATAAATGGTAATTATGAATAATTTAAGGAATCCATGTTTCCATTTTGGTTATAAAAATAGTGGGTATACCCACTATTTTATCTCATACCTATCTTGGTTTATGAGAGTCAAATTTTGGTGCTAAGGAGTGAATCCATGTCTTGAAGGGATTACATGAATGCTAGGGTTCAAAAATGGTTTTGAATTAGTTCAAGAGGATGGTAAGGGTCTCCATACATCTTCCAAGGGAAGAAACATCCTAGGTTACATCTAGATTCCCTCTAAGGTAGGCCAAAGTAGACAAGCCTTAAGTCTAATATAAACCCTACTGCTATCTTGGAAGAGTGCCCAGGTATTTCTAACAAGTTTGATGGTCATGAAATATGTGGAAGGGTGTATCACGTAATAATGAGATTATTTCAAGTGGAGGGAAGCAAGGGAAATGTCTTAATGGTTTTAAAATCTTTCTCAAGCCATGAGACCCCAACACAACCAACTCAAAGTGAAACTTTAAGTGTTCATACACCTCACAATAGAGATGATCAAGCCTAGAGAATTCGGGGAAAATTAATACACCTTATGGAATAAAAATACATGAGGGAATGATAGGAATTAGGGGGATAACATTTATGAATGATCCTTAAGAAAATAAACTATCAAAAATGGCTAGCAAAGAGCCAAAATGTCAACTTTCAATGCTCCTCTCTACACACACCCTCTACATGGGATCCTAGGATATTGAGGGAAGATGAAGGGGCTAGTGCACTATAGGTTCATGGAAATTAGTTTTGGTTTAGACATTTATATGATTTTAACCATCATTAATATGGTGGACATCCCAAATTCGGCCTAAACCCCATAAATGACCCAATGGTGGATTCTTTCTCAAAAATGCATCCAAATGAGGCTATTTGGTCCTAAAATTATCTTTAAGACCTTCTCAAGTCTTTTGAGCATCATTTTGACTCACTAGTTAGCACATACAATAGTTAGACTATATGGAACATAATTAAGAAGGATAGTTTGAGCCTAAGAACATATAAATGATAAGTGTTTATGTGTACAAAGGGGTTAAGAAGGGAAAATGGGTCATGAAGATTATAAATGATCCTATAGTAGAAATTTACAGAGACCTTTATGATTTCTTCTATCTGTAGATAGACACATATGTTAAAACTAGGGGCTATGTGCATTCATTAGAGGTCAAGATGCTTAATCAAGATAATGTTTCTAATCCATAAGACTTATAAGGTAATATTCAATCTAAAAAAAATAAAAGAGTTCCTTAAAACCCCAAGATTAAGGTTAAAATTTAGAGTTCATATGTGTAGATATAATGTTATAACACCTCTATTAGAGTAGTGTCACTAGAGGGTAAATTAGAGAGTCACTAGAGAAACAAGAATGCCTCATACCTTTTTGGAAGGGATTATCATAATTTTTAAAGACCTTTTGGTCATGTTGAATTCCAAGGACTTCTTATAGTGGGACATTTTGGTCTATAGACACACAAAAACTACTCAAGAAGTATGCTTACCACCCAAGGAGCATTTTCAAATGATCAAAACTATATGGATGCTTTACATGGAGATTTAGTCACTTTAGGAGAGGTAGATGGGTATATCAACATGCATCTAGTGTAATTGGCTCATATATTTAAGCCCTAATCTCTATAAACCATTGTTAAGAGTTCCAAGTACCTTTAAACCCCTCTTAAACCCTAATAAGGACTTGACTAGGAAGATTTAGTGAAAATTTTATCTAAATAGGTATAAATTGCTTCACTAACCCCTAGAACATGTTGTTATATTAGAGGAGGCCATATCTATGGTACTTGATTGTATGAAGGTTGTATGTGCACCTCTAGAAAGTGAAAATTTGTAGGGTTTTGAGTAGAAAATGAGGTATAAGACCTAATCAAGGATCCTAAACTATGGGAAAGGTTACTTCAATACTTGTTTCACTCTTCCAAAATTGGATTTGTTCTTGAATTTTCCTATAAGTCTTTCTGCTAGCTTCTCCTAATTAGCTAGTTTGTGGAGCTAGCCAAAGTGGCATGGTCATATAAGACATATGAACTATAAATGGATGATGCTTGAAGGGTCTAGATGCTAATATCAAGGTTATTATAAGAGTAATATAAGTATTTTTATATTATTTTATAATATATTTCAACTCTACAAGTCATTCAAATAATGAATATGTAGAAAGGTGAAGAGCTTATAAATAAGGCCTATTTAACCAGTAAGTAAATGGTCTTAATGGGCATATAATGACATTATGAGGTTAGTGAGCCATAATTTTAACTTTTTAAATTCCATTTAGGTGATCATATCCCATATTAAATACCATTATGAATGAATGGAGATAGTTTCAATTTCAAGTTAACATGCACATTGAAGGGGAAACTGCTCAAGGCCTCTTAAAGGCCTAGTCAAACCTCATGTGCACCTAGTAATTGCCATTAGATGGAATAATAGACTATTTTGGGAATAGTTATGATCTTCATGAATTCAAAAAAGGAAGTTACATCCTCCACACCTCATATTAATACCAAAATTGAGTCATTAAAGAAGTGTCAATGCATGGTGGGAGTGATTATGACTACTGTAATTGCCATGTGCCACTTTGGTCTCATTAATAGACTCTCCTACACCTAGATTATTCTCTCCTCTCTCATGAAAATTATATGTAATCAGGTATTGAGCTCTTATTTTCTCATCCCTTGGTTGTGTGTATCAAAGGTTTTCCAAAATAGTACGTTGTGTCCTTTGAATCAATAGAAGAACAATTATAGATTTCATGTTTGAGTGTTAGTGTGCCTTATGAGAGTTGATTTGTAGAATGTATGAGTGTAATTATATTTTTTAGGTCCTTTCATGCACCTAATTTCATGTTATCAGTCTGTGTAGGTTGTGTGATGTATTGATAGGTGTAGACTAGAAATTTAATGATGAAGGGGAGATTAGTATTGTGTTAATGGATAAATCAAATCAAAAGAGCACACTAAAATAACACCTTCATGCTTAGTTACTAGGGAGAGATTAGTTAACAAAAATGAATAAAAAACACAAATAAAATGCAAAATAAACCTTCTTTTACCTTCCTTGGATGCTCCAAAATGCTTGTTGTATTGGCTTACTTGGTTTGTGCTCACAAAGTCTTCATCAAATGAGGCTTGGATATCTCCTCTTCTCCTTGGAACCTTGTGGCTTTTGGCTTGTCTTGGCTTGTATCAATATTTGGGCATAATGATACTAATTGAAATGAGGATTTGGAAATAATTCAACATTATAACTTTGCACAAGTTAAGCTTAAAATTCATGTGACAAGGCCTCCTATTTATAGATTTTTATAAATGGGTAGAATCAACCTAAACCATCCATCTCAAGATGGAGATGTGTGGATAAGGATTAATCCAATTTTTCAATTAAAACTTGTAAATAGGCTCATAAATATTTGGGATAGAGGAGCAATTAAGAGGCATGGAAGGCATTGATGAGGCATGGGAGGCATGAATCTTGATATTTGTGGCATTTATGACCTAGAGATGTCTTTCTAAGAAATTATGTCACTTGACAAGGTAAATATTAAATATTCATTTTTAAAAATGGTATTCAAAAAGTATCCATGTAATTATTAATTAGAATCTAATTTTTTAATTAAATCTTAAGCATGATTAAATACTTTGTGCATAAATTACTCAAATTGATCAGAATGCCTTGTTATTGGTCCAAAATTTGACTAAATTGGAATTAGAAGTCAATATTAGATGTATTGGATTTTTTTATCCCATTTGGGATGTCACCAACACCAAATAATAAAGACATGCATCTCATATAAGATATTTGATATAAAAGAGCAATCTAGAACACCTATGTGCAAAATTAGCATTTTGACTCAGAATGATCTGATCAAAGTTAGTTGGCCCATAAATTGCACTACCCCATTTAATAATACTTTGGCAAAAATCATCACTTGAATATATCAATTTAAACTCATTTAATGTGTTTTATGTTTTTATGCTAAATTATGCATTTTAGTTAGAAATTGGTCAAAATCTTGTTTAGAGATTATCGGTGGCCAAATTTAGGTGTCTATAGTTTGCCCCTATTTAGGAAGGCATTGCAAGTTCTAATTTTAATAACGTCTTCTCAAAGAATGAAAAGGTTCTATATGCCTATGACTACAATGATGATAAACTAACTGTATGATGCCCCCTTGAGGGAACAATTGGCACAAGCAGGTCAACAAATGGTCCCTCAAAAATAAAGAATCAAAATAAGGGGACCAAAGAAAGGAAAAATGATGGGGTGAAAACATAATGATATTGAAAAAATAGTCAAAATCACTGAGAATGCAAGTGGAATGATGTATAATGGTTTACCCAAAGGTGGTTATAAACATTGTATCCTAATAGTGGAAATGTGGTATGATAACACAATGATTTGCCCAAAAATAGTTATAATCATTGAGAAGATAGAGCTGCCCTAGTTAAGATAGACAAACAAGATAATAACATGCCCCTATATGGGTAGAAAAAGTAAAGTGGTGATAACACAATGATTTTCCCAAAGGTGGTTATAATCATTGAAAAATGAAAGTGGGATTGTGTGCAATGATTTGCCTATATGCGGTTATAATCATTGGACCCCGATTATGGAAAACATGATTGATCAGTTGATTGATGATGATAACTTAACATAGAGGGTAATGATGAATATTAATAACTTACTAATAGGGAGATGCTCATCTAAACTAATAAAGGTTGAAATTATTTCATGGTTAATTACTCTATTTGGGATATGATTGGGATTGAATCAAGATGTTGATGTTGAAGATATGTCGATGTCACCATTGATGAATATAATTCTTGAATCTGAGGTTTTTTATATCACATGTTGGTAGGAATCATGGTATAACACCATGAGGACTTAGACAAAATATTCATAAGGATTGACTTTCATAATCTAATACTCAATAGAAAACAATACACTAATGATAGAAACCATGATGACAATGTAAAAATATGAATATGGATGGATTCAAGTGTAAGTGTGGGCAAGGAATCACCCAATGAACACACATACAATGAATCTAGGAAAAAGTGATGAAAGCAAGCAAACATGAGGATAAACAAAAAAAATAAGTATAAACAAACAAACAATGTAATAGAAACCATATGAACATTGCCCCTAGAAAATAGGTGATAAATTAAAAAATAAACAAAATGGGAGAATAGAAGAAAAGGAAGGGGGTGGCCAAGCTATCTCCAGATGCACTAGGCAAATAGACATTACCTACATAGTTCCATGGATGTAATATCTAATAAAAGCTTTAGGAAAAATGTAGTTCTCCTAAGGAATCGGAAGAAAATGATAACTGATGAAAAAAATAGAATGGATGAGATAAAAAAAAGGAATGGTCTTGTAAAACAAAAAGTGCATGAGAGAAAAGACCAAAAAGGATGGGGAAACTAAGTGACAAGTGGTTTGCTTGAAACTTAGTAAGGGTTCCCAGAATCCTTAAGACAAAGAAATGGTCAATGTTTTTAGTTTTTTCTAATGATTTTACAAATGTTTTTGGAATTTTTGAAGTATCTCAACTCAATCAAGAATGATGAGACACTAAATGGTTTAACCTCACAAAATAGTGAGAGTGTTTAAACTTAGGTTGCTTACAAAATGATGAGAGCATTCAAACTTAGGTTGCTTATAAAATGATGATATCCTTCAAACTTAGGTTGCTTGCAAAATGGCAAGAACATGGTGGAAAGGATGATTGAGCTTATAGACACCTAAATTTGGCCACTGATAACCTCTAATTAGGATTTTGGCCAATTTTCACCCAAAATGCATAGTTTGGCCTAAAAACACTAAAACATGCTAAATGATGTGAAAATGACATATTCAATTCTTAATTTTAGCCACAATATCACTAAATAGGGTAATGTAATTTATGGGACAACTAACTTTGATAAATTCATTGAGTCAAAATGTTAATTTTGCACTCATGTGCTCTGGACTACTCTTTCCTATCAAATATTTTGAACAAGACTCGTGCCTTTGTTATTTTTTATTGGCAACATCCTAAATGGGAATACACATCCAACTCATCTAATAGTGACTTCCAATTCCAATCTAGTCAAATTTATGACCAATAACAAGGCATTTTGATTAATTTGAGTAATTTTTGCATAAAGTGCTTAATCATGTATAAGAGATAATTAACCCAAATCAAGGCATAATTAATAATTCCATGGGAAATTGTTGAGTACTTGTTTTTAGAAATGAATATTGAATATCTACATCATTAAGTGACCTCATTTCTTGGGAAGACATCCCTAGGGCATAAATACCATAAATATCAAGATTCATGCCTCACATGCCTCATCAATGCCTTCCATGATGCCCTCCATGCCTCTTAATTTCCCCTTATTCTAGTGCCATGATGAAGATAATTAAAAATTTAATTCCAAAAATGGAATTAATCCTCAACCACACATCTCAATCTTGAGATGGATGGTTGAGGTTGTTTCTGATCAAATCCAAAAATCTATAAATAGGAGGCCTCACAACATCATTTCTAAGCTTTCTTGATGCAAAGTTATAATGCCAAATTGGTTCCAAAAGCTTCAAGAAATTAGTGTTACCATGCCAAATTAATTCTAAGCCAAGCCAAGCCACAAGCCAAAGGTGCCAAGGAGAGATGGAGGTAGCCAAACTTCTATTGCCAAGAACTTCATGAGAACAAGCCAAGAAAGCCACTAATGCAAAGGCATTTGGAGAATCCAAGGAAGGTGAAGGAAATTTTGTATTTGATTCCTTGATTTTTTGTTATGTTTGTCATTTTTTTTTGTTAATTAATCTCTCCCTAGTATCTAGGCCTATATATGTTATGCTATTAGTGTGTTTATTTCATATTGTTTTTATTTTAGAACTAACACTATACTAACCATACTCTCTTGAGTAAAATTATTAGATCACATAATGGTGTGCCTAGTGGGACAAGATGCCCATCAATGCCCATCATAGGCTTCCCAAAATCATTTGGAGCTTTGTTATTTAACCATCATCATCTTCTTTTTAGCATACATGCCATCTCTAATTATTTGAGAAGACATTGCTTTGCTTATGGTTTGCAATATCTTCCCAAATAGGGGCAAACTGTAGACACCTAAATCTAGCCACCGATAACCTCCAATCAAGATTTTCACCAATTTTCATAAAAAATGCATAATTTGGCCTAAAAACACTAAAAAATGCTAAATGATGTGAAACTGATGTATTCAAGTGCTGATTTTGGCTAGGGTATCACTAAATGGGGAAATGCAATTTATGGGCTAGCTAACTTTGATCAATTCATTTCAAGTCAAAATGCTAATTTTACACTCATGTGCTCTAGAATGCTCTTTCTTATCAAATATTTTGCACATGACTCATGCCTTTGTTATTTGTTATTGGAAACATCCTACATGAAAATATGCATCCAATGCATCTGATAGTGACTTCTAATTCCAATCCAATCAAATTTAGGACCAATAACAAGGAATTCTGATCAACTAACACCACACAAACCATCCTCTCTTGAGTCAAATTCCTAGATCACATAATGGCATGCCCAGTGGGACAATATACCCATCAATGCCTATCATAGGCTTCCCAAAATCATTTGGAGCTTTGTTCTTTAACCATCGTCTTATTTTTGGCATACATTCCATCTCTCATTATTTGAGAAGACATTTCTTTGCATATAATTTGTAACATCTTCCCAAATAGGGGCAAACTATAGACACCTAAATCTGGCCACTGATAACCGCCAATTAAGCTTTTGGCCAATTTTCACCCAAAATGCACAATTAGGCCTAAAAACACTAAAACATGCTAAATGATGTGAAACTAATGTATTAAAGTATCGATTTTAGTGCAAATATCACTAAATGGGGTAGGGTATCCAAAAATCTATAAATAAGAGCCCTCAAAACATCATTTATAAGCTTTCTTAATGCAAAATTATAATCCCAAATTAGTTCCAAAAGCTTCAAGTAATTAGTGTTACCATGCCAAATTGATTCCAAGCCATGCCAAGCCACAAGCCAAATGTGCCAAGGAGAGATGGAGGTAGCCAAGCTTCCATTTCAAAGAACTTCATGAGCACAAGCTGAGCAAGCCACTTCTCCAAAGGCATTTAGAGCATCCAAGGAAGGTGAAGGAACTTTTGTATTTGATTCCTTGCTTTTTAGTTGTGTTTGTCATTTGTTTTTGTTAACTAAGCCCTCCCTAGTGTTTGGGCCTAGAGATGTTATGCTATTAGTGTGTTTATTTCATTTTTTATTTATTTTAGAACTAACACTATACTAACCATCCTCTCTTAAGTAAAATTCCTAGATCACATAATGGCACACCCGATGGGACAAGATGTATCCTACACATGAAGGAGATCCTTTTACAAATTTAAAATATTTTATTTTAGCATTTAAAACTCTTGAAAATTGATTTTCTAACTTTATTTTACCAGTTTTGGTTGCCATAATTTTTACATAGTAACTAACATCAGTAGAAATAATGACATTAGTTACCAGATTAACTAACATCAGTCAATAGAGCTGACATCAGTTAGATCTTGATTGGCTGTAATCGATGTCAGTAGTTTTAACCAACATTGATCACTATGTTTTTCTAAAAACATAGACCCAAGACTTCTTTTTCTAAAGTTTTCCATTTCAAACTCAAATGATCTTCAAAGCTAAAGGACATGCTAACAATTTTGCTAGAGGACCAAGCAGGATATTTTCTCAAAACATGTTTAAATCACTTTTGCATGCTTAAAATTTGATTAGAAGCTTTGTTTTGGTGTTTAAGAAAGAATTTTTAGATGTTTTTGGTGAATTTATTTCAAATTTTACAACTAAGACCAAGGGGTCAAATGAACACCACCTCATTTTCATTTGGACTTAAAAATGAACTCATCTTTCCAAGATTTTTGTCTTTAATAGTTTCTTGATCTAATTTTTGTTTGGAAAGAAGAGGGGTGTTGTGTGTATTCTCTTCCATTTATTCTCTTTAGGGAACCATTATAATCAAAATCACCATCCCTATTGCAAGTATCCTAGTCCAAGGCTTAGAAAGAATGTCATCTAAAGCATTCCCCAAAAACACCTCAAAGTTTGGGTGACCTTGAAAATGACCCTAAAGTATTTCTATTAGTCTTTTAATTTCATGCAAACTTGTCTTATGAGGGGGACATCATTACCTCTCATGAATTCTTTAGGGAAGCTTTGACCTAGGGTTTCATCTCTTGGCATTGACTTCACTTACTCCTTTTGAGTTGCATATGGGACGTATTTGCATTTGGACATCACACTACACTGATTGAACAACATGATGTAGTGGTTGTAAAAAAGACTAGACCTTTTTATGACTAGCTAATGTTGTGTTCACCCAATTTCTATGCTTTCATTTTACATCATTTGACATAAAAGTCATTGTGAAATTGATTCTACTAGAATGATCAAAACCTTGTTAGTTTAGTAAACCCCATTTTGCCATACCCTTGCTAGGATTTGGATGTTTATACTTAATGTATTTTTATCATTTTCTCATTTGGTATGTTTTTGAAACTAAAAATTATTTGTTTGTATATAATCCATGTCAATTTTTTTTTTCTATATGTCACTCTTTTATCTAAAGAGGTTATGCTGGCTGTTTTACACCACAATTGTGCCTTGATATTTTTAAAAATTATTTGTGTGTGTGCTATTTGAGTTGAGGAGGGTAGTGTTATGCTACCCAAATCATGTAAAACCATTTAAAGCCTTTTAAGTTTTTTAAACATAACATTTCCCACATCATTTAAGGATGGTTATGTCATTAGTCTACTCAATTTATTTCAAGACTAACTTACCATTGTATTAAAACTATTTGTTTCAAACCATTTTGCGTATACCATTTAGACCTTTGTCTTGCATCATCATGCTCTCCAATATTATCTTGCATGCTTGGTCAAATATTAGTTTTCAATGTTGAGTTTTCAATTAGCCTTTTCAAGTTTGGATTTAAATATTGATTGATTTTTTTTTAGGTATTAATTCATAGGGCTGATACACAGATCTTTTTCTTTTGGGTTACATAGCTTTAGTTAATCGATTACCCAATATTGAAAACTATGGATGGTTTGTTTGTTTAATGTCTATCCTCATATTTTTTTGTGTTTTTATTTGAGATAACACAACCTTTCTCAAATAGCCTTTTGTCTTATGCTTATGCCAGTTGATCATGTTTATGTTTGATTATGTGTGTTGGGTCTATGTCAAAGTTGTTTCTAAACTTGTTAGATTAAATCAAATCACATCAACCTTTGTTTCAATTCTATATTTTGACACGATTGGCCAAAAGTCCTATCACATGCCTATTTTTTTGAGCCTAGCTTTTGATTCCACATTTAGATAAAAGACCTAGCAACTCAACTTTTCCCTTTCCTAGTTTAGACCTTATTTAGAACACTTTGACCTAGACCTTTGCAATGCCAATTTTTATTCAGACACTTGACATTTTGTGATTATGACATTAGATATTTGATGTTAGGTTTTTTTATGCCAAGTCATAGCATAAATCATTTTGGAGATATGACTCTTCATTCAGACCACATTAGAGATACAACCTCACCTTTTGACCAAGTTAGACCGAGCTTGAACCATTTGTCCTTTAAACATAGTTTTTCAAAGTTTGTAGAAATCTAAGCCTATTTATTTTTGGAGATTTCATCATTTACATGGACATGTCTCGCTACATTTATTTTGGAATCACTTACAATATAAATTATGATATAATGTCCACACAAAATGACTTTTATGGCTTTTTCCAAGACCCCAATGATGCTAATATGGTTTATGAGACAAATTTCTATCCACCTCATATTAATAATTTATTGAAACAAAGTCACGAAGTAACTTATGATCCAATTCGAGACCTTGATTGGTATGAAGAGGCTTGTGAAGAAGACTTTGAAGACCCAACTACATATATTGTTGTTTGGGATACAAATCCACACCCTCTTTTCAATAATCAGTACATAAAACATAGCCAAGAACTAGCTTATGATCTAAATCATGACTACGATGACATGGTTTATAAAGAATACTTGGATTCTTTTGCTTATGCAAAAAATCAAGTTTCATGACATCCTTTTGTTATTTGATCATAAACTACCCATAACCATCATTTGGTTTGTATGAGAAACCAAGATCCACAATGCCCAACCATTTCTATACTAGGACATCATCCTTTATTTTGTGTGAGCAATCAAGCTCAAAAATACCCCTTCATCATTCCAAGACCTAGTCTTTTAGATTATGCAAGAAATCAAGCTTTGAACTACCCTATTGTTACCATCTCAAGACTTTTTTATTTGGATCATGGAAGTAATAATGATCCCCAATACCCTACCATTGTCTAACCATAAGTCATTCCTCATCCATTACCGATCCCAACCAAACCTCAACTGATCCAATTATTTAAAGACCAAGCTATGTTCAAAACTAGTATTTTTTAACTCATTAATAACCAAGTCCAAGATAACCAACCAATCTGTGATGTTTATATTAAATGAACCATTTTTGATAAGTCATCCTATGATAAATTGACTATTGATCATATACCAATTGTCGAGGAGTCTCACTCTGATGAGCTAGTCTTTGTTGAGTCACTTCTTAATGATTATAACTACCTTTGGGAAAATCATTACCTTGACCATGTGATTTTTTTTCAAGAGCCTCCTCTTGACAAGCTAATCTCTAAGGCGTTGTCTCTTGACCTTTTTTCCATCCTAGAGGAGTCTCACTTTGACAAACTAGTCTTTGTGGAGCCCATCATACAATTACAAGTTGTTACTTATCCAATACCAAATATTCAACAAAACATCATTATAATAGAGTACCCATCAGATGAAGAATCAAAATTTAAGTCAATTTCTATTCTTAAATTGACATCAGATTTAGTATTAAAATCAAAATCAACATCAGTCTCAACATCAAATTTAGAGTCCCTTAAGTTAGAATCAGATTCAGACAAAGAATATGTTCATGGATGTTACAAAATTGGCTATGCATGCCTAGTAGATCAATTTGAATACATTTTTGATCCTTCTATGGTTTTTAAGGATGAGTACTTCAACTTTGACATAAGTTATCCTAGTATATTCTACAAGGATTTTGCAGCCTCTCATCATTCCATTACCATTCCATACGACATTACCATCAACCAAAATAGCCATATCATTGACATTCCATCTCCCACAAGTGTTGATTGGGACTGACAGAATCACACTTTATTGAATTACATCTATGGTGCCATACTAGTTGAAGAAGAGTAAGGAGGCTAAGACAACATTCATGTAGCAAAAGAACACTCTCCAAGTGAAACCTTTTTAGAAGTGCTAGGGGACAATCAAACTCAAAACTTAGCATCTTCTAGTGACAATTTTTTAGAAGTGATAGAAGAAAATCAAAGTCAAAAGCCAATGTTCATTAGTGAAAACTTCTCAAAGGTGTTATAGGACAATCAATACAAATTCATTAGTGAAAACCTCATTGAGGCACCAATATCTAAGCACAAAAGTTCTTCACTATTAGATGAAGACAAAATCAAATATAAAATCAAAATAGCTTCTGATCTATAGCCTAATCAAATGGTATCTTCTCTCAAGATTAAACAACAAAAAAATCTAGTGGTCCTATTAAGAGAATAAGTCTTCGGCCCTGTCATAACCAAAATTATGTCGAATCTAACATTAGCAACATTACGTGTGACTAAAAGTCCTTATCTTCATTTGTTTCCCCACCATTATACATTCCATTATCATCTGCCATTCCATTTCACAGTCAAACCCACCATCTATTATTTTTCCCTATTTATCATCCATGGTCATTCTTTCCTTTGCAGAGGATATAAAGATACCTTATCTCAATACATGAAGGAATTAGAATCAATGATCAATGAAGATCACAAAAGCATTCTCAACAACCACATATGCATCAAGTTCTTGATAAATAAGCTATTAGGATGAAGTATGGGTTGGAAATTAACATGATCAAGTATTATATTTATATCATTTGTTGATTAGGATGTGTAGCTCCCCATCAGCAAGATTAATAAAATCACAAACCACACCTAGGCTAAAAACATGTACATGCCATTTCCATTATTACATATCCATTTACCATTGTCAAAGTACTCAACCATTCACCCCATCACTTGGGAGTAATCCTCTTACCATTTTATCCAATCTATCAAAAACCATAATTATCCTTAGCAAGACCATACCATCCTATCATTCGATTCCTATCTAGACCAAAGCCTATTTGTAGTCATCCTACCCAATCCTATTTTGATCTTAGTTCCTTTGGTTCTTCCTACATTTTTTGTGAGAGGATTTTGATCAAATTTAAATAATCAATCCAATCAATGTTTTAATGATAGTCTATGAAAGTAGTGTGATAGTTGATCTGGCAAGATATATTTCATCTTATCAAGTTTTTTTATGTGAGCCTGATTATAACTGCCTATGGGAAAATCAATGTTTCACCAATCTTGCTACTAATTTTAACCACCTATGGGAAAATTAGTGTCATTAACCTATGCTATTATATCCTTGTTATAACTACCTATGGGAAAACTAGGGGCAACACTTATTTATCATGCATTGCCATATCACCTTACCATTACTATTTTCATTTGACTGGCCATTTGCTAGATTTGAGAACTTGTTGAGACCTAGTTGGTTTTTCATCACCTTTTAAATGGATGGAATTACTATGACTTGAGGTCATTTCAGGACTATGTGGGTCATGCTCAATTCATGTTGAAGTCACCTCAGTCCCCCTTTCCATATATTCTTACCATTTTGTGAGTACGTATCTTGTCATTCTCTAACGAGTTAAGATACCTCAAAATTACAAAAACATTCATAACATTTCAAAATCCAAAAGTATTTGTCCTATCTAAGCCTAATCAATTATCCTCAATCCACCTTATCGAGGCATTATCATTGTTAAGATGCTTTCTTTGATTTTATTTTTAGGCTTTCTATTTATTTATTTATTTTAGGTTGTTTGTTTGTTTGTTTGTTTGCTTACCTGTTTGTTTACTTTTAGCACTGTTGCCTTGACTTAGTCTATATGTGTTCATTGGGTGATTCCTTGCACACATTATTCTTGAGTTTATCCATATTCATACGTCAACATTGTCAACATGGTTTCTATCATTGGTGTATTATTTTCAAGTGTTTATTGGATTGAGAGTCAGTCCTTACACATATTTTGGCCAAGTCATCATGGTGTTTTATAATGAAGCCTACCATCAAATGCTATAACAAAAATTAGTTTCACAAAGGTCTATAATCAATGGAGCTATAGAAGTTTCTCCTTGACACCTTAGCAAATCCTTCCATCCCACTCTTGATCAATATAACTCATTTGACCATTCTAGTTGTATCATTATTAATCAGGATGAGCATCTCCTCATTAATAGGTACAATTGAATCATTCACATTGATCAATCTTATTCTTCTATTCATATATTTCATCATTTTTCATCTGCTCATCTTTAATCTATATTCTAGGTTATATCCTTGAGTTATGCTTGCTAATCAACCCTAACTGGGGCACAATCATCTTTAGCTAATCTAGGTCCTCTTAATGATTATAACCACCTATGGGTAGATCATTTTTTTGACTTTTATTCATGATTATAACCACCTTTGGAAAAATCAATATCTTTTTTACATCAATGCATGCAAGAATTTTCACATTTGGATTAATCTCAACCATGGATTAATTCCACCTTTCTTCTTATTTATTTTTGAGGGATCATCCATCAACAAATGTGATGACCACTCCCTTGAGGGGGCATCATCACAGGCTTCCCAAAATCATTTAGAGCTTTGTTCTTTAACCATCATCTTCTTTTTGGCATACATGCCATCTCTCATTATTTGAGAAGACATTGCTTTGGCCTATGGTTTGCAACATCTTCCCAAATAGGGGCAAGCTGTAGACACCTAAATCTGGCCATTGATAACCTCCAATTAGGATTTTGGCCAATTTTCACCCAAAATACATAATTTAGCCTAAAAACACTAAAACATATTAAATAATGTGAAACTGATATATCCAAGTGCCGATTTTGGCTAGGGTATCACTAAATGGGGTATTGCAATTTATGAGCTAGCTAAATTTGATCAGTTAATTTTGTGTCAAAATGCTAATTTTGCGCTCATGTGCTTTGGATTGCTCTTTCCTATCAAATCTTTTACACTAGACTCGTGCATTTGTTATTTGTTATTAGAAACACCCTAAATGGGAATACTCATCCAAAGCATTTGATAGTGACTTTTAATTCTAATCCATTTAAATTTAAGACCAATAACATGGCACTTTGATTAATTTGAGTAATTTGTACACAAAGTTCTTAATCATATTTAAGAGCTCCTAAATCAAGGCATAATTAATAATTCTATGGAAACTTGTTGAATCCTTATTTTTAAAAATGAATATTGAATATCTGCATCATCAAGTGACCTCATTTATTTAGAAGACATCCCTAAGCCATAAATGCCACAAATATTAGGATTCATGCCTCCCATGCCTCATTAATGCCTTACATGATGCCATCCATGCCTCTTAGTTACCCCTTCTTCCAATGCCATGATGAGGATAATTACAAACTTAATTTCAAAATTGAATTAATTCTCAACCACACATCTAAATCTTGAGATGGATGGTTGAGGTTGATTCTGATCAAATCCAAAAATCTATAAATAGGAGGCCTCACAACATCACTTCTAAGCTTTCTTGATGCAAAGTTATAATGCTAAATTAGTTCCAAAAGCTTCAAGAAATTAGTGTTACCATGCTAAATTGATTCCAATCCAAGCCAAGCCACAAGCCAAAGGTTTTAAGGAGAGATAGAGGTAGCCAAGCTTTCATTGCCAAGAACTTCATAAGCACAAACCAAGCAAGCCACTACTACAAAGGCATTTAGAGCATCCAAGGAAGGTGAAGAAACTTTTGTATTTGATTCCTTTCTTTTTAGTTGTGTTTGTCATTTTTTTTGTTAACTAAGCTCTTTTTAGTGTCTAGGTTTAGAGATGTTATGCTATTTTAGTATGTTTATTTCATTTTGGAACTAACACCATACTAACCATTCTCTTTTGAGTTAAATTCCTAGATCAGAGAGCTGACCTCAACAAGTATTAAGTGATACCTATATAGTCCTAGAGTAGGAATTCAAGTCACTATAGTTCCACCCTTATGATAGAGGAACCTGACTAGCATAGATGTTAATTCAAACAAAATAGGCATGATTGGTAAAAAGGCATAGTATGGTAGAGGAAATGGCAAGTTGGTATATCAAAGCTCAATAAATAAATGTTTCCCCTAGTTTTCTTGTAGGTAGTTATAATTAGGACACAATGGCATAGATCAATGATACTAATTTGCCCAAAGGTGGTTATAATTAGTAGCAAGACCAATGATAATAAAGGAATAAAAAATGAAGGATGCAACTATCAAAACTTTTGTCATACTACTCTAAAATACAATCTCTATCTAAAGTGCTTGAAACAACTAATAAAACTATTCAAATTCCTTGTTGCTGAAAAGGTGCAACCAATGGTGAAACCAAGGTCAAACAGGCTAGGTAGATAGGATTTATAACATTTTCAATTGATAAAACAAAATAGTAAAGTGGATGGAACTAAGAGGATGGATAAGAATGATATTTGTATAAATAAAAATATTGATCAAATAGCACAACTAAAATGGTCCTTATAGACAATACATTAGAACACTCAAGCATAATACCACTTGAGGTGAATAATATTCATTGACTTAGGAAGTTCATCTCCATTTGGTGTTGCAAACCTATACACTCTTGATCTATAATATACAGTAATGATGAAAGGCCCTATCTAGTTTGGTTTGAATTTACCTTTATACTTCTTTTCAACCATGGTATTCTTTTGGTTTTCTTTAAGAACAAGATCACCAAGTTCAAATGTTTTATACTTGACATGATAATTTTAGTGGCCTTTGAGTCAATTCTAATATTCATAAATATTATTAAGTGTAGTTATGCATTTTTCATCAAGTAGGTCTAGCTCTTATAGGCAAGCTACTTGATAGTCATGATCATCCAAGTCATACTTGAAAGATATGCATAGTGAAAGTAACTCAAACTCAATGAGAATGATGGATTCATTACCATAAACAAGTGAATATGGAGTGGCTCTTATGGGGGTACAATGATTGGTATGATATGCCCGAAGGGTAGGGAAAATTTGAAGGTGCCAATCATGATCAACATCATTGACAATCTTTTTGAGAATATTGACAATGGTTTTATTTGATGATTCTCCCTGGCCATTACCTTGAGATTAATATGCTATAGAAAAATAATTCATGATGTTGAATTAAACACATAGATTATTGACATCTTTGTTTTTGAATGATCCTCCATTGTCAGATATAATTTTAGAGGGGATACCATAGCAGTAAATGAGATGGTTGAAGATGAACTTGAAAATTTGCTTTCTAATCATTTGAGGGGTATAACTTCAACCCACTTAGTGAAATAATCAGTGGTGGTAAGGATATGTTTATGGCCATTAGATGAAGTGGGGTTGATATTCCCAATGAGGTCAAGTTCCTATGTAGTAAATGGCCATGGTATCAACATTGGTTTTAGAGTTTGGTCTGGGGTATGAATTAAAATAGCATGCCATTGACATTTGTCACACTTATTTACGTATACAACTACATCTATGTCCATCATGGGCCATTAATAACTAGTATGCAAGAGATTTTTGGATAGGATTTCCCTACTAGAATGAGCTCCACATACCCCTTCATGAACTTCTCTTAATGCTAGTATAGATTTTACTAAAGTTAAATAATAAAGTAGAGTTCCATCAAAACTATGACGATAAAGGGTGGATCCCAGTAGAGTATAAAAAGTGGAATGATGAATAAAGAATTTGGTTTGTTTCCAAGATAAGTTAGGTGGTATAAATTTGTCATGAAGGTAGTTGTAAAGGTCTAAGTACCATATAGAATTAGGACCAATAATATCACAAATCATTACAATGATTGAAGATTCATGAGTTGGTGCAAACAAATTCTCAATAAGAAACTAATATTCTATAGCTTTATTTGTGTGTCGAATCAGAGAGCCGATATTATCCATGGCATTTGTAATTATATTACTAGCCTTTTGTATATGCTTAAATTGGATACTTGTAATTTTTGTTTTAGGGTATCGACCATAGCCTTATATGGAACCAACTTATCATCTTTGGTTTGAAAATGGTCTATGACCTGATTAATGATTAACTAAGAATCACCATAAACTTAGAGATGAGATATTTTCTAGTGTACTACCTATCTAAGTCCTATGATAAGTCCATCATACTCAGCCATGTTGTTTATACAAGGAAAATTGATTCTAAAAGATTTAGGGATTAGATACCCCTATGGTGTAATAAATAAGAGGCTTTCCCCTAATCCATGTGCAATAAATGAACCATCAAGATTTAGCTTCCAATGCTACTCCTCAAAAGGTGTGTCAATGATGGTCATTATGGATTCATCAGGAAAGTGAAATGTGAGTGGCTTTATTTCTGCAAGGGGTGCTTCAACAAGTTGATCTATGACCTGTCCCTTAATTTCATTTTGATTGATATACTCTATGTTAAAATCACTAAGAAGCATGATCCACTTTGACATTATACCTTGTAAAGGTATTTTATATAGTAGATACTTAAGTGGATCTGCTTTTGAAATGACCATGGTCTTATTGTTCAACATGTAATGACGTAGTTTCTAAGCTGTAAAGACCATGGCTAGACAAGATTTTTCAATAGGTGCATAATTATATTCATATGTGACCAAGGTATAGATTAATTAGTATACTACATGATATTTTCAATTTTTATCATGTTGAGCCAAAAGTTCCCCTAAGGCATTATCAATAGCTAATAAATACAACAAAAATGGCTTTCTTGGCATAGGAGGTAACAAAATAGGTAGATTAGCTAGATAGTCCTTGAGTTGTTGGAAAGCTACTTAGTAGTGATTATCCTAGTGGAATGTAACTCCCTTTTTTAAAATATGTGTAAATGGATGACACTTGTCTACTAACTGAGATATAAAGCATCGTATTGATTAGATCTTACCTTGAAAACTATAGAGCTACTTCAAATTGGTTGGTGGTGACATCTTTGTTATAGCTTGGACCTTTGATGGATCAAATTAAATGCCCCTATGAGACATGATGAATCCATGTAAATTTATTGAGGTTAATCCAAAAATACATTTACTTAGATTAAGTCTGAATTTATACTCCCATAGTCTTTCAAATATCTTACGAAGCACTGCTGGATGGTCGGCCCTCGTTTTGGATTTTTATAATATGTCATCGATATAGTCTTTAATAATATCATGTATTGTATCATGGAATATGATATTCATGGCCCTTTTATATGTATCTATGGCATTATTAAGATAAAATTTCATTACCTAATAATAAAATGTTCTCCATGGAGTGGTGAATGCTATTTTATGTTGGTCTTTTGGTGTTATTCTGATCTGGCTATATCTTGAAAAACTATCCATGAGTGAAATAATTTCATAACACAATATGGAATCAATGATCATGTAAATATTATGAAATTAAAATTCATCCTTAGGGAAAGCTTTATTGATGTCTCAAAAATCATTATAAATTTTGATTCCTTCAGGCTTTTTGCCAATAGGTACAACATTAGATATCCATTCTAAGTAGTCAATGGATCGGATACATCTTGCTTATAAGAGTTTTTAAAACTCTTTCTTTACCAAGATATAAATGTGAGGATTCATCTTACATATCTTTTGTTTCACTGGTTTGGCATTAGGATTGACCATAAGGTGGTGCAGAACCAAGGTGGGGTCCAAACCTAGCATATCAAAATAAGCCCATGCAAAGATATCTACAAATTCTCTTTAGAAAAGTTGTAAAGAATTTAAATTCCTCCTTAGTGAGTGACATTCCTAATTTTATCCATTTTGGGTCCAATGGAGTCTTGATGTTTACCTCTATTATATCTTTGACTAGAAGGGTCGAACCATTTTCTAGGATAGTAGGCAAAGACTTAAACTATTGGACTATATCAGGGTCTTTTGTTAGGACTTGTTCTTCAATTTTTTTGAGGCATGATGAATATGAGTCCCCCAATGGGAGATTTGGCCATGTGACAAAAATATTTGGAAATTACTAAATAATTTGATCAAACACTTATTGCTGTTCAAAATTGAACTCAGATCCATAGGCAAGTTCATCATTTGTGGGATCCTAGTCTGAATTCAAAGAAGCATGAACACCCCCATTTAATGGTACCTGAAACAGGTTTCACCATTAGACTAGCCTTTATCTTTACTTTTTCTCTAGTCAAAAAGTTCCTCAAAGAGGTTTTCACTTGGGGACCTCAATGTTTTATTTATTTATTTTTGGCTAAGGGTGTTCACCCAATCTCCCAAATAGGCTTCAAGATCCAATGTGATTGAGAATCCCAATTTATGACCTCCCAATAGAATGTTATCTCTAAGTCCTAGAAAATCATAGAATGGCTCATCATTCTAAAACTAATCAAATGATAAATTGGATTCTTGTTGGTCCCAATCTATTAGTTGGGGATAGTATAATGGCAATGAGTTATTATGAATGACTAGTGTAAGGGTATAAATGAAATTATTAACTAACATGTTAGTCTCATCTAGGTAATCAAAGGTGTGTCTATGATTAGACTCTAATTTGTTATTAACATCATCATCACTAGTCATTGATAATGAAACTTGAATAAGATATGTGGGGTCACCCCTAGGCAATTTAAATCCAATTCTATAAAGTCTTTTATACTTGGTCATAAAAATTGTCTCCAACATTCCTTGTTGGTTTAGTCTGAGGCCTCATCCTTCATAGTCTTAAATCTCCATGATCCTAATGGGAATAAGATATTTTTCACTTTTATAACAATTATCTTGGTTGTCATTCTATAAACATGATTCATCTCCTTCAAGAGGGTTTGGTTCTAGGCTAGATGCTAGTACAAACATGAAAAGTCCCTTATCTTTATTCTTTTGTTTCCAATGCATATGTGGGGCAACTTTAGGTCATCCAAAGGTCTTTGGATTATGAGGAATATTAGAAATATGGAAGGTATCATGGGTCACATATTCTCTTGGGTCATTATCAAAAATGGTGAAATGATTAGAAGCTTCAGGAGGTGGCATGTGGGAAAGTGAATCTAAGGTATTAAGATCTATATAATTATCCTATGGAGGATCAATAAGTATGGCCTTTCCTTTATCTTGATTGGAACTTGGATTCATTTTTTATTAGTAATTTTAGCTTTGAAACTCAGCCTTGAGGTGATTGTAGTGCTCATATGGGTACAAATCTCTTAAAATATTTACTTCCATCCCTGAGTGAGAAAACTTGATACATTGGTATAACATTGACAATACTGCACAAATCTCATGTAACCAAGGCCTTAATAGAATATTATTATATGATAATTCAAGATAAAACACATTTCAAAGTGTATCATAGGTAAAAGGCCTAATGATAACTGGTAAGCTAATGGTGCCCTATGATTCTCTCTCCTGATTATCATATGTGTTAATAGTTATCATTTCTAGTTAGAGATTTGCCATTGTGTACCTAAGAAGTTTGATGAGATTTAGAGACACTATGTTGAGGCTTGATCCATTTTCTATAAGGACACATTTCACTTTATTCCACCTTATGTAAACTTTTATGTATAATGGATTATTATGGAGCGGGCCAAGGGAAGACATATCACTCTGGTTGAATGTGAGCTGTTGGACTGAAGCTAGGTGTCCAACCAAAGCTTGAAATTTATCAGGGGATATGCCACTGGTAATAGTGGATTGAGTTAAAAACTCATTCAAAATTTTCTTGTGGATTGTTGAAATTTGAAACAAATCTAAAATAGAGATTTGTGCTGGTGTCTTCTATAATTGTTCCACAATATCAAACTTCTTGTCTTGGTCAGTGGTGAATGGTTTATTCCAAGGATGAATAGTTGGTTGGATAATAGGCAAAGTGGCAGATGGTTTTGGGTCTAGGATAGTAATTTTTGACCTCTGATTTGTGCTTACACAATTAGGATTAGATGTTGGACCATGATTGTTAACAAATGCTAGAAATGGTGTGGGACTAGATAGGATAAGTCTTGATTGCCAGTGCACTTATATGTGGTCACGTGACAAGGGTGAGTTATCAATATAAGGTCTAAAAGTGGAAGTCCTAATTTTTTGGTTCACCTATGTGTGTTCCTATGTCAAATAAGGATTATCCATGTAATTTGGTTCAGTGGTATTGTTTATCAATGGTATAGATTGATTAGTGCTTGGTTTAAGAATAATGAAGATGGTATTAATGCTACTCCTTGCAATATGACCTACAACCCTATTATAGTCATTTGAAAATACATGGAAGATTTATTGGTTATTGATATTTGACCTTGGTTTTATCCATCATTCTAACATTGTGGGTTCTACTATTGATTCTATTGGTTCTATTGGTTTGACCTTTGATTTTGATATTATTGCTTTTATTATTACATCAGCTAGTGTTATTATTGTTGTGGTTGTTTATTATTATGTTGTTGTTGAGTGTTATGTTGGGGAAATGGGTTTTGATAAATCCCAAGAGTTTGATTGGAGGTGGAAGCACCATTATCCAATGCTATCTCCCCATTCTCCAACATATTCTCAATTAAATTCTTGATTTTCACACATCTTCATATATTATTCCCATTGACCTGATGATATTAATATAATTCATTTTCATGGTACCAATCAAGATAAGAAATGCCTTACAAATAATGCTTTAGTATAGGCTAACTAATCATATTAATAGTGGTAAGTTTGTGAAATATAAACTCAATAAGCTCTCTTAGGTCACTAAAATCATGATGAGTATCCATAATTTTTCTTAGAGGAGGGTTTTTGATGTTAAAGGTTACTACATTTATTGTATAGGTCCTGGTTGTTGTGCTTATGATGTTGGTTGTAGAGATTTTCAGGTATGAGTTAGTTAAAAAAGTGGTGTAGATGATGTTTTCACTATTTCGACATGACTTGACTCAGTTACTCTATTTCCCATAACATTCATATTGAGGTTGAATTACTTTAGTCTATCTTGGTTATTGGCCTAAGTTGGTTGTGATGCTTGCACTTGGATTGGATGTTAGTTTTGGCCACTTCCCTAATTGGTACCTTGATTTTGATTAGTTGAAATAAGTTTGGTGATCACTTTATTAATAAGGTCTCACTGAATCAACAAGCCTTTGTTGATGATCTCCTTGAAAGTATGTCCATATTGTAGTTCTAGATGATAAGCTATCTCACTATGCAAATTTTTAGTAAATACAATGACTAATTGTTTATTTGGTAAACTATGGGTGAATCAACTTGCAAGTGCTCTTCATCACTGTAGATAACTTTTAAAACTCTCACCGACCTTTTGTTTTTCTTATGTTAAGTGAACCAATGAAATCTCATGTTTAAGATTATAGGAAAAGTGCTACACAAACTTATCAATAATATCATCAAAATTTGTTACTAAATTCTTAGGTAATTTTAAAAACCACTCTAAGGCTTGTCCAGCCAAACTCCTTGAAAACAACAATAAAAGGTATATATCACTATATGCCACTGGTTGACATGCGACAAAGAACTCAATTAAGTGGGCCTTACGGTCACCTTTCCCTTTCTATTTATTGAATTTTGGTGGTTCGTATCCTAGAGGAAATGTTATATATAAGTACTCCATGTTGAATGGATAAGATCATACATCATCCAACTTAAACATTTTAGTCTATTTCCCAGCTTGAATGGTAGCAATTGCATTATTCATCTATTATAGTTGTAAGGCTAAGAAACTAGAGGGAACATTGGTTTGAGGGAGAACATTAGTTTGGGTAGATGGTTGGAGGTCACAAGTGGGACACTTTAACCAGGGTATGATGGAGATATCTATTGGGGTACATTGGTTTGGTTGGGAAAAAGACCAAGAATAAGCATACGTGGATTAGGATGTACTTAGAATTGCACATTTGGTCATGCAATATTCTAGTTTGGGTTGGCTATAAAGGTTTGATTTGAATGATTTTTTGGTTGGTATGAAGGGATATAACTATATTGTGCCTATTTTGGTTGAAAAGGGACATGCTACTGACTAATCAAACCTTGTTGTTAAGTGGGAACTTGTGAACTAAGAACCTATCTCTGAACTTATGGCACATTTGAAACCAATTATTGTCTAGTAGGTACTTAAGAAACATGGGATCCTCTTTTTTTCATGAATCCTTATTGGGAAGTAAATGCATGTTGAAGATTCAACATCTGTCACTAACCAATATTTACACATTGTTGGCTAGTCATCATTTAGTTTTAGATTGGTATACTGATTTATGACTAAAGAGGTATGTTTGTCACTATCTAATGAGGTAGAACATTAGTTTTTCCTTGTTGAGGTGGCAATACATTCAACCTCTATTATGTTGGTACACTAGATTATACTTGATGTTGTGGAATAATACTTATCACTTATTGATGAGGATTAGGATTCATCACATTTTATTGTTGAGTCATGACATTGGGTGTTGGTTGACTACCTAATCCTATTGGTTACATGCTTGATGAAGCAACTAGTTGAGGTTGGGATGTAGAAACCCCTACTCCATGGTATGATGTTCCACTTGTGGTATTAACTATAGGTACATTTTTTGACTAGTTATTTGTGTATTAGTACCACTTTGACTTAGATTGGATGTTGCTTGCACATTATCCCCTATATTTTTCTCATTATTGATCGTAGAAGCAAAAGACACTTCTTCAATAATTGGCATATACAATAAGTTGTCTACTGAAGTGTTTTATATGAATGGGTCTGAACTTTGATTTTCTTGAACTATTAACTCTATCAAAACTCCTATTGAAGGAACTAAGTCAATAAAAGGTTTGCTCACCATGGTCATCTGATTGAAATTGCATGCTAAATTCAAGTAGGTTTGATATGTCATCTGCATTTGGTTAAAGTGGTCTTCCATGAGTTTTTTTCCTCTATTAAACATATTCCTTATATGTTATTTGGACTAGATCCAAAGGATTTCTAGAATAATCTAGTTGATCGTAAATTATGTTGTGGGGCATTTTTACTAGGCTTGGTAAATTATCATGGGGGAAGTCTAAAGGAAACTTGGCCCCTACCTCTATGGCTTGAACCAAAGTATTATCTTTGTTTTCCAAAAAATGATGATTGAATAAAAAAGGATCATATTAGAAGGCATATAAGTAGAGCATGACTATTAAAGAACTGGTTCATCAGTTGTGGGTATTGTAGCTAGGTATTATGCAGTTTATTTTTGGTCTTGTTCTAAATAACTAAATAAGTTGGTGTATTAACCAAATAATTATCTAATAGATCTTGGATTTGTGCCCCTAATTGAGTATTATAATAGGGATGAGGATCCATCTCATAAGCAATATTATCTGCATAAGGGTCTTACACCATTTCTTCCTACGCAACCACATTACTAATCCCTAGATTATACATGAGTCCACTATGAGTGCAGGAGTACATGTTGGGATCCATAGTTAATACTTTAGGATAGAAAGGGAAGAGATTTATACAAACTCTAAAAAGACAATGTATAAAAAGATGATGTTCAAACTTGGTTTAGATTCATCAAAAGTATCAAAATGTTTATGCAAAGATTTTTGATAACAAAGCTAATGTTAAGTGTCTAATGTTACACATATTACATAAAAATATTAAGTAAATGAACCAAAAATCAAAATGATAAACACTAAGTTCAAAGTGTTTCAAATCATTCTAATCTAGTAAATTAAATTTGTTAGGTCTTTTGGCCAAAATGCTATGTCAAAAACTAGGCTCAAACAAGGCATGCACTAGGACTCTTGGCTGAACAATGTCAAAAGCTAGAATTTAAAATAGATGAAAGTTTTAATCTAATGGATTTGAAACACTTATAAAAAAAATTGGGCATTTGATTCTTGGACATGGAATTGATCAAATAAGTGTAAGGTATGAAACAAAAGGCACTTTAGAGATAGTTTATTTTCTCATGAATAATGGTATAAAACTTGGTTCCTTTGACAAATAAGCTAGACAAAAGTGAATTGCATAACTATGATAGACAAAGGTTCATAAAGGCACACTCATATTAGTTTGAAAATGTGGGAACAAATTTTAACTCTATGCAAGAGGGCTTATGAAACATTATCTAAAATGTTTTGGGAAGTGTAACAATGCTAGACTACGTAAAAAATGTGATAAAATGCTTGATTCAAAAACTCTATAAGGTAAAGATAGTTTTACAAAAATTTGACAACATAACACTACCTTTCTTGACTCAAAATGTTATAGTGCATAGACTTGAAACAAAAATTTTTAGGACAAAATGACTTAAGTCTATCAAGTGGTGATAATGATCATGAGTCTTAAATGACTTTCAACCCAAATTAGAAAATGAAACTAAGTTCCCTCAAGTTTAGTGAAAATGGTGAATCTAATTAACACATCAACCCTGTAAACTTATGAAGGTGAAATTTTGAATTTATATTATAAATGTAGGAATTAAAAAAACTTTGAAAAAGGTCTAGGCTCAATTAGGCATCATAACTATGCCAAAGTGGATGATATGACTCCAAGTTTTGATGAAATTTAAACAAGGCAATTTGATTATTCATGCAGGCAGCATGACACCTCTTTGTTCAAATGAAAATTAGGATTATGTGTTTTGGTTTGTATCATTTTTTTGCACCAAGTTTGGACTACAAAAAAACTTTAATCTAGGACAAAACCAACTATTTAATCGCTCTTAGATCCTAAACTGACAAGGTTGCTTGGTATTGTTGGAATCTATCAATATACATCATTTGAGAGGATTTTTAAGAGTTCATCCAAAAGTAAATGTGCATTATATAGTAGGGTTTTTACACCCTCTTTATCTCAAATTATAGTATTAATACATGGACCTTGAGGTGCACCTTGCACCAATAATACTTCTGTGGTAAGTGGGGATTTGTCTAAGATCTACAAATTTTCAAATGTCTCTAGGGGAATCAATTTTATAATGAATTTCACATCAAACGATGCAAAATAAAATCATAGAAATTGGGTGTTCATGACACTTTTATTATTTCAAAAAGGTCTAGTCATTTTTACAACCACTACATCCTGCTATTCACTTAGTGTAGTGTGATGTCCAAATGCAGATATGTCTTGTGTGCAACTTAGAAGGAGTGGGTGAAGTCAATGTCAAGAGATTAAACCCAAGGTCAAAGATTCCCTAAAGAACTCATGGGAGGTAATGATGTGCCCCTCTTAATCCAAGTTTAAATGAAATAAAAGACTAATAAAAATACTTTAGGGTCATTTTCAAGGTCACCCAAACTTTGATGAGTTTTTGGGGAGTGTTTTAGATGACATTATTTATAAGCCTCAGACTAGAATTTTTGAAATAAGGATGGTGATTTTGATTTCAAGGGTTCCCTAAAGGGGAAAAATGAAAGAGCATACATGTGACATCCTTCTCTTTGCCAATAAAAAGCAAAACAACTCTCAAAGACAAAAATTAGACAAGTGAGTTCAATTTTAAGCACCAATTTGAAAAATTAGGTGGTGTTCTTATGACCCCTTAGTCTTAATTTGCAACTTTGAAATATAACTACAAAATTTAAGAATTAACACCCTAAATGATTTTATTTAAGCACCAAAATAAAAGTTTCGATTCTCTTTAAAACACCTTAAAATAAGTTTCTTTAAAAAGATCTATTTAAGCATGCTTTGATGATTTTTCAAGTAAATCTTGCAAGAAAAATGTTAAAAAGATGTTTATCTTAGAATAAATTTTGGAGATGAAACAATAAACTTAGAAAAATGAGCTCTCAAGTTTGTGTTTTTAAGAAAAACACAGTGACCATTGACAATTATACTAACTGGTGACAGTTACACTAATCAATAATGGTTAAACTAATCGATGACAGTTAAACTAACTAATGATGTTTATACTAACTTATGATGGTTATAATAATTAATGATGGTTATAATTAATCAATGATGGTTATACTTAAATAATGATAAAAATGACTGTCGGTGGTTTACTCAACTAATGATGATTACTGTATAAACCTGTGAAGATAAAAATCTAGCCAAATGAAGTTAGAAAACCAAATTGTAAGAGTTTTAATAAATCCAAATGAATATTTTAAAGTTTCATAGTGATATTATTCATGAATGGGATGCATTTTGTCCCATTGGGCATGCCATTATGTAGAATAGTAATTTGATGATGAAGGGGAGATTAGTATTGTGTTAGTGGATAAATCAAATTAAAAGTGCACACTAAACTAACACCTTCACACCTAGTTACTAGGGAAAGATTAGTTATCAAAAATGAATAAAATGAACAACTAAAGTGCAAAATAAAAATTATTTTACCTTCCTTGGATGTTCCAAAATGCTTGTTGTAGTGGCTTGCTTGGTTTGTGTTCATGAAGTCTTCATCAAAGGAGGCTTGGATATATCCTCTTCTCCTTGGCACCTTGTGGCTTGGCTTGGCTTGGCTCAATATTTGAGCATAATAACACTAATTTTGATGAATATTTTGAAACAATTCAAAGTTATAACTTTGCACAAGTTAAGCTTAAAATTCATGTGGCAAGGCCTCCTATTTATAGATTTTTGTAAATGGGTAGAATTAACCTAAACCATCCATCTCAAGATGGAGATGTGTGGATAAGGATTAATCCAATTTTGTAATTAAAATTCATAAATAGGCTCATTAATATTTGGGATAGAAGAATAATTAGGAGGCATGGAGGGCATTGATGAGGCATGTGAGGTATGAATCTTGATATTTGTGGCATTTATGGCCTAGGGATGTCTTTCTAAGAAATGATGTCACTTGATGATGCAACTATTCAATAGTAATTTCTAAAAATAAGTATTCAAAAAGTTTCATGGAGTTATTAATTAGGATATAATTTGGTTTAATTATATCTTAAGCATGATTAAGCACTTTGTGCATAAATTCCTCAAATTGATCAGAATGACTTGTTATTGATCCAAAATTTGATTGGATTAAAATTTTAAGTCAATGTTAGATGTATTGTATACATTATCCCATTTAGGATGTCACCAAAACCAAATAATAAAGTCACACATATTATGCAATATATTTGATATAAAATAGCAATCCAAAGTACCTAGATGCAAAATTGGCATTTTGACTCAAAATGATCTGATCAAAGTTAGTTAGCCCATAAATTGCACTACCCCATTTAATGATACTCTAGCCAAAGTCGTCACTTGAATATACTAATTTCAACTCATTTAATATGTTTTAGTTTTTTTAGGCCAAATTGTGCATTTTAGTTAGAAATTGGTCAAAAGTTTGGTTGGAGGTTATTGATGGCCAAATTTAGGTGTCTAAAATAGGAAAGATTATTCTTGAAGTGTTGATGGGATAATAATGTCTTTTGAAAACTTAGGTTCTTAGCCTTTGAGTTACAAAACTTCCACTTGATCTTCACATGAAATATTCATGTTTAGGACTTTGTCAGGAGTTTTAATCAATTATTGGTTTCATCAAGCTCATTAATGTGTTTAAAGGACAAACTAAGAAAGGATATTCAAGTTTTGGTGCATCACCACTTTGGTGTAGATTTATTTTATGAAATATATTTAACCCTTTTCATCCCAATATAATTAATTATTAGAGAGAGTTCAAGTGATAAATTATGGGATCTAGCCCACAAAACTAGAGGTTTAACCTAGAATGTAGGTACCCCACAACTTATAGGTCAATCCAATGTTATTCCAAGTTTGAGGAGGGTTTGAGCAATCCTTCCTAAGAGGGTGTAACTTGGGTAGTTAATAGTTTTGGAATGACCAATGGTACTAGCTATCAATCACCTTGAGACATACTTTGAAAACTATGGAAGACATGTGGAAGGTTAAATACAATCATTGGTAGATCTGTAGGTAGTTTCATGTAAAAGTTGTCTACTAGATCTTCTTTAAAAGGTAACTAGATTTAATTTGTTGAACTCTCATTAGATATTTCAAGGAGAAATAGGTTTATTAGGTTTAATCCTAATCCTACACCTCCTAATTCCCTCAATTCCTTTAATTCTATCCAAACAAATTCTATTACAAGTCATTTAACCTTAATGGCTAAACCTACTTTACAAGATTTTGTACCTTTAAATGGTGGTAGTCCTTTGAACATTAACCAAATTTATGATATCCTATCTTCTACCTTGAAAAGTATTCCCTAATTTATAGGAGAAAACTTTACCACCCCTATGGAACACATAGTTGATATAGCTAACCTATGCTTAGTATACAACATAACCCAAAAAAATGTGGCCATGAGACTCTTGGAAACCTCCTTAAGGGGAAAAACACTTTAATGATATATGGCTCTCACTCTTGCCTCTATAAACACATGGGATGATACTGGTCAGTGTCTATGTAAACATTTCGAGGATAAAAGTGACCATGTCTCCCTAGTAGAACAACTCACCTCAATTAAGAGAAGCCCTCTGGGAATCCTTAGTATATTTTAATGAAAGGTTTCAAAAAAATTGGGATAAGGTTCTTGTCATCATCGAGACCACCCCTAAATATTACTTCCTATACTATCTAAGGGCCTTGAATTCTCATGTAGCTATGATGATATAGTCCATGGGGGGACTACCTTGCCATAAGCTTATGGGATATCCATAAGAGTAGAGAACTACCTAATTCAGGCAGACAAGCTTACTCCTAGGATTTTCATGCCCTTATTTCTAAAAATTCAACCCCTACCCCAACCATTACTCCATTACCATCTCCAATATTAGTCTGATGGTAGCTAAGTAGATAGGCTTGGTAAGATTTGGATTTAATAGCCTTGGAGAGGTAGTAGAATTCATCTTATAAACAAACTAGTAGCCTTGGAGAGGTAGTAGAATTCATCTTATAAACCATATCAAGCCCCTTACTAGTATCTTTATCAACCTTACCCATAGAATAGGCCTCTTTATCAGCCTAACGAATAAGGCCAAGGGTAGATTACACAAGCTAGACCCTATAATAGCTTTAACTTGAATGCTACTAATGGTTAAAGGGCCTTGGTGCCAATTCAAAATAACAATGCACAAGAAGGGTATTGGTATGCTTCATAGGGGAAATCAGGTGAGATCTTGTTGATGCTTCTAGGTGAACCATAGGTGATCTCTAGTGTTTTAAAGAACACTTCTCATTTAGGGAATGAGTTGTAGGTATTTGGAAATTATGATGCCTATGGTGAAATAACAACAAATCAATGTAGACTGTTCCATAATACTTACGAACCTAAGCTCACATTTCAATATAAACCAGGCCTAATTCTAAAGATAAGATGACAATACAAGTAAGATTTGGATTTAATTTTAAAGTTTTACACAATGTCTAGATATCCAATGCACATCTTTGTTGTTGAGCAAAAAAAAAATGAAATAAAATCAATCTCATTCAACTAACTTAGCATCACAGAAGTTAGCAACCCTATAATTAATGATCTAACTCACTATTCCAAAAAACTATTCATATTAAAACTTAGATAAGCAATTGAGAAAATTAGAAATTCAAACACATCAACCTAGATAATTCTTGCAAAATTACTTGATCTTTTGTATTAATTACTTAAACTAGTACAAAATAGATCGAAGTATATTTATCTTACAAATGGTAATACATGCCTTTATAAAAGAGCTAGGTAGTATACCAGATAGTGTAAAAATATAGGTGTACAAAGATAAAGATAGTTATCTTTGTAAAAAACTATGATACAAGTGTGTCTTACAATCATGCTAACCTAGAGGCAATCATGCTAACAAACTAGTGTGTGCCTTTACAAAATAATATGACACCTCTCAAGTAAACCATAATTAGGACATTGGAGGTGGATCCCTTTGCCATTGAAGGATGCTCATAGATCACTCATTTTATTCATCCACTAAGCTTAAGTCTATGATAGGCCTTGTGATACACTCCTCTTCTTGATTAACTAGCTCATTAAAATCCTTATCATTCCTATCCAAAGCTTCCTTAATGCTTCTAACTTCATTGATCCTCTCCCCTACATTAAATATCAAGTCTAATATTTGACTATTATCTTTCCCTAAAGAATCCTATAATTTTTCTTTTGATTTCTTGAGTCACTAAAGTGGCTCTGTGCTGGAATTATTCATCACTAATAATTCCTAGGGCAGAGGGCTATGTAGGATCCTCGAGCATAGTTCTTATGAGATTCTCAATTATCCTCATGAGATATTTATCCTCCTCAATAAATTCCTCCATTTTGGTATTCCAAGCACTCAAGGCTTGGACCTTGTCTACAATAATTCCCAAAATAGAACTTAGGTGCCCCATGTTGATGGCTTTAAAATTTGGTATTTGCTTCCTAACCTAGATATTAAGAAGTTGGACAATCTTATCTTCAGAATTTTGCCATTGAGTAACCATCTCCTTGGCTAAGGTGGCCTAGTTTTCCAATGCATCTTGCCTTAATTTCATAGTATTTAGTGCTCTGAACATTTCATGGAATGACTCCTCAAGAATTTTAATAATGGAATCTGGCATTGAGAGAATTGCTTGAGTTTACAAATTCTCTTTTTCCTTCTTTAGGTTATTAAGTCTTTGCACTAATCCCTAGAAATTGACCCTAGCATACTCATATTGATCCTCAATTAAACTTTCCACATCTTCTTCATGGATGGGAGCCTCTTCAAGCTATTTCCCTCTAAAAAGGGTTAGCCTTGTGAATGGTTCTACCTTTTGAAAGGTGAATTATTCTTGATCAACCATGGCTGTCCTTATTGTGATACTTTCCAATATTTCCATGTTTGGGTTGAATTGAACTTTAATATCTAGCCTCTTTAACTTTCGGGGCTTAGACACATCCATACTTTCACTACCAAAGGCTTCTAGAGTGTCAATTTTCTATCCCCCCTAAATATGTCAAATCTATATTTTTCTCTCTTCTTGCTTTTCCACTATGTCCTTGATCCATTATTTGATGTTATCATGTATTTTAAAGCCAAATTATGTCAATTCCCATGAAGGAGAGATGGATGGGATCTTATATAACTTCCCATAGATGAACTAGTTAGGGATGAGTGGTCTATGGATTGGATTCTCATCACTAAAGAGGTTGACTTTATTGGTAGGGTGAGTAAAGGTCAACCTAGGCTTCTTCCTTGGAGTCATAGGAACCAAGGTTAGTTATACTTATCCTTTTCTCCTTTTCCAATGGAACCAAATCCTTTCTTACTTCTTCAGAGGGATCTCCTTCTCTATCTAAGCCATATGATGCTTCTATATCAATGAGAGTGCCCTCTGATGTCTCTTCTAGATCAAGAGCTATCATGTCAATAAATTCCATGGGAAAAGGTGGCCTTTGTGGGAGTTCTTTAGGTGAGGGACCTTCCTTGAGTATATGTTCCAATATTGGTTCTCTAACTTTCTCCTTGCCTTTATCCTTTTCATCTTGAGGCTATTCAGCCTGAGGTTGTTTAGCTTGAGGCCCTTACTAGTGGGGTTGAGGTTCAGATGGTTGCCCTTCAATAGGTGGATCCTCATAAGTGGCCCCAAATGGTCATAACAACAAATGATATTGCAAGGGATATAATAACCATATCTCTCCTATATGCTTGTTGTCCTTGATCAATCTATGTTCTAACTTGATATTGTAGTTTTTGATTCAAGAGGGCACTTCTTCAAAATTCTTTGCTCTGATATAAATGTCATCACCAACACCTAGATTATGTTTATATTCAATCTTAGGGACCATTCTATCCTTAATGTGGTTAACCACCCTGCCCCTAGGGTCCCACATTTTAAGGTCATCCACTTGGAAATCAAAATAATTCCTATGTGTTATCATGATTTCTAACTGCTTCTAATATTTGATTGCAATCTTCCCAATATCCAATTGGAGGGGGTGGATTTGGCTTTTCCTCTTCTCTTTACATACCTTGTCTATACCCTAGATGATTTGGGAGGTAATTTATTACTCATCAAGCTTGTTGGGGACATGTACTAGTAGCCTATAAGGTTGGGTTAGGATCCCCTCTATTGTAATGCTAGTGTAGTCTAGATAATACCATACATCTCCCATGGTTTCTATCTATCTCTTGATAGGGGGATGTAATCTTGGTATATGAACTCCTGTGATGGCTTCATATATGGATGGGAAAAGAAAATCATAGATAAATTGCATATGGTTCATGTACTTGAATACATATAATTTGGAATAGTGGTGAAAAATTATGGTTCTACCATCAGGGGACTAGTTCTTAATGCCAAGGAAGGGTATAGAGGCCAAAAATGAATCAAATAGATAAGACATCATATAGAATTTCTTAGAGGTACATATTTTTATGGCTATAAATTACTTAGCCAAGAAGAAGCTAATTAGGTCTCCTACTAGAGGGGTTAATTTGTCTTCTATCATGAAGTGGATATAGGACACATAGACTTTATTTACATATGTGGTGGAAGGGGTACCAAAGGATTGATTCAGTAGGGTCATGGATATTATAATGCCTTCCCTAAATTGGATAATGGGAATCATGACATTTAGGCTTACGAAGACATGGGTTTCTTGGATTAAATAGGGTGTGAGGATTGAATCAAGGTCTTGGGTGTTAGCCCAATTCCTCATGTCAGGGAGGTTGAGATGGGGTAAGGGGAGATTATAATAGGTTTCAAAGGCCATAGGAGAGATGTACACCACCCTTTTATAACTACCCCCCTAAATGATCCATTCCTTATCTATCCTACAATTAACAAAGATGGGTGTAAGGACATCAATGTAGTGCATTACCTCTAGTTTTTTCATGGCATGGTGGAGAATAGTGATTTAAATTACAACCAGATCATTGTACCTTTAATTTGTTATGAAATTCATCCTTTTTTCTTGGGATATAGGATATAATTCATTGACTAAGAAGAATAATTTAGAAAAATTTTATACTTCATATATGTTTAGGGCTACCAAGTCTAGCTCTGTATCCTTAAAAATCCTTCCTTCACTGTCAGAGGTTAGGTAAAGCTTAGCCTCCATATTTAATTATTGTTTGCTAGCTGCCATTTCTAACATTATTAAATTTCCCACACTAGATTTCCAAGGGTTTAAGTTCCTTCTATAACACTCATTCTCAAAGAACATAATTATGTTATCTTGATTGAATCATAACCAATTGAATTGATTTGGGTCTTCTCTATAGAGGGTTTAGGGTTTTGAGCTTTAATGGTAGGAGATATTCAAACTTTAACTTCATACATATTTTAGATTTGATGGATACTCTTATACTTTATACCCTTATGTTTTTGAGTTTATAAGATCTCTGATTTTATACTTTTATGCTTACATGGAGTCCATGTGGCACCATTCTAGGATTTTCGTGGCAAATTTAATAATTTCCATTAAAATACTAGCTATTGGCTTTTAAAACCTTATTTTATAATACACTGTAGGATCAAAATCTTAGGATTAACATGATTCATTAATCTAAATTTGAGTCCTTGTATTTTTATTGGTCTATTGATCTCCTATTTTGTGGTCATAACACTTGACATTATCATAGATCCCTCCCATGATATGTATCCTTTTATTAGTTGTCACCTTAGTCAAGCACTGGCCACATGTTGAGCTCATAGAGTTTTGAAAAGTCATCAAGCCTTTCACAACATTTGATCAAATTCAATGAGAGGAAAACTACCATTTATCTTTACAAGGCCTAATCATTTAATTGGATGCCTTTATTATGAAGGCCCCCTTATTTCTTCCTTTTACTAGTGGATCAGTTAAGACAATACCAACACCTAATCCAACCTTACATATAACACCATCAAAATGCAATTTTCATAACCCAAGAGGAGGATAAATGTCTTTTAGATCATTTAACCTATTATCTTCTAGGGTGTAAACTCCTAAGTTTGAGTCAATTATGTTGGCCCTTTCATTTACAACATTGTAATCCATTATCATGTGTTTCAATCATGGTTCCCTCTCAACTCTAATTTGATTTGGGACTCCTTTCCAAGGTAGCCATAAGTGGGAGTTAGTGGACATATACCCATTTAAGGCCTTGGTCCATTCCTTGATCAACAAGATCCCATAGGCATCTAACATGTCAACCACCTAAAGGTCAAGAAATTTTTGTACCCTAGGTTCATAGGCTATCTACATGTGGACGTTTAGGAGTTCTCTAATTACTTTTAACCTTAACTTATCTAACTAGGTGATGATCCTATTAGACTTGATGGGGGTTAGGCCAAGTTATTTTCATATGACGTCAAGCATGATATTTGTACAAGCACCTAAGTGTAACAAGCAATTTTGTAAGTTTTTTTTAAACATCCTAACTATGAGCAAGAAAGGGGGGATTCATCTTTGGCCTTATGCACCATTAAATTAACATGATCAATATTAAGATTTTTGCTGAATTTCAAGGACTCCAATAGTAAATCTCTTTACTCTATGATTTGTGTTAACTCATGTAAGGTGATGTTAGCCTTTATTTTCTTCATGTCCTCAACTATGTTGTAACTAGTTCTGGAAGGACTGGGGACTTCAGAGTTGTGCTTAAGAATGTTTCCTCTAGGGAGTTAGGATTATTACTTGAAAAGATGTCTCGAGGAGTTCCAAAGTTATTTGCAGGGGGGGTTGAGGTAGTCAAGTTTTTCCTCTACTCTCTGTTCCTTAGTGGGTAAGTATTTTTTGGGAACTATTAAAATGCATGGATAGGGATCTCATCTAGTTCATTTTCCTCTTAAAAGGGAAAATCAAAGGTTTCTACCATGAAGGCCTAGTTAGAAGGTTTAGGACCAAGTACATTCACATTATTGTCCTTATTGGTAAATACCTTAAATGGATTCAACTCCTCTTGGAATGCTTCAAAATATTTTCATAATTCTATGCAATCAATCTCCCCATGTTTGGTTGTGTAATGCACCCTATAGTAGTCAGGTATTGTAATATCTATGAGGTTGATGTCCATGGTTTTTTTTAGGAGGGGTCATTATTTCTATTATTATGGAATCTATCATTTTGAAACCTATTACCTGGTCTATTATATCTTTGAAATGAAAATTTTCTTCTTGAAATCTCAGTGGTATTCCCCACTTGCTTTTGAAACTAAAGGAAATCAATACTTAATTTTTGGACCATTTTTAGGATGGATTCATTTTCACTTTTAAGTGTCTTAGAATTATACATTTGGTTATTGCTAACATTGGTAGATGAAACTAATGCCCTTTGATCTCCTATTGTGAAGCCATTATTGGTAGGCTAACTCAAGAATCCTAAGCTTTGATTAGGGGTAGCATGACTTAAGGGCAACTGAGTGAGGTTTGAAAGTTGGTTCACAGTAGATATATTTTGGTTATTTTGTGGTCATAACACTTGACATTATCATAGATCCATCTCATGCTGTGTATCCTTTTATTAGTTGTCACCTTAGTCAAGCACTGACCACATGTTGAGCTCGTAGAGTTTTGAAAAGTCATCAAGCCTTTCACACCATTTGATCAAATTCAATGAGAGGAAAACTACCATTTATCTTTACAAGGCCTAATCATTTAATTGGATGCCTTTATTATGAAGGACCCCTTATTTCTTCCTTTTACTAGTGGATCAATTAAGACAATACCAACACCTGATCCAACCTTACATCTAACACCATCAAAATGTAATTTTCATAACCCAAGAGGAGGATAAATGTCTTTTAGATCATTTAACCTATTATCTTCTAGAGTGTAAACTTCTAAGTTTGAGTCAATTATGTTGGCCCTTTCATTTACAACATTGTAATCCATTATCATGTGTTTCAATCATGGTTCCCTCTCAAATCTAATTTGATTTGGGACTCCTTTCCAAGGTAGCCATAAGTGGGAGTAGTTAGTGGACATATACCCATTTAAGGCCTTGGTCCATTCCTTGATCAACAAGATCCCATAGGCATCTATCATGTCAACCACCTAAAGGTCAAGGAATTGTTGTACCCTAGGTTCATAGGCTATCTACATGTGGATGTTTAGGAGTTCTCTAATTACTTTTACCCTTGACTTATCTAACTAGGTGATGATCCTATTAGACTTGATGGGGATTAGGCCAAGTTATTTTCATATGACATCAAGCATGATATTTATACAAGAACCTAAGTGTAACAAGCAATTGTGTAAGTTTTTTTTAAACATCCTAACTATGAGCAAGAAAGGGGGGATTCATCTTTGGCCTTATGCACCATTACATTAACATGATCAATATTAAGAGGTTTGCTGAATTTCAAGGACTCCAATAGTAAATCTCTTTACTTTGTGATTTGTGTTAACTCATGTAAGGTGATGTTAGCCTTTATTTTCTTCATGTCCTCAACTATGTTGTAACTATTTTTGGAAGGACTGGGGACTTCAGAGTTGTGCTTAAGAATGTTTCCTCTAAGGGGTCAGGATTATTACTGAAAAGATGTCTGGGGGAATTCCAAAGTTATTTGTGGGGGGGTTGAGGTAGTCAAGTTTTTCCTCTACTCTCTGTTCCTTAGTGGGTAAGTATTTTTTGGGAACTATTAAAATGCATGGATTTCTTCAAGGATCTCATCTAGTTCATTTTCCTCTTAAAAGGGAAAATCAAAGGTTTCTACCATGAAGGCCTAGTTAGAAGGTTTAGGACCAAGTACATTCACATTATTGTCCTTATTGGTAAATACCTCAAATGGATTCAACTCCTCTTGGAATGCTTCAAAATATTTTCATAATTCTATGCAATCAATCTCCCCATGTCCGGTTGTGCAATACACCCTATAGTAGTCAGGTACTGTAATATCTATGAGGTTGATGTCCATGGGTTTTTTTAGGAGGGGTCATTATTTCTATTATTGTGGAATCTATCATTTTGAAACCTATTACCTGGTCTATTATATCTTTGAAATGAAAATTTTCTTCTTGAACTCTCAGTGGTATTCCCCACTTGCTTTTGCAACTAAAGGAAATCAATACTTAATTTTTGGACCATTTTTAGGATGGATTCATTTTCACTTTTAAGTGTCTTAGAATTATACATTTGGTTATTGCTAACATTGGCAGATGAAACTAATGCCCTTTGATCTCCTATTTTGAAGCCATTATTGGTAGGCTAACTCAAGAATCCTAAGCTTTGATTAGGGGTAGCATGACTTAAGGGCAACTGAGTGAGGTTTGAAAGTTGGTTCATAGTAGATATATTTTTGTTATTATTGGGAAACAAGCTCATAACTAGCATGTGGGGGTTAGTATTTGGAATAGAATAGGACATTTGTCCTTGGGGTTACATCTGATAATTGATAATTACTACATTAGAGTATGCCCTGGCTAGTGAGGCTATGACTAGTATAGATCTTTTTAAGAACATCGAGGTCATAGGATCTACTGCATCTTTGTAGATCCTAGAGCTAGAATCTCATCTAGCTTATATGTATCTATGGTTACACTAAAAATCTTTTGAAACCTAGCATTGAAGGACCTAATAGGCTCATTAACATCCCTTTTAATACTTTTAAATTATTTGTAGATGATGCAAGGATTGATAATTTTCCCAAAATAATCTATGAGCACATTGTTAAAATCATCCCAACTAGTGATTTAGTTATTAGGTAGGTTCAAAAACCATTCATAGGTAACATCCTTAAAGGTAAAAGGGAATAACCTGCATGTTACATCTTCATGCACTATGTTAAGTAGTCTTAAAGTAAACTTGAAAGAATTTATATGTTCTTCTGTAGTTATTATACACATGGGGCTAAATATGGGAAAGCATTTGTCTAGATTACATGGGAGGTCATGGACTACCCCAAGAACATTAAAGGAAGAATTAACCAACCAAGCCATTCTGGTATAAAGGTTAAAATTAAGTGTACCTTGAATAGGTGATGTTGGAAGGGATTTGGATTTCCTGCATCTACCTTTGTTCCACCTATCTTTTATGTGTTCTTCAAGTTTAAAAAAATGTTCCCAAGTCTCTGACTATGATCTTGTCCTAATCCTAGACAATTCTAGCATGAGATTTGAAAATCCTTCTTGAGATACAATATATCACATTAAATTTTCATGAGAAAAAGGGGGTTAAGCTCGAATGTGGGGCTTTATTCTAAGAAGGGTGTATGAAGAACCATAAATAACATGAACATTTAATTAAACTTGTTAAAGATGTGCCCAATTTCATGAATATACTCTATCTTAATGCACCCATGTTTGAAAGAACTCAGATATACATAAATACCCCTAAATGTATGGTAGATGGTTGAGATACATGAATTTTGCAACTTTAGATTAGATCTCCTCCTGAGAGGCCCTCCTTCTAGTGACAATAGATCTTCTCCTATTAATGCTTCTAGGTGAACCATAGGTGCTCTCTAGTGTTTTAAATAACATTTCTCATTTTAGAATCCAAAATATTTAGGGCATGAGTTACAGGTATTTGGTAATTAGGATGCATGTGGTGAAATAACAACAAAGCAATGTATAGTGTTTCATAATACTTATAAAGTTTGATGGTTGGAATCCATCTTGGTGCATTTTCTCAAGAATATTGGTACAAATCTTGGCAAATTTATCCAAATATGAACTATTGACTAAACTAAATGGTTATGAACAATGTTTTATACTAAAGTGAATTGTTTAAAGAAAGAGTAAAAGGAAAGGGTAGAGTAAGAAAGAAATGGTGATTGTTGATCTTTGATTGTGAACATATTGACAAATTTTAAAGAATTACCAAGCATGATATTAACTAGCATATAGTATAAAGTAGCCTAAGCTCATGTTTCACTATAAACTAGGCCTAATTCTGAAGATAGGATGACAATACAAGTAAGAGTTGGATTTAATTTTAAGGTTTTACACCACATCTAGATAGCTAATGCATATCTTTGTTGTAGAGAAAATAAAATGAAGTAAACTCAATCTCATTCAACTAACCTAGCATCACACAACTTACTAACCCTATAATCAATGATCTAACTCAGTATTCTAAGAAACTATTCATATTCAAACTTAGACAAGATATTGAGAAACTTATCAATTCAAACACATCAACCTAGATAATTCTTGAAAAATTCCTTGATCTTCTATATTAATTGCTTAAAATGGTACAAAATAACTCAAAATCTCTCTATCTTACAAATGATAACACATGCCTTCATAAAATAGCTAGGTAGTATATCGATCAGCCTAAAAATATAGGTGTACAAAGATAAATATATTTTTCTTTGTAACAAACTATGATACCCATGTCTTTAACAATCATGCTGACCTAGAGGCAATCACACTAAAAAACTAGTATGTGCCTTTACAAAAGAATATGCCACCTCTTAGGTAAACCATAATTAGGAAATTAGAGGTGGGGCCCTTTTTCATTAAAGGATACTCATATCTTGTTCATGTTATTCATCCATTAGGTGTAAGTCTATGGTAGGCCTTATGATACATTCCTCTTCTTTATCAACTAGCTCATTAAAATCCTTGTCATTCCTAGCCAAATCTTCCTTAATGCTTCTACCTTCATTGATCCTCTCCCCTGCATTGAATATCATGTTTAATATTTTTCTATTATCTTTCCTTAATTGTCCTTGAATTTTTCCTTTGATTTCTTGAGTCACTAAAGTGGCTCTGTGTTGGAATTCTTCAACACTAATGATTCCCAAGGTAGTGGGCTATGTAGGATCCTTGAGCATAGTTCCTAAGAGCTTCTGAATTATACACATGAGCTCTTTCTCCTCCTCAATAAATTCCTTCAGTTTGGTATACCAAGCTCTCAAGGCTTGGACCTTGTCTACAACAATTCCCAAAATGGCACTTAGGTGCTCCATGTTGGTGGCTTTAAAATTTGGCATTTGCTTCCTAACCTAGATATTAAGAAGTTAGAAAATGTTATCTTCAAAAGTTTTCCATTGAGTAACCAATTCCTTGGCTAAGGTGGCCTAGTTTTATAGTGTATCTTGCCTTAATTTCATAGACTTTAGTGCTCTGAACATGTCATGGAATGACTCCTCAAGCATTTTAATCATGGAATCTAACACTAAAAGAATTACTTGAGTTTGCAAATTCTCTTTTTTCTTCTTTACATTCTTAATTTTTTGCACTAATCCCTAAACACTATACCTAGCATGCTGAGATTGAGCCTTAATTAAACTTTCCACATATTCATGGATGGGAGGCTATCTAAGCTATTTTCCTCCAACAAGGATTAGCCTTGTGAATGGTTCCACTTTTTGAAAGGTGAATTCTTCTTGACCAACCATGGCTATCCTTATGGCTATCCTTCCTAATCCTACCATGTTTGGGTTGAATTAGACTTTAATCTCTAGCCTCTTTAACTTTGGGGGCTTAGGCACGTCTATACTTGCACTACTAGACGCTTATGGGGTGTCAATTTTCTATCCCCCTAAATATGTCAAATCTATATTCTTCTCTCTTTTTGCTTTTCCACTATGTCCTTGATCCATGGTTTGATTTTATAATGTATTGTCAAGCCAACCTATGTCAAAGCCCATGAAATAGAGAAGGATGGTATCTTCTAAAACTTCCTAGAGATAAACTAATCAGGGATGAGTGGTCTATAGATTGGATTCTTATTAGTGAAGAGGTTGACTTCACTGATAGGGTGAGTAGAGGTCAACCTAGGCTTCTTCCTTGGAGTCATAGGAACTAAGGCCAAATTTGTTTTCCTTTTCTCCTTTTCTAATGGAATCAACTCCTTTCATTCTTCTTCAGAGGGATCCCCTTCTTGATTTGAGCCATATGTTATTGCTATATCAATGAGAGCACCTCTAGTTTCTCTTCTAGCTTAAGATATATCATGTCAACAAATTCCATGGGAGAAGGTGGCCTTTCTTGGAATTTTATAGGTGAGGGACCTTCCCCAGGTCTATGTTCTAATCTTGGTTCTCCAAATTTATCCTTTCCTTTATCCTTTCCATCTTAAGGATGTTTAGCTTGGGGTTATTCATCTTGAGGCCCATATTGGTGGGGTTGAAGTTCAAATAGCAGCCCTTAAACAAGTGGATCCTCATGAGTGGTCCCAAATGGTCTTAACAAAAAATGATATTACAAGTGATGCAACTGCCATATATTTCTAGTAGGCTTGTTGTCCTTAATCAATCTATGTTCTAACTTAATATTTTAGCTTTTGATTCGGGAGAGCACTTGTTTAATTTTTTTTAATATACATGTCATCACTGACACCTAGATTATGTTTATATTCAATCTTAGGGACCTTTCTCTCCTTAATGTGGTTAATCACCTTGCCCCTAACATACCACATTTTAAGGTCATCCAATTAGAAATCAAAATAATTTATATGTGTTATCATGATTTCCATTTGATTCTAATCTTTGATTACAATCTTCCCAAATCCAATGGGAAGGGGTGGATTTGGCCTTTCCTCATCTCTTTGCATACCTTGTCTACACCCTAGATGATTTGGGAGGTAATTTATTGCTCAAAAAGATTGTTTTGGACTTGAATTGGTATCTTTTAAGGTTGGGTTAAGATTTCCTCTATCCTAATGATAGTGTAGTATGGATAATACCATACATCTCCCACTATTTCTATCTATCTCTTAATAAGGGGATGAAATATTGGCATAGTAAATATTGTGATGGCTTCATGTATGACTGGGAAAACATAATCATAGATAAATTGCATATGGTTCCTATACTTAAATATGTATAATTTGAAATAGTGGTGATAAATTATGATTTTACCATCAAGGGACTAGTTCCTAATACCAGGGAAGGATACAAAGGTGAGAAGGGAATCCAACATATAAGATATCATATATAATTTATTATAGGTCCATACTTTTATGGCTATGAATTTCTTAGATACTAATAAGCTAATTAGGTATCCTACTAGAGGGGTTAATTTCTCTATTATCATGAAGTGGATATAGGACACCCAGACTTTATTTACATATGTGGTAGAAGGGGAACCAAAGGCTCAATTCAATAGGGTCATGGCTATTATAATGCCTTCCCTAAATTGGACAATGTGAATCATTCCATCTAAGGTTCTAAAGATATGGGGTTCTTATATTAACCAGGGTGTGAGGATTGAATCAAGGTCTTGGGTGTTAGCCTAGTTCCTCATGTTAGGGAGGTTGAGATGGGTTAAGGAGATCTTATAATAGGTTTTAAAGGTCATAAGAGAGATGTAATCCACCCTTTTACAACTACCCTCCTGAATGATCCATTCTCCATCTATCTTATAATCAACAAATATGGGTGTAATGACATCAATACAGTAAATTACCTCTAGTTTCATTGTGGCATGGTAGAGACCAACCATTTGAATTGCAACTAGGTCATTGTACCTTCAATTTTTTATGGAATTCCTCATTTCTTCTTGAGAGATATGCTACAATTCATCCACCAAGAAGAATAATTCAGACCAAATCCTTACTCCATAGATGTTTAGGGCCACCATGTCTAGCTCTGTATACTTGAAAATCCTTTCTTCATTGTTAGAGGTTAGGAAAAGCTCAACCTCCATCTTTAATTGTTGCTTGCTAGCTGCCATTTTTGACATCACTAAATTGCCCACACTAGATTGCCAAGGGTTTAGGTTCCTACCAAAAAAATCATTCTTAGGAGCATAATTATGCCATCTTGATTGAATCATAGCTAATTAAATTGATTTGGATCTTATTTATAAAAATTTTAGGGTTTTGAGCTTTAATGGTAATAGATATTCAAATTTTAAATTCATACATGTTTTGGATTTGATGGAGACCCTTTTGATTTATAGCCTTGTATTTTTGAGTTCAAAATATTTTTGATTTTATCCTTTTATGCTTATGTGGAGTCCATGTGTCACCATTTTGGGCTTTTCATAATAATTTTCATAATTTCCATTCAAATACTAGCCATTGGCTTTTAAAAGATTCTTTTATTTCATGCCATAGGATCAAAATCCTAGGCTTCACATGATTCATTGATCTAAATTCAATTCCTTGTCTTTTTATTAATCCATTGATCTCTTGGTTTGTGGTCATGAAAATTAGCATTATATAGATCCTTCTCATGCTACATATCCTTTTATCAGTTGTCACCTTTTTCAAGCACTGGCCACATGTCAAGCTCATGGAGTTTTAAAAATTCATCCCTTCATTCCATTCAATCAAATCTAGTAAGTGAGTAATTGTCATTGATCTTTATGGGGTCCAATAATTTAATTAGATGCCTTTATTAGGTGGGCCCCCTTATTTCTTCCTTTTGATCATCAAGCTACCATGTGTCCAGCCCTTGGGGCCTTATGTTCCTTTGAATTTTCCTCCTAGGCATCATACCATTAGATCAAATCCATAAAGTGAGTGATTATCATTGATCTATCATGGTGCACATTGTTTAAGCTAAAGCCTTTTGGCTAGGATGATCCATCTGATAAAATATAATGAATAAGCATCAATCTTAGAATTCTGCAAAGAGTGAGGGAGATAATTATTAGACCCAAGGACATAAATAAAATCACTTAGCATAAGGTATAAAGGTTAAGGTTAAGATGATTATCGGTGCCTTAGTACTACTGACATAGGCTAAGTTAGCCAATATAAAAAGGGACCTTATATAATTATATCAAATTAGACCCAAGGAACATAGGAAAAGAAAGGGGAAAGTAAATAAAGAAGATTTTGAGTTGTGTTATGAAAACATGACTTGAACCCATGCAAACCCCTTGTTTAACTTTTTTTAATTGGTTCCTACCAACTCAATGCCCTCTAACATTTGAATTTTAATCAAATGCCACCCAAAGTTCTAAACACAGAACCCTAAATCCTCTAGGGAACTTGAAAAATGACTTATGTAACCTTATTAGCTAGGTTAGTCTGAAACAAGAGGATTAGATCACACAAGCATGTTCCTTAATAGAGTGGATGATCTTTAAATTCTATTTAAGACTTTGATTTTTAGATGCTTCAAAACTTGTATAAAAAGACTTCTCAAGGGTCCAATTTTTTAGAATGAATGGGGGTATGTTGGTTCCAATAAATGGTGACTTTTGGGGGGAAACATAGAAATATGTTAGAACTTCCAAACTCTAGGTTCAGATAAACATTGAGGTCATTATTCCACTTGATCAAAGAAACTACCATCTAGATATAATTATGGTTGAAACAAACCTTGCCTTTGTAGATTTAAGGTCAAACATCAAGACATACCTAAGCTATGTGTGTGCTTTGATTCCACTTACTGTTTGCCATAGGATTCAAGAAACAGTCAGCCTCCTACCTTTAATTAATTATACTGACCTAGGGTACATTGGACATTTATCATGATTAATGGTTTTTATTGGGGAGGGCTTGGACATTACTCTTCTACTAGCCATGTGTCCATAACACTGATAGAGATACCTTTGGCTCCAATCATGGCCTTGATCCATTACTATCTAGGTATCCATAACCCTGATGGAGGTTGCCTGAATAACCTTTGTATAAAAACTTCATTTTTTTGCCATGTATTTTTAGATCTTTATGACTTTAGTAAGGTTGGGAACCAAGATAGCAAGGTTTAGGACTTGGTCAAATATTTTATTTTGGGAGGATCACTCAGGGTTGCAACTCTTATCTTAGGCAAAATTTTTGATTAAGTGCTAACTAATGGCATACTCTTGATATTTTAAGTCTCCAATCCTTGAGTGAAAATCTTCTTAAAAACATCATGGATCCAAGGTCATGACTTAGGTCTCATGGAATGGCTATTTTTCCTCCCGTCTATACTCAGATCCACTAAGCTATAACATAATGCTAGGTTTTAGGACCATGGTTTCCTTTGTATGTTTCATAAATTCTAGTCCCAAGGATGTCTCTAAAGACATCCTAAAATCAAGGAAATAATAAGCAAGCAACACACAACATAAGGAAGAAATCAAAATAAAGAAATGAAACAAATATCAACAAACATATATACAAACTAGGGACAAGAAAGGAAAGATGCTCAAATCAAACTAACTAACCTACCTAGTCTAATCTAATCACCTTACATCTTACTCCATGAAGACCCTAAGAGGGGTGGCAGAGAAGTAGTGCTTGATGTATTTCTCATTAGTAGGCAATATGAACTCTCCCCCTTGTAAATATTTGAGCTTAAAGGTGTTGTTATTTAGTGTCTCTACAATTTAGTATGGGTCAATCCATAGGGGTGTGAATTTTCCATGCTTACCTTTAGGTTCAGATGCCTTGTTCCAAAGGAGGACTACGTCTCCTTTCCTAAACACTTTAACTTTATACCTTTTGTCAAACCATATCTTTACTATGGCTTGGTGTTTACTGAAATCAACAAAAGCCTTTTCTCTATCATCTTCCATCTGAATGATGTCTAATAACATAGAAGTGGCATGTTCTTGACTATCTTCCATGTATTATTGCATAAATTTATATGTAGGAAATTTGAGAATGATGGAAAAAATGGACTCCTGCCCATACACCATCAAAAAAGGTGAAGCCTTTAAGGCTTGTTTGATCCTTATTTTGTCAACCTAGAGTGCAAATTTGAGAAATTTGTGCCAAGTTCTAAGTTTATCTTTTGTATACTTCTTAATTGCCTTCATTAGGTTTTAGTTTTTAGATTTAGAAACACCATTCCCCTGGGGATAGTGATTAGAGGAAAACCTAAGCATAATACCACTATCATAAGCCCATTTAATCATCTCAATTGAAATGAATGCAAATCCATTGTTGCATACTAGAGAGACCAAGGTACCAAATCTAGTACATATATTATCCTCTAAGAAACTGATCATTTCTTTTATTTTACATTATTTGGTGGCCATTACCTCAATCCATCTAGTGTAATAATTCATGAAAGTCAAAATTTATTTATGACCTTCAGATGAGTTGGGGTTGATTACTCCAATAAAGTCCAGACCCTATTGTGAAAATAATTTGTCAATCATGACTGGTTGTAGAGGCATAACTACCTTTGGCTCTTTGGTGCTAAATATTTAAAATGAGTGGAATTATCTCACATTATTGTGAGCATATTTGAAGATAGTAGGCAAATAGTAACCAAACCTTAGGATTTTTTGAGCTAGCATTCTTCTAGAGGGATGTCCACTACCTAGTTTTTCATGAAAGGTGGCCATAATTTGGATGGATTCTTCTTGTGAAACACATCTTAGGTAGATTATTTCAAAGTTACTTCTATACACGATTCCATCCTTGATTAGGTAGTGGGATAACTTGACCCTTAAGGCTCTCTTTTTCTACTTGGATAGACCTACATGACAAGTACCATTAATTATCAAGTGTATGATTGAATCATAGCATTCATTGTTTTGAAAACTATGCTAGCCTACTTGCCTGATACTTATCCTAGGTATAGTATTATAAATCATATGAATCAAACCTTGGAACCTTAATAACTTAACAACCTTCATCTGCAAGTCATTTTCCTACAAAACTAACATCTACTTACCTTTACATTCACCTAGATCATTTTGACTCAACATAAGCGTAACAGTAGGGTCAAGTAGAATAACATGCACCTTATTTTTGAGGATGTAGTACCTAAACTTCTTTATAGCCTTTACTAGTACATATATTTATGTATCAATCATGGAATAGTTTAGTTCAACATTATTAAAATTAGTACTCATTAAGGTTATTGGGTGGTCACACCCTTCAACTTTTTGAGTCAATATAGCAACCATAGTTTGGTCAGACGTAAAAGAGTAAAGGTAGAAACATTTTTGAGAAATTTGGACTTATAAACATTGAGGCTTAGCCAATGGCTTCTTTGACATAATTTAATGCCTTCTTGAATTTTTCATTCCAAATTACCTTGGAATCCTTTTTGAGCATGAAATTTAATGGCTTGATAATTTATGCAAAACCAGAAATGAGGTTATAAAATTTATTTTGCCAAAGAATGACTTTAGTTCCTTCCTACTATTTGAGATCCTTTTAGGGTCTATAGAGATGCCATATTTAGTTATAAAATTTTATAAAAGTTTACCTTTAGTTACACAAAATATGTTTTTCTTAAGGTTTAAGGAAATGCCATACCTTTTACATCTTTCAAAAACTTGTTGCAAGTGCATGAAGTGATCTACCCTATTTTTAGAGAAAAATATTAGATCATTCATATAAATGATAATGAGCTTACTAATTATACCTTAAAAGGCATGGTCCATGGCTCTTTGGAAGGTATCTCCTACATTGACTAGTCCAAAGGGGCATCCTTTTGTAGGCAAATGTTCCCCACTTTGTTGTGAAGGTTGTCTTCATCCTATCTTCTCTATCAACTAGTACTTGATTATAGCCTAAAAATCCATCTAGAAAGGACATCATAGCTGAACTTGAAATAATTTGAATTACTTTATTAATAGAAGGGAGAGGATAATTGTCCTTATTTAATGCTCTTATTAAATTTTTAAATTCAATACACAGCCTAATATCACCATTATTCTTCCTAACTGGCACTAAATTGGCCACCCAGGCTGAATGTTTGATACAAAAGACTATCCTAACATCCAATAACCTTTTGACCTTTTTGAATATCATAAGCTCCTACATGGGATTTATTAGTCTTTATTTCTATTTAAAAGGTTCAAAACTTTCTTTGAGGGGTATGGTATGGGTAATGACTCTTGGATCAAAGATCTTTAGGTCATCATAAGACCATGATATAACATCCTTGTAGTTGTTAAGGAGTTCTTTGGATTTATCATTTTCAAAATTTATACAAGCCTTTCCAATATTCACCAATTAGGGTTGCTACTGGAGCCCAAGATTCATAGTATTGTAATCTTTTCCACTCACCTTAAGAAATTTGGAAATGTTAGCTAGTTTGTCTTGATCAAATAGTCTTTCTAGAGAAATCATCCCCTTAGGGATTTTGTTATCATTCATCTGAATGACCTTGCTATCAAACTTGTTCCCTCTAGTTGTATTTTCATTAGTGTCATCAATGACATGGGTCTCAAATGCCCTAGAATTAGCTAAAAAATCTAATATCTATTGGTCATCATTAAAGACCTAGAAATGATTAAAGTTATTAGACACTGATGGATAGGGGACCGATTCAATACTAAAATTAGGAGAGTTTAGATTAGGCATGAGATTTTCTGTAGCAAATACCAACTCATCCACATCTTGGTTTTCTTCCCTAGGAATGGATGTGATTTTGAAATCATCAAAAGACTCAATCAGGTCCCAAACTCTAATCTCATACTTCTTGAGGTATGAGAGTTTACATTGGTACCTACTCTTGACTTGGTTGACCACTAGTTTAGAGTCACCAAGAACTAGTATTTCCTTAGCTTTATTCTTGATAGAAAATTACAAACTAAGCATGAGATCTTCATATTCACCAAGTATATTAGTGTAAGGGAATTGGAGTCTGTAAGAGGCATGGTACCTTTTTTTAGTGGGATCAATTAAGAAAATGCCAACACCTGATCTAGCCTTACATCTAACACCATCAAAATGTAATTTACATAACCCAAGAGGAGGATACATATCCTTCAGATCATTTAACCTATCAGCTTTTAGGGTGTAAACTCCTAAGTCTAAGTCAATTATGTTTACCCTTTCATTTATAACATTGTACTTTGTTATCATATGTTTTAATCATGGTTCCCTCTCAACTCTAATTTGATTTGGGATTCCTTTCCAAGGTAGCCATAAGTAGGAGCAATTAATGGACATATACCCATTTAAGGCCTTGGTCTATTACCTAATAAACAAGATACCATAGGCATCTAGCATGTCAACTAGCTGAATGTCAATGAATTATTGTACCCTAGGTTTAGAGGCTATTTGCATGTGGATGTTCAAGAGCTCACCAATTAATTTTACCCTTGACTTGTCTAACTAGGTGACAATCCTATCAAAATTGATGGGGGTTAGGCCAAGTTATTTACATATGCTAGTAGACATGATATTTGTAGAGTCACCTGAGTCTAAAAAGCAAATGTGTAAGTCTTGCCAAATATCCTAACTATGAGCAAGAAAGGGGTGATTCAAATTTGGCCTTATGCACCATTACATTAGCATGATCAATCTTAGGAGGTTTGCTAAATTTTAAGGACTCCAACAATAAATATCTTTGCTCTATGATTTATGTTAACTCATATAAGGTGATGTTAGCCTTTATTTTCTTCATATCCTCAACTATGTTGTAACTAGTTTTGGAAGGACTGGGGACTTTAGATCTATGCTTAAGAATGTTTCCTCTAGGGGGTTAGGATTATTACTTGAAGAGGTGTCTAGGGGACTTCTAAAGTTATTTGGGGAGGTTGAGGTAGTCAAGGGTTGCCTTTTCTCTCTATTACTTAGTGGGTATGCATTTTTTAGAAACTATTAAAATGCATGGATTTCTTTAGGGATCTCATCTAGTTCATTTTCCTCTTAAAAGGGGAAATCAAAAGTTTCTACCATGAAGGCTTAGTTATAATGTTTAGGTCCAACTAAATTCACATTATTGTCCTTATTAGGAACTACCTCAAGCATATCCAACTCCTCTTGGAATGTTTCAAAAGCTTTTCAAAATTCTATGCAATCAATCTCGCCATGTTTGCTTATGCAATTCACCCTACAATAGTCAAGTAATGCAATATCAATGAGGTTGATGTCCATCATTTTCTTTTCTAAGGAGGGGTCATTATTTATATTGTTGTGGAAGCTATCATTCTAAAAACTATTTCCTGTTCTGTCATATTTTTGAAATGAGAAGTTTCTTCTTGAAACCTCAATGGTATTCCCTACTTGCTTTTACAATTGATGGAAATTAGTACTTAATTTTTAGACCATTTTTAGGATGGATTCATTTTCACTTTTAGGGGTCTCAAAATTATGCACCTATTTATTGCTAACATTGGTAGATACCACTAAGGCGCTTTGATTTCCTATAATAAAGTTATTATTAGTGGGATAACTCAATAATTCTAAGATTTGATTAGGGGTAACATGAATTAAGAAAAATTGAGTGAGATTCAAAAGTCAATTTGCAGCAAGCATATTTTGGTTATTGTTTGGAAACAAGCTCATCACTGGCATGTGAGGATTAGCATTTTGAATAGAATAAGCCATTTGTCCTTGGGGTTGCATCTGATAATTGATAGTTACTACCTCAAAATAGACCCTGGATAGTGAGGCTATGACTAGTATAGATCTTTTTAAGAACACTGAGGTCATAGGATCTACTACATCCTTATAGATATCTAGATCTAGAATCTCATCTGGCTTATATGGATCTATGGTTTTTCTGAACATCTTTTGAAACCTAGCATTAAAAGACCTAATCGGCTCAATATCATCCCTTTTAATACTTGTAAATTGATGGTAAATGATGTAAGGACTGATAATTTTCCCAAACTGATCTATAAACACATTGTTAAAATCATCCCAACTAGTGATGTAGTTATTAGGTAGGTTCAAAAACCATTCATAAGTAGCATCCTTTCAGGTAAAAGTGAATAACCTACATGCTACATATTCATGCATAATGCTAAGTAGTCTTAAATCAGCCTTGAAAGACTTTATATACTCTTCTGTAGTTATTATACCCATGGGGATAAATGTGGGCAAGTATTTCTCTAGATTACATGGGAGATTATGAACCATCCCAGGCACATTAATGGAATAATAACCAAACCAAGCCATTCTTTTATAAAGGTTAAAATCAAGTGTACCTTGAATATGTGATGTTGGAAGGTATTTGGATTTTCTGCATCTACCTTTGTCCCACCTAGTTTTTCTATGTTCTTCAAGTTCAAACAAAGGTTCCTAAGTCTTTGACTATGATCTTGTCCTAATCTTAAGCAAATCTAGTATGAGATTTTAAAATATTACTTGAGATACAATATATCACATTAAATTTTAATTATAAAAAGGGGGTTAAGCTAAAATGTGGGGATTTATTCTGTGAAGGGTCTATGAAGAACCATAAAGGACATGAACTTTTAATTAAACTTGTTAAAGATGTGACCAATTTCATGAATATACTCTATCTTAATGCACCCATGGTTGAAAGAAATAAAATCTACCTAAATACCCTTAAATATACAGTAGATGGTCGAGATACATGACTTTTACAACTTTAGATCAGATCTCCTCCTAAGAGGTCCTCCTTCTAGCACCAACATAGATTCTCCTATTGATGCTTCCAAGTGAACCACAAGTGTTAAAGAACACTTCTAATTTTAATTTCCAAACGATTCAAGGCATGAGTTTCAGGTATTTGGTAACTAGGATGCCTATGGTGAAATAACAGTAAATTAACATAAAGTTTTCCATAATACTTATAAAGTCTGATGGTTGGGAGCTATCTTGGTGTCTTTTCTCAATAATCTTGGTAATAATCTTGACAAACTGATCCAAATCTAAACTACTAACTAAAATAAATGTTTATGAATAATCTTTTATACTAAAGTGAATTATTTAAAGAAAGAGCAAAAGGAAAGGGTAGAGTAAGAAAGAAATGGTGCTTGTTGATCTTTTATTGTGAACATATTGACACAGTTTTAAGAATTACCAAGCATGATATTAACCAGCATATAGTGTAAAGTAGCCTAATCTCATGTTTCATTACAAACTAGGCCTAATTCTAAAGATAAGATGATAATAAAAGTAATATTTGGATTTAATTTTAAAGTTTTACACCACATCTAGATAGCCAATGCACATCTTTGTTACAGAGCAAATAAAATGAAGTAAACTCAAACTCATTCAACAAACCTATCATCACACAAGTTATCAAACTTGTAATTAATGATATAACTCAGTATTCCTAGAAACTATTCATATTCAAACTTAGAGAAGAAATTGATAAACTTAGTAATTCAAACACATCAAACTAGATAATTCCTTGATCTTCTATATTAATTGCTTAAAATGGTATAAAATAGATCAAAGTCTCTCTGTCTTACAAATTGTAATGCATGCCTTTATAGAAGATCTTGGTATTATACAAATAAATCTAAAAATATAGGTGTATAAAGATAAATATAGTTGTCTTTGTAACAAACTATGATACATGTGTCTTTTACAATCATGTTGACCTAGAGGCAATCATGATAATAAACTAGCATGTGCCTTTACAAAAGAATATGACACCTCTTAGGTAAACCATAATTAGGATGTTGGAGGTGGGGTCCTTTGCCATTGAAGGATGCTCATAGCTCACTCATGTTGTTTATACACTAGGCCTAAGTCTATGGTAGACCTTGTGATACACTCCTCTTCTTGATCATCTTGCTCATAAAAAATCTTGTCATTCCTAGCCAACGCTTCCTTAATTCTTATATCTTTATTGATCCTCTCCCTTACATTGAATATCATGTCTAATATTCTACTATTATCTTGCCTTGATTGCCATTGAATTTTAAATTTGATTTCTTGAGTCACTAAAGTGGATCTATGTTGGAATTCTTCATCACAAAAACTTCCCAAGGCAGTGGGCTATGCAAGATCCTCAAGCATAGTTCCCAAGAGCTTCCCAATTCTATGCATGATCTCTTTCTCCTCCTCAATAAATTCCTTCACTATGGTATGCCAAGTGCTCAAGGATTAGACCTTGTCTACAACAATTCCTAAAATGGTACTTAGGTGCCCCATGTTGATGGATTTAAAATTTGGTATTTGCTTCCTAACCTAGATATTAAAAAGTTGGGAAATATTATCTTCAGAAGTTTGCCATTGAGTAAAAAACTCCTTGGATAAGGTGGGTTATTTTTATAGGGCATCTTGCCTCAATTTCATAAACTTTAGTTCTTTAAACATGCCATGGAATGACTCCTCAAGCATTTTAATCATAGAATCTAACACTAAGAGAATTGATTGAGTTTGCAAATTCTCTTTTTCCTTCTTTAGGTTCTTAATTATTTACACTAATCCTTGGACACTAGCCCTAGCCTACTAAGATTGAACCTCAATTAAACTCTACACATCTTCTTCATGTATGGGATCCTCTCCAAGCTATTTCCCTCAATTAGGCATTAGCCCTATGAATGGTTCTACCTTTTGAAAGGTGAATTCTTCTTGACCGATCATGGTTATCCTTGTGGTGATCCTTTCCAATCCTTCCATGTCTAGGTTGAATTGGAATTTAATCTCTATCCTCTTAAACTTTGGGGGCTTAGGCACCTCTCTATACTTGCACTACCAGAGGCTCTTAGGGTGTCAATTTTCTATCCCCTTTTAAAATTTTGAATCTATATTCTTATTTCTTCTTTATTTTATAGTATGTCCTTGATCCATGGTTTGATGTTATCATGTATTATCAAGCCAACTTGTGTCAAGGCCCATGAAGGAGAGAGGGATGGGATATTATGTAGCTTTCCATAGATGAACTAGTCAAAGATGAGTGGTTCATGGATTGGATTCTCATCACTGAAGAGGTTGACTTTACTAGTAGGGTGAGCAAAGGTCAACCTAGGCTTCTTCCTTAGTCATAGGAACCAAGGCCAGATCTACTTTCCTTTTCTCCTTTTTTAGTAGAACTAGATCATTTATTGCTTCTTCAGAGGGATCCCCTTTTCTATCTAATCCATATTCTACTTCTATATCAACAAGAGCACCCTCTAATGTCTCTTCTGGCTCAAGAGATATCATGCCAACAAATTCCATGGGAGAAGGTAGCCTTTTTGGGAGTCTACAGGTGAGGGACCTTCCCTGAGTCTATGTTTCAATCTTGGTTCTTCAACTTTCTCCTTACCTTTATCCTTTCCATATTGCAGCCCCTACTAGTGGGGTTGAGGTTCAAATGAATACCCTTTAATAGGTGGATCCTCATGAGTGGTCCCAAATGGTCCTAACAAGAAATGATATTGTAAGGGATGAAACTACCATATCTCCCCTATAGGCTTGTTATCCTTGATCAATCTGCATTCCAACTTAATATTGTAGATTTTGATTTGGAAGAGCACTTATTCAAAATTCTTCTCTCTAATATATATATCATCATCGAAACCTATCTTATGTTCATATTCAATCTTAGGGACCTTTCTCTCCTTAATGTCGTTAACCACCCTACCCCTAGGGTCCCACATTTTAAGGTCATCTAATTGAAAATCAAAAGAATTCTTATGTGTTATCATGATTTCCAACTACTTCTAATCTTTGATTACAATATTCCTAATATCCAATGGGAGGGGGTGGATTTGGCCTTTCCTCTTCTCTTTGAATACCTTGTCAACACCTTGTATGATTTGAGAGGCAATTTCTTACTCAAAAATATTGTTGGGGACATTGATTGGTAGCCTATAAGGTTGCATTAGGATTCCCTCTATCTTGATGGTAGTGTAATTTAGATAATACCATACATATTCCATGGTTTCTATATGTCTCTTGATAAGGGGATGAAATATTGGCATAATAAATCTTGTGATGGCTTCATATATATCTAGAAAAACACAATCACTTATGAATTTCATATGGTTCCTATACTTGAATATGTACAATTTGGAATAGTGGTGAGAAATTGTGGTTCTACCATCAAGGGACCAATTCCTAATGCCAAGGAAGGATACAAAGGTGAGAATGGAATCCAATAGATAAGACATCATATAGAGTTCTTAGAGTTTCATATTTTGATGGCTATGCATTTCTTATCCAAGAAGAAACTAATTAGGTCTCTTACTAGAGGGGTCAATTTCTCTTCTATCATGAAGTGGATATATGACACCCAAACTTTGTTTACATATATGGTTGAAGGGTAACCAAATGATCAATTCATTAGGGCCATGAATATTCTAATGGATTTCTTAAATTAGACAATGGAAATCATGCCATCTAGGGTTCTGAAGACATGGGGTTCTTAGATTAACTAGGGTGTAATGATTGAATATAGGTCTTGGGTGTTAACCTAGTTCCTCATGTTAGAGAGGTTGAGATGGGGTAAGGGGAGATTATAATAGGCTTCAAAGGCTATAGGAGAGATGTATGACACCCTTTTGGAACTACCCTCCTAAATGATTCATTCTCCATCTATCTTATAATTAGTAAATATGGGTACAAGGACATCAATGTAGAGTATTACCTATGGTTTCATTATGGCATGGTAGAGACCAACCATTTGAATTACAAACAAGTCATTTTACCTTTGATTTATTATGGTATTCCTCCTTTATTCTTTAGAGATAGGCTATAATTCATCTACTAGGAATAATAATTTAGACTAATTCCTTACTTCATAGATGTTCAGGGCTGTCAAGTCTAGCTTTGCATCCTTGAAAATCCTTCCTTCACTATCAGAGGTTAGGTAAAACTTAGCTTCTATCTTCAATTGTTGCTTGATACCTACCATTTTTGACATCATTAAATTACCCACACTAGACTACCAGGGGTTCAAGTTCCTGCTATATCACTCATTCTAGAGAGCATAATTATGCTATCTTGATTGAATCATAACCAATTGAATCAATTTGGGTCTTCTTTATAGAGGGTTTAGGGGTCTAATATTTAATGGTAGGATATATTCAAAATTTAACTTCATACATTTTTTGGATTTGGTAGAGACCCTTTTTCTTTATACCCTTGTATTTTTGAGTTTAGAAGATTTTTTATTTTGTCCTTTCATGCTTATGTTTCAATTTATTTCCTTCATTTCTTAGTTTTGAAAGTAGATAAAATAAAGTGAATATGAGGGTATGTGGATGAATACCTAGTATAATGTGTGAATTGATATAGATGAATGTGGGAACTCCTCTTTGGCTAGGGAGGATACCTTGTAAATCACAAAAAAACTAGAAAGGGATTTGTTAGATGGCGGGTATAGTGGATTGCCTAGCGTATGCTAGATTCAAGAAGCACAAGGCTTTCTAAGAAGCTATCAATCCAATTTTAAGAAAATTAATTTGAAAATTATATAAGAAATATAATTATGTTAAAGTGATAAGAAAGTACATATGTAAGAAAATAAATAATGTACCTATTTGATAGAATATATGGAATGATGGGTCAATACCATGCATAAGTAGGTCACAATCAGGTCCAGAGGGTCTGAGTAGGGTCTACAGATAGGTCAAGAAGAGAAACATGAGTTTGGTTGGGTGAAAGGGGGAGAAAATAAAAATATATTATTTTCTTTGATAGTGGCCATCAATGGTCTAGGTGATCAATGATGGTTGGGCCTGATCAGTGACAGTTAGGTAACTGGCAATGGTTGATGTGATTAGTGATGGTTGCAACAACTAGTGACAATTGCCTATGGGTGCCTATGGGGAATTAAAAGGGAGATAAAGATGAAGTAACTAAGGGTTAAAAGGTGAGATATGGATACTATAGGTAAGGAAGGGTGTGTAGATACACTAATCAAGATAAAGAAAGTACTAAAATAAGTAGATGATACCTATGTGATGCAATGTGAATGATAGTTGAGAAACAAAATAAATTTGGGAGGAATAATAGTACTTTAACCTTCAAAGGTAATGTATACAAGGTTTTAGGATGCTAAATTCCTACATGAAGGAAACTAGAGAGCCTAAATGCAAATTGTAGATCCTCATATCTTCCAAGAGCCTTGTATTTATAGCAAAAAATTGCTAAGGGGAGAGAGAGAGAGAGAGAGAGAGAGAGAGAGAGAGAGAGAGAGAGAGAGAGAGAGAGAGAGAGAGAGAGAGAGAGAGAGAGAGAGAGAGAGAGAGAGAGAGAGAGAGAGAGAGAGAGAGAGAGAGAGAGAGAGAGAGAGAGAGAGAGAGAGAGAGATGCCATTTTGGGGGAAATAAAGCTATGAAGTGTGAATGAGAAATTTTCTATTTTGACTTTGCAAGTTTGCCCACAACTAGATGTTCTTTTAGTTTTACAGGAGTGGGGACCTAACCATCAATGATTGAGGGTAACCGTCGATAGTCAACCCCTACATGCAAAAGGGGTAAAATGGGTCAAAAGAGGGGATGTTTTAAAAGGTATCTAGGTGTGTATAAAAAGTGTCTAAGGGTGAGTTAACTAGGTAAATAGTTAAATAAGGTTTGAGAATAGGTCTAAGGTGATGCAACATCAAAAATTGGTCAAGGGGACATTTTTCAATGTCTATAGTGGCACCATTATGAGCTTTTCATGGCAATTTTCATAATTTCCATTCAAATACTAGCCATTATATTTTAAAATATTATTTTATTTCATGTCATAGGATCAAAATCCTAGGCTTAACATGATTCATTGATCTAAATACCAATCTTTGTCTTTTTATTAGTCCATTGATCTCCTGGTTTGTGGTCATGACACTTGGCATTCTCATAAATCCTTCTCATGCTATGTATCATTTTTTCAATTGTCACCTTGGTTAAACATTGGCCATGTGTCAAGATCATATATTTTTGAAGATTAATCAAAACCTTCATGCCATTTGATGAAATATAGCAAGTGGGTGACTGCCATTAATCTTTGTAAGGTCCAATCATTTAATTAGATGCCTTTATTAGGTGCCCCCCCTTATTTATTCCTTTTGATCATCAAGTCTCCATTCATTCATACCTCAAGGCCTTATGTTCCTTTGAATTTTCCTCCTACACATCATGTCATTATATCAATTATAGTGAGCGAGTGATTACCATCAATATATCATGGTGCATGTTGTTTAAGCCAAAGCCTTTTAGCTAGGACACTCTATCTGATCAAATCCAGTGAATAATCATCGATTGTAGGATCTTAAAAATAGTGAGGGAGATAATTATTATACCCAAGGACATAAATAAAATCACTTAGCATAAGGCATTAAGGTGAAGGTCAACATGATTATAAGGGCCTTAGTACTAATGACCTAGGCTAAACTAGGCAATATAAAAATGGACCTCATAGAATTATATAAAATTAGACCCAAGGAATATAGGAAAAGAAAGGGGAAAGAAAATAAAGAAGAGTTTAAGTTATGTTATGAAAACATGACTTGAACCCATGAAAACCCCTTGTTTAACTTATTTTTTTTGGTTCCCACCAACTCAGCTCCCTCCAACATTTAAATTTGAATCAAGGGCCACCCAAGGTTTTTAACATAAAACCCTAAATTATTTAGGGAACTTAAAAAATGACTTACATAACCTTATTATCTGGGTTAGTTTGAAATAAGAGGATTAAATCATGTTAGCATGTTCCTTAATAGAGTGGATGATCTTCAATTTTTGTTAAAGACTTTGATGTTTAGATGCTTCAAAACTTAGATACAAATATTTCTCAAGGGTCCCAATATTTTAAAATTAATGGGGTTCTATTGGTCCCAATAGATCCCAATGGCTCTAATTGGTGAAGGGTGTCAGACTTCTTATATGCAGTAGGGTCCTACCTTTCAAGCACATGACAACATGCCTCCTCCACAACACAAAGAAGGTTCTCAAATGGCTCATAGAGACATGCCTTTCATGACCCCAACTTAAGGTCTAAGTCAACAAGGAAGAAATGGAAGTAAGACACCTTTTTAAACCAATTTTGTAAACTTTCAAGAAGGTGAGAAATCATTTGATCAAGTGTCAAAAAATTAGGGGCATAATGTGCTCAAGGCAGACAACTCAATTGCAACCCACGCAAGGGCTAAGATAAGGATGGTTGATGATAGTTTGGGAAGTCTAAGGTAAATTAAACACATCCTCAAAAAATTCAAGAGGATGTCAATCAAGGTGTAGTCCATAAAACACCTCTAACATAGTATATATCACAAGGACATGGGCATAAAAAAAAAATCCTTTCATTCCCCAAGTCACACAAGCTACAAGTGATGCTTGTAATTCTAAGTTTCAGCCTAAGATAGTTAGCTCTCCCTTAAAAAATATATATTACATGAAGAAATACAATGTTAGTATTCCTATGTGGGATGTTATACTTATTCCATGGCATAAATATCTCCTTCAACAAGATATCTACAAGATTTCACTCATGAATAAATAAGCTGATAAGGTAAATGTAGTCTTTATCAATGATATTCAACCTAATGAACCCTAAGCTCATAAAGTAGTCAAACCACCTTATTTTTACTTATCATTCATAATAAGAGACTCCCATGTCCATAATTACATGATATATAGTGGTGCTTCTACTTATGTTATGCCCAAAGCCATAGTTGATAAGTTAGAGCTCAAATATAAATCTAATGGTAAGGGATTTTTGCAATTGGATGGGTCTCCCACAAAGATTGTAGGTGTTCTCAATGGCCTCAAGATTGTATTTGCTACCTACCCTAATGGTACTATCTCTCAATATGTCATGGTATTTGACCTTCCTCCATAGTTTTCCCTATGCCTATCTAGGTATTTCACTACAAATATTGTGGGGGGGGGTATCTTTCCTCTGACTAGTCATACATGGTCTTTAGGACTAGGTATGGGACAAGGATTACCATTAGGTCTAAAATTCTTTGTAGGTTCCACTTATATCTCTACATTCCCAACCTATCCAATGTGAATTGTACTATCCTACATGAAGATGATAATGCTAATGATTAAGAATCCAAAGAACCACTTTAAGGCCTCTCAGATCTTCTACTTGATGAGTGGGCAGTAGACAACCATGGTTATGAACCCTATAAGACCATTGAGGAGGTAGGCCTAGGTATATACTATATGTATAAGGAGCTATTTTACCTAGTCTCACAAGCCCAAATAAAGAGCATGAAGGCATATGTAGTTTATTCTTTAATGGATCAAGGTCAAAAAATGGGAGTGGGCCAAGAGTGATTCTTATTTCCCCTTCTAATTAGATGTTCTATTTTGCCTTATGATTTCAATTTTCCTCATACATAGGCTATAATGGGCAAGGAGAAGAGGAATCAAGATTTTAAAAGTGAAGGGAAATAGTGAACTAGTGGTGACATAGGTGAGGGGTATTAGTGTAGTAAAAAAAAATCTTTTTAAGGCCTACAAGCATCGAGTTTGGGATCTCTTGAAGGACTTCCTAGCTTTTGACATTTGTTCCATACCTAGGGAGTCAAATCATCATGTAGATAGATTATATTCCATTGGTGCATAATATGACATAGTTGATGGAGTAAAATGAACTCAAGGGTAGTCATAAATCAAGGTTGTGTGTAGGCCATTAGTGCTTGACAATGAGGTGAGTTGGCAAGTTTTTGATAGTGATAACTAGACTGTTTGCTTTCTCTAACATGAAGCATAATTATGTCATAAAAATAAAGGAAGATGTTGATGATTGAATGTGTATCACCAAGTCAAAATATAATGTTTAAGTAACACTTATAATTTCTAAACTTAGAGATTCCATTGTATGATTTGTTGGTTGTGATCTTCTTGAGATCTGTGGTGGAGTAGTGGTCAAGCTAAATGACTATTTCACAAAATGAACATGTAAATTGTTGTTGGGAGTAACCTTGGTCCTAAATATTTGTGAAGATGAAATTGATATAAACTAAGTCCAATGAATGATGTCCAAAACCTAAAGTCTAAACCTTAAGCTAATATGGATATTTACAATGACAAGCTAAACTAAAGTGATCTGGTCAAAAAGGAGTAAATGGAAGGGTAGGGTAGAAATAAGGTGTTTCTAATCTTCAATCTAGACATATGACAAAGTTTAGATTTCATCCAGACATAAATTTAACTAATATATAACATGAAATTACATAAGCACATATCCTACTACATACTAGGTGAGGGTCTAAGGAAAAGTGAGATAATGGAAATAAGGGTAAGATTTACTTTAAGAATTTTACCCTTGTAAGAAAAAAACATTAGCCCATATGTAATAAGAGAAAATAAAGTAAGGTAAACCTAAGAAAATTAAACTAATCCAACATTATCACAAATTAGCAACTCTACATTCATATTAGCACATCTAGAATTTAGGAAAACCATTCAAATCTAAACATCAAACTAGAAAACTAAGGAAACAACCATGATAGCAAACACACAGACAAATATTGGACAAAATTGGTAGAATTCCTTGCTTGTATTGCTTTCTCCAAGTTTATAAAGTAATTTTAGGTCTAATAATTCCCTCTTATTTTTAAAATTGGCAATACCTCCTTTATATAGACATGCTAGTCACTCCTCAACATGCAACTCAACAAGTGTCAACATGTAATTGGATAAGTTTCATAAATAGATATCCATTTACAAATGATTTAGAACTTGTGACATCCTTTAACTGTGACTAACCTAAAATATTATATATGTTCCATATTTCTCCTATTTTTATAAGATAGAATATTCTTTTCAAAATAATACACTAAGTTAGCTTAACTACCTTTGAGACACTTCTACAATCCTTTGTCTCTACTGCATGGTCTTTATTCTTCTCATTCACTTTAAGGTCCACCAGATATTGTAATATAATGTGTCATGTCTATGCGGTAACACCCATGCCAAGCTATTCATTTGATCTTGAAACATGAACTTTGTTGCCTTTGAACATGTATCCTTACATCATAAAATCATACATCTTGATTAAATTCACCCCATTGATTTTCATTAGAGTCCTTAGCCTTGACCTTTACTGCAGACCATTGATTTGCCTAAAGTTCCCAAGATTTTGCCACTTGAAATTTTTTTATTCATTTTGGGTCCTTTGAAAAGTCCACATTTACCTCACACCATTAGATCAAGATCTAGGAGGTCAAATGCTATTGGCCAATCTTTGTTCCATTCACCATAGTTATGACACACATCATCTCTACATTTGATTGTGTTGGATGAATATTTTGTATATCAGTGTACTGGTCAACAAAATAGGTTTGATCAGCCAAAGTAGGAAGATTATTCATCCATATGTGTAAGTTTATCACATTAGAAGGAGACCGTTCTCTCCTCTCGTCAAGGGGAGGTTCCCTGTGGATATGCTATGTATATGTATAAACAAAAAATAATACTCAAGGGTAGGACAAGACATCCATCTCTCTTTCTTCAGAGATGATGTGTACAAAACAAAGGAAAAACTCAAGGGAATGACAAAACAATACTCCTCTTCTTTTAGGAGAACTATTCAGCCAACCACAAGAATACTCTTAGAAATAAAATTAGAATGTAACTGAAGGTATGGTAACTAGAAAATTGAGACACAACACAGAGTCTGCACCTGAAATACTCAAGAGTAATATACAAAGGATGAAGAGGGCACAAAGTCTTCTCAAAGTCCTTTACATAGCAATATAAAGAAAACACACTAAAGATAGCTATGGGGGCACAAAGTCTCTCCACAGTTGATTCTTCAGGACACCTTCCTGACTAATTTTACTAATCCTACTTGTTAAATTAATGGAACAAAAAATATATCAAGGAAATAAACATAAGAATAGTTTCCTCAACAACAAAGATATCACAGCATAAAGCCTAAAAAGGCTCCTTGCTTTCTTATTCCAGTAACAAAATATGATCAACAAACTAAGCACAAAGTCTCCATGATGCCTCTCAATTTGGGTAGAGTTTTGTTCAGATTGTCAAAAAAAAGATCCAATTACAATGAAAGAAAGTCCCTTATATAGCCACTTCAAGAAGGACTCAGGAATAGTAATACATCATGATGCATTGGGAACTATTAGGAAGATAGGCTAGAACTTTAGGGCATTTTACCCATTTGATCTTCTCAATGTAGATAAATAAGCCATGCAATTGAAAGATTGCAACTTTTAATGTCCACTTGGCGGCTTGATCTTGTCTTCATCGTTCTTCCTTTTCTGGTTAATTGAATCAGGCCCTGGATTCATTCATTATTCTATCTTTCCTCACTTTCAGCTAGTTTTGGTCTTGAATTCTAGGAATGCATTCAGGTCTGTGAATTTAAAGGATCAATGACTATTTCATTGTCTTCAAGTTGACGTTCATGTGCCCGTCACTATGTTTCTAACAGCTAGTTGGCTGTGTTGAATTTGACATCTTCAGGCGTGTCACCCCTTGGTCCTCTTTCAGCTTTTAGCTTTCTGCTTGGCACTTTTATGGATTGGACTTACCCTTTTGATCCTTGAGAAATGATCCTTGTTGAGTCAAAAAATCCCTTTACTTTGGCCGCCGAGAGTCCCCTGCAAGGACACCTGCCCTTTGGGGTCTTTCGGCAGCCCTTTGCCTTAGCAGTTCTCGTGAACAAATATTTCCCTAGGATTTCTCTCATGAACATTTCCTCGCACTTTTGTTTCCCATGGACATTTCCCCAGGGAAAATTCTTGTGGGCAAAAGTCTGAGAAAAATTCCCATGGACAAAAAGTCCACAGAAATGTTGACTGTTCTTTGAAAATTCCTTTGAGGTCCACGGCCACTTAGAATTCTTTCAGACTTTTTATCTAAAGGAATTTCTTCAGACAAAAATCCAAAAGAATTAAGTCTTAATCAATTTTCAAATGCCTTAAATAGATCTGAAAGAATTACCTTTCGGCTTCCTTGAAAAATGACCCTTTCGAAGGGTGCTTTTATTGATTAAGTGTCCTCCATAAGGGCACTTGTCCTTCGAGAAGTCTCCTTTTACATTGAACTGCCCCTTTGATCTTTGACATTGAACCAATTGGTTAAACCAAAAATTGTTTAAGCTGATGGTTCAATGAATTGAACAAGCCGATGAACTAAAAATTGAATCAAACATAATGAACTTGCCTTTGAACCAACAAGAACTTTGACGTTGAACCAATTAGTTGAACCAAGGCTTTGAACCAAAATGGTTCAAGCCAATGGTTCAAATTGATGGTTCAATTAAATGAACCAACTAAATGAACCAAGCCATTGAATGAACCTGTTCATTAAACCTTGAACCCGTTGAACCTTTTTTGGTTCAATGGTTCAAACAAAGCTTTGAAAAATGTCTTCGAACCTGCGGTTGAACCTGTAGACATTGAACCAACTGAGTGAAATAAAGAGTTGAACCACTTGGTTGAACCAAGCCATTGAACTATTCCTTTGGTTGAAACTGCCATTGAACCTTGAACCCATTGAACCTTTGAACCAAAATGGTTCAATGGTTCAACGGTTCAATGGTTCAATTCTCTTTTTGCACTCAGATGCTTGTCGATGGAAATTTTTGATTGAACTAAAGCTCTAAACCAATCCCAAAAAATGACCAAGTGTTTTAAAACTAATTATTTTGACTAAAACCACTTGCAAAAGCCTTTGAACCTGTATAAATAAACCTGCCTATAGAGATCAACATGTAAAACCCATTGAACTTGACCTACAAAGTCTGTAGATTTTTTGAGAAGCTTGGAAAATGAGGAATCTAAATGTCTAGGACAATTTTTTAAAAATGGAAGAGACAATTTTGGTTTGTAAGACCTAAATAATTCAAATGTTATCCCAAAAATGAATGCTACTTTTGGGGGACAATAGATTGGAGACTTCTTGACTTATTGACTTATGGAAGGCCCTGTGAACTATTGATCTATTGTTTGGGTACCCAAGATGGTGCCACTTATCATTTTTGAATCCCTTCATATGTCTATTGACATGTTGACTCTATTATGTGCCATTATATCTGAAAACTACCTATTGAGATGGTGGCACTTGTCACTCTCATGGAGATTTTAGAACCTTTGACATTTCAACTTTGATATCACATTATTAGATCTTCAGTCTATGAACAAATATGCACCGTCAATCTTCCCTTGGAAATTTTTGACTTTAGACCTTTATTGTGGGTTGTTGATCTCCTTTCAAAGCCCTGAGATCTCACCACCGATATATCACCTTCGAGTTGGTTCATTCTTGTGGGCATAAAATAAAATACATAAGCATTCAAAGACCATAAAGAACTTAGTAAAGTTTTATCCTAATTTTTTTTTTGTATTAATAAATATGACTTAGACTTTAGGATAAAAATTTAGAATAAGATTAAAATATAATAAAATAGCCCTCATGAATGATAAGACATAAAAAAAACTTAGAATCAAGATTATAGACTAAGGTCAAAGTTGTATTAATAAATATGACTTAAACCTAGGCTAAAGTGTTAACTAAGTCTATAATAAATTACTTCTTATGAAAATTTAAATAAAAATGACTTGCATAAATTTGACTCTTATTTAAAAAGATCTAGGATAAAAACATTTTTAGACTAAGGTTTTACATGATTTAGACATAGATTCAATTAATTAATTAAAAACTAAGGGTTATTCAAACTAAAGAGTCAAATTAGCATTCAATCATGAAGATTAAACACTATCTCTTCTAGATGGACTTCATTGATCCTGTAACCTGAAACACAGAGATCTAATGTTAGTAAATCTAGACAAGATCAAACTAGAATCATGTGTAAATATGCCAATCTAACCATGGTGTGGATGATCTTCAAATAAATATAATGTATAAAAACACTCTAATGGTAATCTGATCAGATGAATTTTCAATTAAAATAAAAAAATTTCACAATATGAAACAAGGGTCCCCATTTACATAAATGGGGGTATGTTGACCTCAACAAATGATAACTTTTGGGGGAAACAGAGCAATATGTTAAAATTCAGAGACTCTGGTTCAAACTAATTATTAGTTTATTCATTACATTTGATCAAGTACCATTATTAAGATCAATTCATTATTTAAATAAGTATTTAACTTGTAGAATTAGGATCAAACATTGAAACCCAATCATGCTCTGTGTGTTCTTTGATTCCACTTACTATTTTCCATAGGGTTTAGGGAAAAACTTCTAGTTTTCATGACTTTGACCATCAACACTAACTTTCAACATGTTTGGATATTCATTAGAAACTATGATTTAGCTCAAGGAAGGATTGGGCATTGCTATGCTAATAATTAGGAGTCCATAGACCTGATAGATATGCCTTTGGCTCCACTAAAGGCCTTTCTCCACTACTAGATAAGTGTCCATAGCCCTGATGGAGATTACCAAAATCACCTTTGCTTGGATAGTTTTTGAATTTTACAATAAGCTCTTATTTTTTCATTTTTTAGATCATTTTTGACTTTTTAGCAAAGGTTGAGAACTAGGTTAGCTATGTTTTGGGATTTGGTCAAGTTTTTTCTTTAAAAATCATCCTTGGTTACAAACTTTTTCCCAGGCAATAATGTTTATTAAGTACAAACATGATCATGTTTCAATAATTCAAACGTTCACCCAAAATGTGAAATCATTATTAGAATTAAGCATAGATCAGAACAAGGCTCAAAATCTCAAGGAATAATTAACCTATCCATTAGTCTTTGCTAATTTATCTAAACTATAACAACAAGCTCACATTTCAACAATCAATGATCAACTAATGTTGAGAGGTCATACCTACATTTATGAACTATGAAGTTATTTAATAATTAGGTCAAATTTGAGCTAAGGGCTATCCAAAATGACTTATTTAAAGAATGTAACAAAGCACAAAAAGAAAACACACCAAATAAACAAACAAACAAAAATCAAAGAGCTATTTATAAACACTACTTACAAACAAAGGACATAAAGGAAAAAAATAGGAAAGAAAATAATCTAATCCCTATAGTAAATTCATAAATAAAATACCTATAAGATCAAATGGAAATTTATTTAGTCTACCATATAACCTTGAAGCATGATTTTATATAACCTTGAAGCATGATTTATTCCATTCAATGGCCTCTTCTTGTGGATAGGAGAACGTTAATGCTTGTGTCTTCTATATGATGCATCTTGACTTCCCAGATCCATTCTCAAGTGCATGGATTGAAGATATGGATCCAAGATCCAATGATATTCTTCCCAAATTCTTCTTTCTTGCATCAAGAAAGCTAACTCTACTTCACTCAAATATTGATCATGTCTTGTCTCATTCTCCTTCCATGGTTTTATTGTGAATTCATCTGGTATACTTGGATTTATGTCTTCATTAGGATTTATCTCATATTGATTTTGGATCTTTATAATATCATTTCATTCTTTAAGAACAACTAAAATATTAATTTTTATAACACATTCCTCAATCTCCACATGAAGTGGCGATAGACTATCAATCTTTGCATAAAAACTCTCCAAGTCATCCCAAAAGGTATCTTCATCATGATCAATAGAAAGGATATGAGATTCATTTAGAATCTTATCATTTGAAACATGTTGATCAAATATTTTTGACCTTTTTATGGATTCATATGAAATTTCTTGATCTATTGCATTTGCTTCATATTCATCTTCATTGCCTACAATTGTTTCCATGACATCTTCAAGAACTCCATTTATCTTAGCTATAATTTCTTCTATTATTTCACAAGGGATAGGATATTCCTCCCTGATTGGTGTAGTATATCCCTCCTTTGAAGTATCTTCAATTTCATCTTCATCTTGAAGGAAAATCATAGGTCTCTACCTTAAGATTTATTTTGAAAGGTGTAGATGTCTCAGAATAACTGGATGACCATGAAACATTAATTAGCCAAAGGCACCTCATAAGTGTTTATGTTAGGCACATTCATAATTTCAAATGGCTCACTATTATAGTTGTAATTTCTATTTTGAAACCTAGATGTGGGTCTATTGAACCCCTGAACAAAATAATTTGTATTATAATTTTACCCATTATTACCTAATTGCTTTTGTGTCTCAAGAAAATAAATGCTTAGTTTTTGAACCATTTTTAATATGGAGTCATTTTCACTTTTAGCTACCTCTGAATGGTGAACTTGATGACTACTTTTAGATGTTGGCATCATAGTTCTTTGATCTCATAAATGAGACCCACCTGTAGTATTATTCAAGAATCTTAGGTTTTGTCTAGGATAAGCATGATTCAAAGGTAATTGGTTTAAAATAGGAGTTTGATTTAAATCAAGCATGCCTTGATTAACATTAGGAATGACATTCAACATGGGAAAATTAGGATTGATACTTGGAATGAAATATGCCATTTGGCTCTGGGGTTGTATTTGGTCACTGATTACCATAGTTTCAACATAGGCTAAACTAATGTATTAGTGATTCTAATAGATCTTTTCAAAAGCATAGAAGTTAATGGATCTAAATCATCCTTATAAATATCTAAAGCTAAAGACTCAATAAGTCTATAATGAGCTATGGTTTTGTTCAACATCTTTTGAAATCTAGCATTAAAAGCTTTAATTGTTTCATTTGAATCCTTCTTCATAGTAATGAATTGTTGATAAAGGACATATGGACTGATTATATTTACAAATTTATCAATGAAATGATTATTAAAATCATTACAACTCATAATGAAACCTTTAGGAAGATTAAGAAACCAATCATATACCTCATTTCTAAGATACAGGAAACAATCTACAAACAACATCTTCATGAATAACATTTAACATTCCTAAGGCAAATTTAAAGCACTTTATGTGTTTTTCAATAGTCACAACACCATTATAAATAAAATAAGGTAAATACATTTAAGGATTTAGAGGAAAATCATGTACTTGACTAGGCACATTGATAGAAGATCCACCTAACCATTCCATACCTTGATGAAGATCTTACTTGTGGTCCTTTTAAATATAAATCCTATTCACAATACAACATAAAATCCAAATATTTGCAAAGACAAATGGATCCTTAATGAAGCTTAAGCAACCTTTTAAAAATTTCACATAAATTTTTGAAGAATAGCAATCTTTATCTAAATAATCCTAAAGACTAGTCTAAAACCATTAAGATCAATTATATTTACACAAATATGCTAAAAAAAAACACAAATATGCAAATAATACATCAATATTTGAATATAATTCACAAAAATTAGAAAATAACTACAAATTCACAAATATTTAGCAAAAGGCCCTCATTCTAGCACCAATTATTGATGATTGAATGTGTACCACTAGGTCAAAATATAGTTTTTAAGTAACACTTCTTATTTTTGAACTCAAAGAGTCCATTGTATGAGTTTTTTGTGATCTTCTTGAGATTTATGGTGGATTAACAACTAAGCTAAATGAATGTTTCAAAAAATGAACATGTAAATGGTTTTTGGAAGCAACCATGGTCCTAAATATTTGTGAAGATTAAATCAACCTTAACTAAGTCCAATGAATGATGTCTAAAACCTAAAGTCTAAACCCTAAGCTAATATGGTTATTTACAATGATAAGCTAAACTAAAGTGATTTGGTCAAAAAGAGCAAAAGAAAGGGTAGGGCAAAAAGAAGGTGTTTTTGATCTTCAATCCAAACATTATGACAAAGTTTAGATTTTATCTAGACATGCATTTAACCAATATATATCCTAAAATTTTATAAGCATAGATCCTACTACATACCAAGAAAGGGTCTAAGGAAAAGTGAGACAATGAAAATAAGGGAAAGATTTACTTTAAGAATTTCAAGTAAACAACATTATCCGAAATTCAATAAGATCAAAGAAATCAAAGTAAACCTAAGAATGTTAAACTAATCTAGCATTAGCATAAATTAACAAATATGTATTCATATTAGCACATCTCTAATTCATGAAAACCATTCAAATATGAACATCAAACCAAAAAACAAAGGAAGCAACCATGATAGCAAACACAAAAAATATTAGATAAACTTTGTAGAATTCCTTGATTTTACTACTTGTTCCAAGTTTACAAAATAAGTTTGTCTCTAAGAACTCCCTCCTCTTTTTACAATTGGCAATACCTCCTTTATATAGACAATTCATGAGATATGATGGTCACTCCTTCTCAACATGCAACTAGATAAGTGTCAACATGCAACTAGACAAGTATTATAGACAAATATCCCTTTACAAATGGTTTAGAACTAGTGACATCCTTTAACTGTAACTAGCCTAAAAACTTATATATGTTCCATATTTCTCCTACTTTTACAAGATAGAATATTCCTTTGAAAATAATTTATTAAGTTAGATTAACTACCTTTGATACACTTCTACAATCCTTTGTCTCCACTACAAGATCTTCATTATTCTCATTCACTTTTAGGTCTACCATATATTGCAATCCAACATGTCATATCTATGTGGAAATTCTCATCCTGAGATATTCATTTGATCTCAAAACATGAACTTTGTTGCTTTTGAACACATGTCCTTACCTTATGTAATCCTAAAACTTAATTATACATGCTCTATTGATTTTCATTAGAGTCCTTATCTCTAACCTTTACTACATATTATCAATTTGCCTAAAGATCCTAAGATTTTTCCAATTGGCAATTTTTTATTCATTTTGGGTCCTTTGAAAAGTCCACCTTTACCTTCACCATTGGATCAAGACCTAGGAGGTTGAACACTATTAACTGATCTTTGTTGCATTCACTATGGTTATGACACACACATCATCTCCATGTTTTCTCATAAGCTTGTTGACTTATTAACTTACATAAGGGTCCATGAACTATTGATTTACCATTCAGGCACTTGAGATGGTGCAACTTATCATTCTTGGATCCCTCTATAGGTCTATTAACATGTTGACTCTATTGTGTGTTGTTAGATTATTTGACTACCCACTAAGATGGTGACACTTATGAATCTCATATAGATTCTATAACCTTTGACATTTCAACTTTGATCTCACATCATTATATATTTTATGTGTGAACAAACACACATTGTTGATCTTCCCATATACCTTTTTGACTTTAGACCTTTGCCATAGGTCATTGATCTCATTTCAAAGCACTGATATCTCACTACCTATTATATTCAAGTTGGTTCATTCCTATCAGAATAAAATAAACTACATAAGTGTTCAGAGACCTAAAGAACTTAGTAAAGTTTTATCCTAATGTTTTAGTTGTATTAATAAATATGACTTAGACTTTAGGATAAAACTTTAGATTAACTTGAAATATAATAAAAGACCCGTCATGAACCATAAGATATAAAAAAGACTTAGCATAAAGATTATAGACTAATGTCAGAGTTATATTAATAATTAAAACTCAGACCTAGGCTAAAGTGTTAACTAAGTCTATAATAAATTGCTTCCCATGCAAATTTAAATAAAAATGACCCACATAAATTTCAATCTTATTTTAAAAGACCCAAGCTAAAAAAAATTTTAGACTAAGAGTTTGAATTATTTAGACATAGATTCAATTAATTAATTAAAGACCAAGTGTTACTCAAAGTAAAGAGTCAAATTAGCATTAAATCATGAATATCAAACATTATTCCTTCTAGATGGACTCCATTGATCCTATAACCTAAAACATAGAGATCCAATGTTAGCAAATCTAGACAAGATCAAACTAGAATCATGTGTAAATATGTCAATACAACCATGGTGTGTATGATATTCAAATAAATATAATGTGAAAAAAATTCTAATGTTACTTTTGATTTGATGAATTTTCAATTTAAAGCACAAATTTACATAATCTAAAAGAACGGTCCCCATTTTTAGAAATGGAGGTATGTTGGCCTCAACAGTAGAATGCAACACTAGTTTGGTGATCAGATTATCTAGTTAAAAATTAAAAAATTTCCCAAAGGATTGGTGACATTGGATAGTATATTCAATGAGGATGATTAGTTGAGGAATGACAAGGTGATTATCTCAACCAAAGAGGAACACTATGAGAAGGTAGCTATTTTCAAAGACAAGCTACTTAGTTTGGGGAAAGTGAATACCAAGGATGAGAGAGATAACTTAATATACTTATGCTATGAATTTTTAAATGTATTTTCATGGGAGTACCATGATCTAAAAGGTTTTGAGCCCAAGTTATCCCAACACACCATAGATTTGGAGGATAATGCAAAACTGATAAGTCAGAAATAAAGACTAGTCAACCCTAAAGTTGAGGTGCTCATGAGAAGATAATTGATAAAAATGATTGAATCTAAGATCATCTTCCCTATTAAACATTCCTCATTAGTGGAAAAATTTATTCATATAAGGAATAAGAATGGGGAGATATGCTTATGTGTTGATTTTAGAAACATCAACAAGGTGTCTTTGAGAAAACATTATCCACTACCATCCATGGATTAGATCCTTTAGAAGGTTGTAGGATCTCAAAATATCTCTTTACTTTATGGATAATCTAGGTATAATTGGATGTTTGTGAGGGAGGAATATAGACACAAGACTACCTTCACAACAAAGTGGGGCACCTATGCATAAATGAAGATACTCTTTGGACTGTCCAATGTAGGGGTAAATTTACAAAGGGTAATGGATGTTGACTTTCAAGGGATAACTAATGATATGGTGCTCATATATTTTGATGAAATCACTATGTTTTAAAAGTAACATAAAGATAAAATGTCACACTTGAGGTTAGTCTTTGATAGGTGTAAGTAGTTTGGGGTCTTCTTAAACCCCAAGAAGTACATATTTATAGTCTATGAGGGCAAACCATTAGGACACATTGTGTCAAAGGATGGATTTTCTATTGACCCTGAGAGGATTGAAATAATCCTGGGCTTACCCTTAACTAAACACAATAAAGGTTTATATAGATTCTTGGGAAAGATTAACTGTTGGGGATCAACCAACAATGGATTACACTTGTGAAAGCAATAAACGCGGAAATAAATCAGATAGATAAGTAACTAGAATGATAAATAGCACAAAACAAGAGATACAAGAAAACACCCTGAAAACTTGTATTAAAACTCTTTACAATAGGAATACAATTGAAGAAACTTCGTTCTTCCACACCTCTCTCAAATGCACACAAGATCTCTCACTAGATCTCTATTCCTCAAGAGCTCTCTCTCAAGTACAATCAAATCCAACAACCTGGATTGATGCAACTCAGTACTGTCCTTCAAACATTCACAATGTTCTACTCATACTATTCCACTCACTAAGCTAAGAAGATCTTTCCTACATATAGAAATAGGAAACTTGAGCATGCTCTTACAAAAAACAGTTAAGCCTCTTGAATAAGGGCTCTAAAAATAATATTGCTAATAGTAGAGATGCGAGCTTGAGTCTACAACTCAAACTCATCATGTAAACACTCACTTCTGTCCTCAGAAATTGCTTTCTGGACACACAGGTAACCGACGTCGGTTCCTGCCTATTCGCCTGTGACCGTCGCCGGCCGACCATACTGCCGACGTCGGCACCTCTGTAACTACAACTGACCGACGTCGGTCGCTCCTGACCGACGCTGGTGTCTGTGTAGACCCGAACCTATTTGAGTTTGCTCCTTGGTGAAGCTTTTAGCTCCACACCCTAACAATCTCCCACTTGGAGATAAACCAGCTGCACCAGTACCTATACAACAACATCTTCTAGCTCCTCCATATTCAACTCAATCATGAAGACCAATAGAATTTGAATGAAGATTCAAGTTCTCCTTAGTAACCGGCTTTGTTAGCATATCAGTAGGATTCTTGTCTGTATGTATTTTCTCCAGCTTCAACTCACCATCTTCCAATACCTGCCGTATGAAGTGGTACCTTAGCTGTATGTGCTTGGTTCTTGAGTGAAAAGCTGAGTTCTTAGCCAAATGGATTGCACTTTGACTGTCACTATACAGTCTGTAACTCCCATGCTCCCTTCCAAGCTCTTCCATGAACCATGTCATCCATATCATCTCCTTGCTAGCTTCTGTAGCTGCAATGTACTCTGCTTCTATAGTTGACAAGGCAACAACCTTCTCCAACTAAGATATCCAACTAACCGCCGTTCCACCTACAGTAAAAACATAACCTGTGGTGCTCCTCCTACCATCCAAATCACCTGCCATATCTGAATCTACATAACCATGTAGAGAAGTATCTGAACCTCCATAACACAAGTGTCTACTGCTGGTTCCTCTCAGATATCTAAGGATCCATTGAACTGCTTTCCAATGTTCCTTTCCTAGATTGGCCATATACTTACTTACTACTCCCACTGCTTGGGCAATATCTGGTCTAGTACACACCATTGCATACATCAAACTTCCTACTGCGGAAGAATATGGAACCTTACTCATGTACTCTACCTCATCATGTCAATTAGGACATTGTTCTTTACTCAACTTAAAATGTCCAGCCAAAGGTGTGCTTACCGGTTTAGCATCCTGCATATTGAACCGTTTCAACACCTTGTCCACATAATCTTCTTGAGACAATATCAACCTGTGATTTTTCCTGTCCCTCTTAATGCTCATGCCAAGGATTTTCTTTGCTGCTCCCAAATCCTTCATAGCAAACGTTTGAGCTAATTTCACCTTAAGCTCAGAGATATCCTGCATGTGAGATCCTGCAACCAGCATATCATCTACATACAACAATAGAATAATATATCTACCGTTATCAAATCTCTTAAAATATACACAATGGTCAGATTGACATCTACTGTAGCCATGCTCAGTCATAAACCTGTCAAATTTCAAATACCATTGCCTAGGAGCTTGCTTGAGGCCATACAAGCTTTTCTTCAACCTGCACACTAACTTCTCCTTACCCTTGACCTCAAATCCTTCTGGCTGTTCCATGTATATTTCCTCATCCAAATCTCCATGAAGAAACGCTGTCTTAACATCTAGCTGCTCAAGATGCAAATACTCAAAAGCAACCAAAGACAATACAACCCTTATAGAAGTCATCTTAACAACAGGAGAAAAAATCTCACCAAAGTCAATACCTAGCTTTTGTGCAAATCCTTTTACAACCAATCTGGCCTTATATCTCATCTGTCCATCCTCACCTTCCTTCAACCTGTAGGTCCATCTGTTCTTCAGTGTTCTCTTACCAGCTGGCAATTCAACCAAATCCCATGTTTGGTTCTCTCTTAAAGACTCCATCTCCTCAACCATGCCACGCTCCCATTTACTCCTGGACTCCACCTGTAATGCTTCTTCAAAACTCTCTGGTTCTCCACCATCGGTTAGCAATAAATAATATAAGGAAGGATAATATCTAATTGGAGGCTTACTTACCCTTTTAGACCTCCTGATGGGTGTCTTGGACTCGTTCTCAACACGCTGTCCACCCAAATTTTCTGACAGTGACCGACCTCGGCCACCTGTAGACCTGTTACTGGCCGATGTCGATTATTCCTGGCCGACGTCGGTTCCTGGTCTGCCGACGTCGGTCTCTATATGACCGACATTGGTTTTTGTACTGCCGACGCCAGTTCCTAACCTGCCGACATCGGTCTCTGTGTTTTCCTATAAGTGATTATTTCTTTTTCCCGCGAGCTCATTTTGGACCATAACTTTGTCCAATTCACCATTGCTTTGCCCAAATTGATCCAGCTTCCTTATCTGATCACTGTACATCACTCTTTCATTGAAAACAACATCATGGCTCCTAATTACCTTGTTAGTTCCTAGATTCCAAAATTTGAAACCAAAATCATCTGAGCCATAGCCAATAAACGTGCACCTCATAGACTTAGCATCAAGCTTCTTTCTATTTTCCTTATCTATGTGCACAAAGGCTTCACAACCAAAAACTTTGAGATATGAGAGATCTACCTTTTTACCTGTCCATGCTTCTTCTGGAATTCCACCATCTAGAGCTGTAGAGGGTCCTCTGTTAATCGGGTACACTACGGTGTCAACTGCTTCTACCCAAAACTCTAAGGGCAACCCTGCATGTAATCTCATACATCTTGCACGCTCCATGATAGTTCTGTTCATCCTTTCAGCAATACCATTCTGCTGAGGTGTCCTTGGAACCATCCTTTGCCTTCGGATTCCATGAGTGTAACAATACCAGTTAAACTTAAGACTCCAGAACTCACCACCATTATCAGATCTCAAGCACTTTAATCTTCTGCCTGTTTCATTCTCAACCATGGCTTTCCAAATCTTAAAAGTCTCAAAAACATCAGATTTCTTTTTAATACAGTAGATCCATACCTTTCTTGTGGTGTCATCTATGAATGTAACATAGTACCGTGATCCGCCAATAGAGGCTACCTGAGCCGGTCCCCACACATCTGTGTGAACAAGCTGCAACTTCTGCCTTTTCTTAGTAGACCCAGTCTTGAGAAAACTAACCCTTTTCTATTTTCCAAATACACAATGCTCACAAAATTCTAGATCCATACTTTTCAAATCTGAAAGCATACCTTTAGACTTAAGAATTGACATCCCCTTCTCACTCATGTGGCCAAGCCTTGAGTGCCACAATTTAGCATCCACATCTGAAGTAGATAAAACTGAAGGAGATTTGTTAGTAACACAATTACACAAATAGAGAGTACCTTCTCTCTTATCTCTGGCCATAACAAGTGGACCCTTGGTCACCTTCCAAGAATCTGCTGTGAGAGTTACTGTACAACCCTCATCACCTAGCTTACCTGCAGAAATCAAATTTCTCTTCAAACTAGGAACATGCATCACATCTCTCAACACCCATGTTTTGCCATTCTGCATCTTCAGCTGCACTTTACCTTTGCCAATAATCTTACAAGGCTCATCATCCCCTAAGTACACTATTCCAAAATCTCCATGGATATAGTCACTGAAATATTCTCTGTTAGGGGTAGCATGGAAAGATGCACCAGAATCTAATACCCAAGATTCTATATTATTATGCAAAGAGAAAATAAGAGCATCCTGTGCAATACCTGCAACCTTTGCCTCTTCCTTTCCTTCGTGTTGATTCTCCTCCTTTGGCTTTGACCAGCAATCTCTGCTTATGTGCCCCAACTTTCCACAGTTCCAGCATTGTGGCCTTCTGCCATTCCTGGATTTGGATCTGCCTCTTCCCTTAGACTTAGATCTTGATCTCCTCTTGCTCTTTTCTTTTTGCCTTCCCCTACTCTCAATATTTAAAGCATTCCCAGATGTCTCTTCTGTGCTTTTCCTAAAAATTTCCTCATTCAAGATAACACTAACCACATCCTCTACTTTTAAAATATTCAAAGTAGAAGCAGTATTAGAAACTGCCATTACCAAGCCATGCCAGATTTCAGGCAAAGAACATAATATTAAAAGAGCTTTTATTTCATCTTCAAATACAATATTGACTGAACTTAATTGGTTAACAATACCATGGAAATCATTCAGGTGATTAGAAACAGATCCACCTTCTTGCATATGCAGATTAAATAACTGCTTCATTAAATATACCTTATTTGAAGCTGAGGGTTTTTCATACAGATTTGCTAACGTCGTCATTAACTCTACCATAGTTTTTGCCTGTGACAAATTAGATATCACAGTGGAGGCCAGACTCAGTCTTATAGACCCCAGAGCTTTTCTATCAAGAACTTCCCATTCTTCATCCTCCATGTCCTTGGGCTTATTTGCTATCCCACCTAACGGTAAGTAAAGATCCTTCTGATACAGATAGTCCTCTATCTACATTCTCCAGTGTTGATAGTTCTTGCCATTAAACTTTTCCATTCTCAACTTACTTTCTTCTGCCATTGCTTCTCCCACTCAAACAGAAATCCCTGGAGAAACCCCTGTGAGCAACCTGTAATCCAAACACACTACACAGATCTGAACCACCTGTTAGTGAACCTGAGCTCTGATACCACTTGTTGGGGATCAACCAACAATGGATTACACTTGTGAAAGCAATAAATGCAGAAATAAATCAGATAGATAAGTAACTAGAATGATAAATAGCACAGAACAAGAGATACAAGAAAACACCCTAAAAACTTGTATTAAAACTCTTTACAATAGGAATACAATTGAAGAAACTTCGTTCTTCCACACCTCTCTCAGATGCACACAAGATCTCTCACTAGATCTCTATTCCTCAAGAGCTCTCTCTCAAGTACAATCAAATCCAACAACCTGGATTGATGCAACTCAGTACTGTCCTTCAAACATTCACAATGTTCTACTCATACTATTCCACTCACTAAGCTAAGAAGATCTTTCCTACATATAGAAATAGGAAACTTGAGCATGCTCTTACAACAAACAGTTAAGCCTCTTGAACAAGGGCTCTAAAAATAATATTGCTAATAGTAGAGACGTGAGCTTGAGTCTACAACTCAAACTCATCATGCAAACACTCGCTTCTGTCCTCGGAAATCACTTTCTGGACACACAAGTAATCGACGTCGGTTCCTGCCTGTTCGCATGTGACCGTCGCCGGCCGACCATACTGCCGATGTCGTCGCCTCTGTAACTGCAACTAACCGACGTTGGTTGCTCCTGACCGACGCCGGTGTCTGTGTAGACCCGAACCTATTTGAGTTTGCTCCTTGGTGAAGCTTTTAGCTCCACACCCTAACATTAACTTTGTAAGGAGGTTCATTATAGGATTTACAGAGTTGGTGAAGCCACTTACTCATATGCTTAAGAATCACAAGGTGTTCACATGGAGAAATGAAGGAAAAAAAGTTTTGAGGCCATCAAATAGGCCATCTCTAAAGCTCCCACCCTCCTTAACCCTGACTTTATCAAATATTTTTTCGTGTATGAATTCTCCATAGCTGACGTCATTTTTACTATGCTCATGCAACAAAATGATGAAGAACTAGAACAACCAATTGCCTTCTTCAGTCAATAATTGTAAGGATATGAATAAAGGTAAACTTTTTATTAAAAACATGTCCTTTTTTATGAGATTGATTAAAAATTTTAGACACATGGTGTCTAACAATAAATTCATTGTAATGGTAGTGAACCCAAAAATAAAGGAGCTCATACTTAATAGAGATTTAAGTGAGAAGAGAGCTAGCTGGGTGACAAAATGTATGAAGTGTGACATTGAAGTGAGAGTTACCAAACTAATCATAGATAGGAGGATGTGTGAACATATTTTAGTATAGATTAAATAAGAAAAGGAGAAGGTATTAGTAGTATATGATAATTAGTATGTAACTGTAAGCATGATCCCTCTCAGTTGGACCCATGATGTGGTAAAATTTATCCAAATAGGATAATGTCTTATGGGCTTGGATAGGACCAAAATAAGACACTTTAGGATGTATACCATACTTTATATCTTTCTGGATGGAGTTATCTTCAAGAAGTATATAGTAGGTATGCTTTTAAGGTGTGTTTAATCAAGTCAAATTCATAGGTTGCTAGAGTAGTTTCATGATGGGCCTACAAGTAGACACTTTGATTCCAAGAATATATCCTCAAAGATCATTAGAGTAGGTTACTTTTATCCAAAACTATTTAAAGACTCACATGATTAGGTTAGAAAGTGTTCTAAGTGTGCCATGTTCATTGGTAAGTAAAGGTTAACTACCTTACCCTTACAACCTATCTAAGTTGAACAACCACTCATGCAATGGGGCTTAGAATTAATAGGCATGATCCATCCCCCTTCTATTACTAGGCATAATTGGGTTCTAAAAGCCACTGATTACTTCATAATGTGGGTGGAGGTACCTACACTTAAAGAAGCTAATGAGAACTCAGTCTTGGAGTTCTATGACAATCTTGTGACTAGGTTTAGTGTCCCCTCAACTATCATATCATATAATTCCTTGGAATTTAGTAGTGATAAATTATGTAAGTGTGCCCTTATCCATGACATATATCTCAATTATTCCTCCAAATATTTCCCATAGGGTAATGGGCTAGCATATTCCATAAATAAAAACTTGATAAGGATCATTAAGAGGACCATGGAGGATAATCAAAGAAAATGGCACACAAAGTTGAAGAATAGATTATGGGAAGATAGAGTCACACCTAAGAGGTCTTTTGGGAACTCTCCTTACCTAATTATTTATGGTAGAGAATTAAAACTACCTATGTATCTTAAACTACCAGCCTTAGAGATCGCACACCAACTTGAGCTCTTGAAAGATGTAATGGAGGTAAAAATGAATGAGATGAGAGAGTTAGAGGAAATAAGAGATAGTGATATGCATGACACATGATCTAGTCAAAACCAATTCAAGAAGTCATTTAATAAAATATTTTCATCTAGGACCTTTCAACAAGGAGACATAGTGCTTAAGTGGGATGAAGACCATGTCAAGCCAGGTAAACACTCCAAGTTTGATAGTCTTTGGAGTGAGTCTTATATCATCACCAATAAAAAATAAATTGATGCTTTCCAACTATCCAAATTGAATGGTAAGGAAATCCCTATCCATATCAATGGGATGTTCCTCAAGTTATGCTATTAGTTTTCATCATGTTCCTCTTATACATAGTAGTTAGAGTTTTTCTCCTTCCTTTAAGTGATTATACACATGATTAGTTGTTTATTTCTTTGTCTTATTATTTGATATTGTGTTTTTATGTTTTCCTTTATTATATATTCCTTTTTGTATTATTGTGTCTCATTTAATTTTAAAGTATGAAAGGTATTGGATAGAGTTAATATGTAGTCAAAGATCAATTTGCTAATCATAGAGTAGGTCAAAGAGTTCTGAGTTCCCTTGACTAGTAGGTTGGTCAAGATAGTTGAATCACCATAAATGTTGATGAATTTATATTCTTAGACCAAGAAAGGGGTCAACCCTAAGTCCTTGAGTCTTGATAAAAAATCATTAGTCCTCATTGTTGTTATTAATCCTATGAGGTTGGGTTGTTCAAATAGTTCACAACCTTTTCATTCTATAACATTGCTTGGTGATCATCCCTACCTATGTTTAAAATTGTATCAAGTGTTTTCATGATGTTTTCACATGCATAAAGTACCTTGTTTAGTTTTATGAAGCTTCAACATCTAAAAAATGCCATGGTGGAGGTGAGTTGACATGGTAGTCTAATGAAGAATCATGAATACCTCTGTTCTTCCCAATCACATAAGGTATGTTCATTTACAAGATTTCAAGGACATCATGAGCATGTTTTGGGGTCCAATTGAGGTCTTTGATAGGTATTAAAGGTTTATCATATATTTTGATATGATATCATGTGCTAATGTCTCTTTAAGATTATGAATATGTCTTAAAAGTAATATTTTTGGTCATAATAATAACTAATTTGACCTTGATGGGCCACTAAGTCACCTTTCACACCATAAATAAACCTCATGAGTTTCATTAGACTGACATTAAGGCATTTCATACACCATTAAACCTACTCCCACCATGGTCAATTCTTAAATCCTTTCTAATGGGCCCCACACGTGCCAATTTATGACTTTTCAACTTTCCTAATTCATATTATGGACTTCAAATCATCATATGACTCCTTATTTCCATCCATCATACCTACTAATATGTCTTTTGGTTTGAGAGAAGAGAAAATGTAGATAAATTATATGTTTTAGAGGTTTTTTGAATGGTATGGATTCATACAATATAGACTAACTTAGGTGGAGTTAAGTATCTACAGGGGGAAGTCAACAATGGCTAGTGAAGGAGAAAGTTGAGTGTTTCAATGCCTAGAGAGATCAAAACCAACCCACCTTCCCCTCAAGATTGTTATTAGGCTTAGAGAGAACTTTAAGTTTATGTTCAGAACATATGGAGGAGAGAGAATGGAGGCCGAAGATCTTAGCCAAGAGAAGTACACTAGTCAAATTTTATCCATGGTTATTTATTTTTGGATTGGTCCCCTAAGATCTATGAACAATTTAAGGTATTTGAACATCACCCATGTCTACACAGGCCAAATAAAACATGATGGCTTTGATGCATTCCTATCTTGTTTGGTCAAACCATTGGTTGATCCTATTTCCTTAGGTCTTGAAAAGACCTCTCATGGCATTTTTAGTGTTTGGATCATATGTGTGAGCTTATGGAACCAAAAAACCTCCAAAATGACATAGTTTGTAGTTTTTAAGTAGATTTGGACAATAAACAGAGTGTTGAGTTCTTTCTCAAGGATAATCTGACTACATTAAAGGATTGGTTAAGTGTCTCAACCTTTTCCATGCCTCTTTGCTCAAGTTTGAGGTCCATCAACCTCCTATATTCTTAGGGTGTCTTTAGGTAAGGGGTATACATATGCATCTAAGTTTTACTATGTAGGAGTACTATATGTTGCTCAATGTTACCCTCAAAATCTTTAAACATAGTTAAAAAATTGAAATGGAGTGTTGAAGCCTTGACAAACCATCATTACATCATTATGAACAAGTTTCTCAACTTTCATGATAGCCTCATAGGCCTAAAAACAACCCTCCTTGCCTCTAAATCTCACACAGTCAATTTTAGTAAAGGTTAAGGTTCTTTATCCAATATGAAGGTTTTTTAGAGATTCCTAGGTTATACTTTAGGATGATGTGTGCGCTTTTTGTGCCTTTAAAGTGGTATGTTTACATAGGTATATGTTTTAGGGTCTTCAAGGTACCTATGAGTTGAATTATAATGGTTCTTATGATTCATTTCATGTCATTTTTATACCCTTTCCATTTCATGTTATTTTCCATAACCATTACATTATGTTTTAACCCTATCTTCATGTTCCAACCCTAGATCACTCTAAAGTCATTCTAAACCACCCATTCACCCTTCCATGTAAGTCTGAACTATGTGAGATAGGGATATACACCCCTTATAACCATTTAAATTTATAAGATCATGGAAGGTTAGACCTATATGGGTCATACATCTTATTGAAGAAGTAAATAACCACCTATAACAAGTCATTTGGGCCTATTGCCATAGAGTTTCCAAGAACATTGTGTGCGAATCACTCATGGGCATAAGAAATGGTGTGATCAAGAGATTGGATACCCCAAAGAGATAGAGGAGAATGTGATAGAAGTCACTAGATGTTTCAAATAGCTCAACACACTCTACTCCTTCAGAAACTCATCTCATAAACCCCTCACATAGTCAACATATGTGAGTGTATGCCTATAACAGTGTTGATGCATATGGAGAACCACATCTTGATTGTGGTAAAAGGCAAAAATCATATGAGATAGGGTAATTTTCAAACTTATAAAGAGGTAAAATATAAATGATCACTCAATCTAAATGGCAAAAGAACATTAGACATCAGATTTGAGGATACATAGGCTTATTTAGGCATAAATCTTAAGCCTAAGAAGGGGAAGATATGAAAAAGGAAATAGGTTGGAAATTGATTTATGAGAGTGTATCTATCCATAAGATAAGTTATTGACACCTTATCATCATAAAAATATCAAGAAATAAAGGACAAGAGCCCACTAAATGAGGTTATTTGGTCCCAAAATGATTGTAACCTACAACTAGTAAGAATAAAATGGTTATTTGGGGCCTCTATAGGTATGGACAGACCTTAAAACTTATTATAAATGGTCATTGTGACTAATTAAAGGAATGCATGTTTCCATTTTTTTAGACCAATAGTGGGTATACCCACTATTTTATCTCAAACCTAACTCAATATATGATAGTCAAATTCTAGGGCTAAGGAGTGAGTCCATGTCTTGAAGGGATTGTAGGCATCCTAGGGTCCATAGATGGTTTTGAAGTAGTGAAATAGGATGGTCAAGGTCTCCATACATCCTCCAAGGGAATATATATCCCAAGTTACATCTAGATGCCCTTGAAGGTAGGCTAAAGTAGACAGGATTTAATCCTAATCTTAAACCCTAGTGCTATCTTGGAAGAGTCCCAAAGTCCTGATAACATGTTTGATGGACATGAAAGATGTGGAAGGGTGTATCAATCCCTAATGATATTATTTCAAGTGAAGGGAAGAAATGGAAAGGTATAAATGATTTTAGATACCTACTTGAGGCATGAAACCCCAACATAGTCATCTCAAAGTATAAATATAAGTGTTCATACACTTCACCATAGAGATTCTCAGGCCTGGAGCCCTTGGGTAAATTTAAGTCTCCTTATGGACTGAAAATACATGAAGGAATGATAGGTATTAAGGGTCTAACATTTATGAATGATCTTTAAGAAAATAACTTGTGAAAAATGGCTAGTATAGAGCCTGAATGTCACCTTCCAATGCTCCTCTATCGACATACCCTCTACATGGGACTATAAGCTATTAAGGGAAGATGCATGGGTTAATGCACTATAGGGTCATGGTAATTAGTTATAGTTTGGATGTACATATGATATAAAACATTATTAAGATGGTAGACTTCCCAAACCCTGCCTAAACCCCAAAAAGAACTCGATGGTGGATTCTTTCTCCAAAACACATCTAAATGAGGTTATTTGGTCCCAAAATGATCTTTAAGACATTCTTAAGTATTTTGAGCATCATAGTGACTCACTAGTTGGCACGTGTAGGAGTTAGACTATATGGAAAAAGCCTAAGAAGGATAGTTTGAGCCTAATAACAAAGAAATAATAAGTGTTTTCATGTACTAGGGGGTTAAGGAGGGAAAATTGGTCTTAAATATTTTAAATGTCCCTCTAACATCCATTTATATAGACCTACATGACTGGTTCTTTCTATAGATAGGGATAAATATTGAAACTATGGGTTGTGTGCCTTCATCAGAGGTCAAGAGGATTAATCAAGCCAATGTTTCTACTCTATGGGACTTCTAAGTTAATATTCAAGTTGAAAAAAATATAGGAGTGCCTCATAACCTTAAGATTAAGGATAAAATTTAGATTTCATATGTGTAGATAGGTTGTTATAACACCTATTTTGGAGTAGTATCACTAGAGGGTAAATTAGAGAGTTATTATAGAAATAAGAACACCTCAAACCTTATTATAAGGGATTATCATAAATTTTAAATACCTTTTTGTCACTTTGAATTCCATGGAGTTCTCACAGTGGGGCATTTTGGTCTATAGACACTTAAAAACTACTTAGGAAGCATGATTACCACCTAAGGAACATTTTTAAATTCTCAAAACTATACAAATTCTTTGCATGGAGAGTAATTAAATTCATGAGAGGTAGAGGGGTATATCAAAATGCATCTAGTGCAATTGGTTCATATATTCAATCCCTAATATCTGTGAACCATTGTTAAGAGTCCCAAGAAACTTTAAACCCCTCTTAAACCCTAATAAGGACTCATATAGGAATATTTAGTGAAAATTTCTTCTAAATTGGTATAAACTACTTAAATAACTGCTTAAAATTGTTGTCATCTCTTAGGAGCCCATGCCCATGGTACTTGATTATATTGAGGTTATATAGACACCTCTAAAAAGTGAAAATTTGTAGGGTTTTGAGTAGAAAATGGGGTATAATACCTAATAAAGGATAATAAACTATGGGAAAGGTTAGTTCAAGAATTGTTTAACACCTAAAAAATTGGAATTGTTCATGAATTTTCTTGTAAGTCTCTCTACTAGCTTCTCTTAATCAACTAGTTTGTGGAGCTAGCCTAAGTGGCTTCGTCATACAAGATAAATAAATTATAGATGGATGATGCTTGAAGGGTCTAGATACCAATGCATAGGGTTAGTCTAGGATTAATACAAGTCTTCTCAGATGATTTTAAAATCTAGTTCAATTGTACAAGTCAATCAAATAGTGAATATGTAGAAAGGTGAAGAACTTGAAAATGAGGCCTATTTACTCAACAAGTAGAAGGTCCTAGTGGGTGTAGAATGACATTATGAGGTTAATGGGATACCATTTTTAATTTTTAACTATACATTTAGGTGATCATATCCCATATTAAATATTATTATGAAGGAATGGAGATAGTTTCAATGTCAAGTCAACATGCACATTAAAGGGGAGGTTGCTCATGGCCTCTTAAAGGCCTAGTCACACCTCATTTTCCCCTAGTACATATCATTAGATGGAATAATGGAATATTTTGGGCTTGGTTATGATCTACATGAATTCAAATAGGGAATATACATCCCAACACCAAAATAGAGTCATTGAAGAAGTGGCAATGCATGGAGGGAGTGATTATGACAGTTGTAATTGCCATGTGCCACTTTGGTCTCATTCATGTCCTTTCCTATTCTTGGATTCTTCTCTCATATATCATGAATATTATATATAAGTAGGAATGGATATCTTATTTTTTAATCCCTTGGTTGGGTGTAGAAAATCTCTTCCAAAATTGTACCTTGTGTCCTTTGAATCAATAGAAGAATAATTGTAGATTTCTTATTCGAGTGTTAGTGTGCCTTATGAGAGTTTATTTGAAGAATTTATGAGTTTAATTGTCTTTTTAAGGTAATTTCGTGCACCTAATTTCATGTTATTAGTCTACATAGGTTGTGTGAAGTATTGATAGGCAAGATCACTCTTGAAGTATTGATGGGCTAATAATGTCTTTTATAGACCTAGGTTCTTAGATTTCAAGTTACATAACTTTCACTTGATATTCACATGAAATATTCATGTTTATGACTTTGTCTAGAGGTTTGACCAATTATTGGTTGCATCAGGTTTATTAGTGTGTTTAAGGGATAAACCAAGAGAGGATCTTCAAGTATTGGTGTATCACCACTTTAGTGTATATTTCTTTTATGCAATCTCTTTACCCCTTTCCATCCCAAGAGAATTAGGACTTAGAGATAGAGGTCAAGTGGTAAATTATGGAAGATAGCCCCTCCAAAATATAGTATTAACCTATAATTTAGGTACCTCATAGCTTATAGGTCAATCCAATGTTAGTCCAACTTTGAGGAGGGTTTGAATAGTCCTTCCCAAGAGGGTACAACTTAGGTAGCTAACACCAAGAGTACACACAATATAAAAACATGTGAAGCAATCTAGAATTAACAAAAAATAATCATTGAGTGAAGTACACAAGATATATGCTAGATTAAAATATGTATAACTCAATAGAAAGTTTAATATGATAATGGAAAATAATAGAAATATATAACATGAAGCACATTGAAAATGCCTCAGTGTAGGCATTCCCCTAATGTAGGTGTGATAAATATGTTAGACAATTTTAATAACATAATCATAGGTAAACATGTATATCCTAAATCTAACTTAATGATACCATCAACATCACATGTGTAAAAAATTTATATGTAAAACCTATAATGATTGGTAGATAATCATGATATGTTAAATTGTGTAACAATGTATCATACAAAGATAAAGGGAAAATAATTTTTTATTTATTATTTAACATTTTATTAAAGGCTAGAACATGTGTTTCTACTCATTTTCAATTTTTACATTCAGAAGAAATAAGAAACTAAAGATAAATGGTCAGGGGTTAGATGATACCTGGATGAAGTTGCGCACCGTATCCAGATGTTGTAGGAGCTCCTCTTTGGCTATGGAGGATGACACCTGTAGATAAGAAAGACTTAAACAAAGAAAATGTTAGATAGATATATGGTGGACTGCCAAGCAAAGCTTGGTCCCATAAGTGCAAAGACTTCCTTGAGGGATGACAGTCCACTTATTTGACAAAAGAGTGCTACTAGAAAGAGAAATAATGAAAGGCTAAAGAAGAGAAATAGATAATGCGTACCTGATTCCTATAATCTACCTCTCACAGTCACTGACACCGGTTAGTCTGCTGTCACTGGTTGGTCAATGTTGCCAATGTCGGTTAGACTGCCGATGTCGGTAGGGGAAATGAGCCTTGATGTCGATGTCGGTAGGGGAAATGGGCCTTGGATGGGTTCTAGGGAAAGTCTGTGGCTGATAGAGGAGTCTAGAAGGAGTTTGAGAGTTTAATGGTTTGTGCAAGGTTGCAGGGTAGTGAATATGGTCTAGAAAAGGGCTATGGTAGAGGATAGGGGTGGAAAGAGAATAAGAATGAGAGGAAGGCTTTTCAACCTCTCTGAGAAGAAATTTAGGTTGTTTATCAATAGTACTCAAGAATATTCAATGGACTAATCACCAATGCATTCTAAAAATACTGAAATATAAACTAGAATAATACTTAGCTCTTGGTGGAGAACCAGAAGTGTAGAAGACTTGTTCCCGTTATGGCTGATGCCAAAGACCTCATGAAATGTTTCAATCTGGTGTGGAGTGAATTTTGCAAAGTTTCTTAGCCTGGAGGGTGATGATAGAATGTTGATGCCTCATCCTAAATCCTGACTTTGATATGCAAGGAGTCGAGGAGCAAGAGAATTTGGATCCCGGGAGCAAGAGAATTCACATTCAGGGGCAAGAGAATTCACATTTGGGGCTCCAACCGAGGTTAGAATTTAGTTTTAAGTAACTGATGTCAGTGGCTAGAGAATGGGTAAAAAGGCTATTTTAAGCCTTTTGCCCGTTCCTCCATCTACCAAGTTTAGTTGCCATTGGTGAACGGGCAAGAGGCAGGTTTAATAGGCGCGAGGGTTAGTGAGAGAGTTGGAATAGGTCTTAGGTAATTATGATTTGTCATAGGGTGATAAATGGTCTAAGGGCAAGGTATCCAAGGTGAGGTATCTATCATGATGTCATTAATTTAAAATAAGTAATTTATTTTAAATTAATAAAGTGTGCAAGGGACCAAGGGGAGTTGACACAATTTTGGTGTCTACATTTGCCCCTTTTTGTCTTGTTGGTTGTTTTGATGAACTGCAAGATAAAAATAGGAGTAAGTTGCCCCAGGTATGGGATAAGGTGTAGGTTTCCCCAAGTATGGGATGAGGTATTCCCCCTCAAAGTGAGAGTCGAGGGAAGGTCACCTGATATCGAGTGCCGATTTGATAGGCAGTGGATGGGTATGGTGAAGTTGGAGTGTGAACACTGCAATAGTTGAGATTACACATATACCACTTCACATGATAGGTAGGTCAAATTGTCACAGGCAAGGTTGAGGAGTGCTAAAATCAAAGTAATCAAGCCCCAGCTTCTAGTCATAGCTAATTGGGTTATTTGATCCAAGCTGTAGCTCCAATGGTCGTCATGTGTCTAAGTATCTTGGGCTCAGGAAGTGCTCCTAGAAAACATGAAAATGTCACAAGTAGTGGGGATCAACTAGAGTGTGATCCAATACTTGTGAGGGTCATGGACAATTTGCTAACTATTCGTGAGGTAACATATGCAATCAAAACAACCAAGGCATAGTTGTCTCAAAAGTGGTCGTGGTCTGAGGAGATAGTCGTGATCTCCAAGGTCATTGGTCGAGTCAGGCTAAGATATAAGTCATCTCAAGTGTAGTTTTTTGTGGATGGGGAGATGTATGCGATCTCCAATGTGCCCCATGAGAAGTTTAGGTAACTCATTCAGTGTCAGGGCTGATTGTTTGGTCATGATTTCAGACTAGGTTGGTATAGATGGTTGGTCCATCAGATAGACAACCAAACAAATGTGGTTGATGTCATTAAAGAGATGTACAGGTGAATAGATGGATGAGATAACCTTAGAACACCCCATGTCAATTGAGTGCTACCTACACAGCCCCTGTTTTAAGGGCCTCAGGCCAATGTAGTTCTCCCCAAAAGGGAGGAAGAGGGTCGGTTATGGATGTGGGTTAGACTAGGTTAAGTCATGGTTAAAGGTAATATGGTTGGTCCATCAGATAGATGGATAAATGAATGTGGTCGACGTCATTAAGGAGACGTATAGGCGAATGGATGGCTGAGCTAACCTCAGAAGACCCCATGTCAACTGAGTGCTACCTACATAGCCCCTATTTTAAGGGCCTCAGGCCAATGTAATTCTCCCCAAAAGGGAAGAAGAGTGTAGGTTATGGATTGTGTTGGTCAAGGTTAAGTCATGGTTAAAGGTTATATGGTTTATCGATCAGGTAAGTGAACAAATGAATGTGGCTGAGCTAACCTCAGAAGACCCCATGTCATCTGAGTGCTGCCTACATAGCCCCTGTTTGAAGGGCCTCAAGCCAATGTAGTTCTCCCCAAAAGGGAAGAAGAGGGTAGGTTATGGATTGGGTTTGACTAGGTTAAGTCATGGTTAAAGGTGAAATAGTTTGTCAATCAGGTAGACAAACAAATGAATGTGGCTAAGCTTACCTCAGAAGACCTCGTGTCATTTGAGTGCTGCCTACATAGCCCCTATTTGAAGGGCCTCAGGCCAATGTAGTTCTCCCCAAAAGGGAAGAAGAGAGTCTAAGAGGTTGATAGTTGGTTGGTCAGGTTAGGGTTGTTAGCATTTCCCATATGTGTGATGGTACATGCTTGAAATGATGAGTGTATGATGATGTTACAGCATTTTCCATATTATGTGATGGTGTATTTTATAACATAGGTGATGTGGTTTTTCATCCCTATAAATTTTCCATATTCATGATGGTGTATGCTAAAAATGAAATGAGCATATTTATGCTTTAGCAAGTAGTGGTTTATGCTTGACATAAATTATGCATGGTCGATAGTTTCCATGTGTATTGTTTTCCATAAAAACTAGTGTGAATGGGCTATGATGAGTTATGATGTCATGATGTCATGTTATTGGTTTGGTTTGGCTTGAATTGTTTTGGTTGTGTTTGGTTGTATGTGATGAAGATGTGTAAGGAGTGAAAGGCATGTTGCTCTTTCATTGACAAGGATGATAATAATATCATAGATAGGAGTTTTTGCAAACAAAAGCCCCATTCATGCATTGCATCATTGACCATTGGTCTGTATTAGAGAAGTAGTCGAATCACTTGACATTAAGTGAGCTCAAAATCCCTTGAGTATGTTTGGGTAATAGGTATGATTATGTGAGATGTCAGGATAGCGTAACCCTTTTTAGCAAGGATAACTTTGCCCCTTTTATAGGTGACCCTGAGAACGACTATAGGTAAGTCCATGACTTAATATTTTGTCAGTCAATTTTTTTTTGGGTAGACTGATTGATGCGAGAAGTCTACGTGGGGATGTTGTTTTGTTTTGTGGTCATATGTGAAGCTGATCGATGTGGGAAGCTTTTGAGAGAGTGCTATTTGTAGAAAAATTTAGGCATAGCCATCTTTTGAGGGATTGGTCTATATTCTACTGTGTATGGTCGAATGTCTTTGAATAGCTATCCTTCAAGGGAACAGTCTATCAATTATAACAATTATGCAGCTGTCCTTCAAGGGAGCAGTCTACATTTATAGTTCTATGACCTTTGAATAGGCATCCCAATTTTATATGTTTTGTGGACTGAAGTTTTAGTCATGGACTAGCCTATAGAGGTTTAAGGGTTTCCCTTTTTAGTAGGACAAAGCATTAATGTAAAAAGGATTAACTAATGTTTGTGGGAAAAGAAGGGAATAGGAATGAGGATGATAGGGGTTGCTCAAGGGATGAGCTCAAGTTAAATATCAAGTGAATGAGTACTTGATTAACAATAGAATGGTCATTTTAATGATTATAATTATTTTAGATTTATTATTGTGAGGAGACATTAATCTATGCATGCTTATTAAATTTTTCACATGGAGGAAATGATACATTATTATTGTACCTAAAAACACCAAGCACAATTATTGTAGGTAAACAAAAAATAAATTATCTTTCTAATTTATAATTTTCAATACTAGATTAAAAGGGGGTATTTGTAGACAATTAAATTTTATCTTTGCTAATTTTGAAACATTAAATTTGACATACTTTGAAACATCTCAGGTTCTGGCCGGCCTTTGAGAGAAGACAGACGATAAGTCCCTGATCCATACTTGTGTGTTATGATATAAGGTCTGAGCCAATTAGGAGCAAACTTTCCTCATTTACTTCTTTCCATATTGGTCACGTGTTGGTTTTCTTTGAGGACAAGATCTCTGATTTTGAAATCTTGTTCTCTCAAACTTTTGTTATAGGCACGTTGGATGCAATTTTGGTAGATATGGAGATGGTTGAGGGTAGCAAGGCAACGATCATCAAGTAACTCAATTTGAGCCAACCGATCTTGACAAAAGTCATCATTAGAAAGTATGTCATGCAAAGAGATGCATAAGAAGGTATTTGTATTTCAAGAGGTAGGACAACCTCTATTCCATACACTAAAGAGAAAGGTGTAGCACCCATAGGTGTTCGGATGCTAGTGCGGTAGGCCCACAAAGCGAAGGGAATGTGAATGTGCCAATCCCTTCTAGTATCATTGACCACCTTCATTAGAATTTTGGTTAATATTTTTTTGGAAGCCTTGGCTTGCCTATTTGCTTATGGGTAGTAAGGCAAGGAGAAGCTAAGCTTGATGCCAAATGAGTCACAAAGTTTCTAGACAGTTTTGTTTTTGAATGATTTGTCGTTATCGGTGATGATCTTGTGGGGTACATCGAAACAATAGATGATGTGGGTGTTGATGAAGTCAATGGTTTTGTCAACTTTAGTGGAGATGAGAGGAATAGCTTTCACCCATTTAGTGAAGTATTTAGTTGTGGTGATAATGGACTGATGTCGAAGAGATGAATGAGGGTTAATCTCACCGATTAGATCTAAGCCACATTGTGAAAAAGGCCAAAAATACTTAGCGACTTGTAGAGCATGGCTAGGGACGTGAAGTTAGTGTATTATTGGCATTTGATACAATGCTAAACATAGTCACTATAGTCTTGGTGAAGAGTGGGCCAATGATAGCCTAGGTGAAGGATGTGCTTTACAATCGAGTTACCACTAAAATTCCCTCCACAAATCCCATCATGGACTTGTTTGATAGCGTGAGATGTTTCAGTGGAGGTTAGACATCGAAGAAGGAGGCCATCGAAACCTCATTTATAGAGAAGACCCCCTAGCATAGTATATCAAGCTGTGCTTTTGATAAAATCCCATTGTGCATTACTAGAGAGATCAAAGGGGACAATAGAATAAGTTAAGTAGTCCACAAGTTGTTTATACCAAACATCATGTGGACTAGAGTCAATGGTGCTAATGAGGTTGATGTTAGTGGAGATATATGAAGGTAACACCAAATGATGTACCATAACATAAATTCTCGAGGAAGATGATGAGGATGGAATGTGTGAGGCGAGAGAAGCCATAGTATCAACAAACTTATTCATAGATTGAGGAATAGTTTGCAAGAGGTAATGGTCGAAAGATTCTAGCAGGGTGTCAACACGGTGTTTGTACCTTTGCAAAACTTCATTTTTACAAAGATATAAATTGTTGATTTGATTGATGACTAGTTGTGAGTCGCCAAAGATGTTGATGGTCTTGGTGCCTAGGAAAAGGGTGGTTTGAAGTCCCAAAATTAAGGCTTCATATTCAGCCATGTTGTTGGTACATTCAAAGTCAAGTTTGAAAGATAGGGGCATGGGCTCACCCTCATGAGGGATGAGAATGACCCCCACACCCCCACCGTGTAGACATTTAGACCCATCGAAGAACATTTTCATTTGATAAAAAATGTCATCGGTGGATAACATGGCGATGGATTCGTCAGGGAATTCACAGTGAAAGGTTTGGTTATTAGGTAGAGGGGCATTCCGCTAGTTGGTCAGTGATTGTTTGCCCCTTTATAGATTTTTGTTAGATGAATTCCAAATCAAACTCAGCAATAAGCATGAGCCAATGAGCCATATGTTGGTTTTGGTATGGCTTGGAATGCATATATTTGAGGGGGTCAGTGTGGGTGATGACATAAGTTTTGTGATTAAGAAGATAATGACAGAGTTTGGTAGCGGTAAAGACTAATGTCAAATAGATTTTTTTGGTATGAGTATACCAAGTTTCATAATTAATGAGCATTTAGCTTATATAATAAACTGCTTGCTCATGATGTTGTTCGTCTTGATGCGCAATCATGGCACCTAAAGAATGATTTGTTGCTGAGATGTAAAGATAAAAAGGTCGGTCATCTTTTGGTGGAATAAGGACTGGTGGAGAGACAAGATAGCATTTAAGGGCTTTAAAATCCTCTTGGAAATCCTTATCTTATCGGGATCAATCTCAATGCCATGAAGGGAAATGATGAAGCCTAAAAGCTTCCCAGAGAGAACCCTAAAGACACATTTCTTGGGGTTGAGTCGAACGTTGTATTGGAGGAGGTGAGTGAATATGATTTTGAGAATAGTTAAATGGTCACGATGGAGTTTAGATTTGCCTAGTAGGTCATCCACATAGTCCTCCATGATTTTTTGGAGGAGATCATGAAAAATGTAGGTCATGGCACATTGATATGTGGCGCCTATGTTTCTTAGGCCAAAAGGCATGACCCTATAGCAAAAATTCCCCCATGGGGTGATGAAGATGGTCTTGTGTTGATCTTTTGGCGCAATCAGGATTTGGTTATATCCTAAAAACCTATCCATGAGTGATTGTTCTATGATAGGTTCAGGGTGAGGGTTTTTAGAAGTTTTAGTAGGTTCTTCAAAACCTAGGTCATGTCACTTCTTGGCATTCTTTATGGCCTCATCATTTGGTGGTTCAACGGGCTGGTGGGAGCCTTGTTCATAGCACCCAAAGCCAAAGCCCTTCCATGCACACCTATAAAGATAGGTATGAGCAAAGTTTGGGTTGCCAAGAAAAGAGAAGTCAGACGTAAATAGTTGGGGTGATGAAAGAGGATTCTCATTAGTGGGAGCTCGATCTAGCCCTCCATAGATGAGATTTGTTTGAAGATTGGGAGGACCATAAGGGATGACCATTTCGATATGATGGTCATAGCTAGGATTGTGATGAAGTTGTCCATACTCTTGAGGAGTCTAGAACATGTCCAAGGTGAGTAAATGATACTCCCCAAGTGAAAGACGTTGGAAGGTATCTTCCATAGGGTCTTTTGTTATCACTTGAGGAGGTGGTGTAGGTGTAACTGCCATTTGTGTACTTGTTGAAGCTTTTGCAGGTGGAGGTGGTGTTTGGGTCAATGTCTTGAAATGAATGAGAACATCGTTGGGTCGATAAGTTGTGTTGCATGTCTTGAAAGGGAAGGGGTCTGCGGGAATGACATGGACTTGACCGTCGTGTTCAAATTTGACACAATAGTGTAATGTAGAAGGGACACAGGCCATGGCTCAGATCCAAGGTCATCCTAATAACATGTTGTATTGGAACTCTCCCTCGATGATGTATAAGATCTCTGGGATTGTTCGTGGGCCAACATGAATATGTAAGATGACAGTGCTAATGGTAGTGGTGGTGGAGTCATTAAAAGATCGAAGAATTGCGTTGGTTTTAGAGATACAATTCTTTGGGAGGGCTAATTGGTCATAGGCATGGGTGGAAATGATATTTATGCTAGTACACCCATCAATCATAACTTGCTTAATGTGATTTTGATCAATGTAGGCTGTGATGAAAAGGGCAGCATCCCGATCTTCCAAGTTGGAGGTAGGAATTTCAGAATCACTAAAGGTAATAGAGGTGATGGTGGGTAATGATTGGACTAAGGCAGGTAGTGGTTGGGGGTCCTTAGGTTTGACCTCCACTGCCTATAAAGATTTGATTAAAGCTTGACAATGTTGTGAAGAGCTTTGAATGAGGTCATATAAATTCATCTTCATGGGAGTTTGGTGAAGCTGTTTCACCATAAAATCACGGATTACCTCTAAAGAAGTGGGTTGGGATGTACCTAAGATAGAAATCTTGGGTTAGGGTGGTTGAGTAGGTTTGACAAATGGGTAGGTCCAAGGAATAACAACTTTCTCTTTTGCTTTATCCTTTAAAGTTTGTGACCTAGTGGCCACATTGATGGTGTTAATCTTGAATAAAGGGGGTGAAGGAGGTAAAGGGACCATAATCTGATGATGGGATTATGATGAAGGTGAAGATGTTTGAGAGACATGAGATGATGTTGGAGATTTTTTGATAGTATCCTCAATAAGAAGGGTGTCTTTTTCCAAGTAATGGTGAATGACAACCTTGAGGGCACAATAATTTTTAGTGTCATGCCCAGGTGAGCGATGATATAGGCAGATTTTAGTGTCATCAAACCAAGATGGTTTTGGTCTGAGAGGTTGAAATGGTTTAATAGGTGGAAGAGTGATGTTAGAAGTTTGCAAAAGTTAGTGTAGTATCAAATCATATGAACCCACTAAGGGGTCCATGCTTGTTGATGCATTAGGTGTTGATGACTTTTGTTTGGGAGTTGTTGAGGGAATTTTATGTACCACCTTTTGGGTTGGTGGTGTGGCCACTCGTGTAGATGACACTTTCTTCATGAGGGGCACCAAATTTTTTAGAGGAGGTATGCTTTTGGTGGGTAAAGGGAGTAATGGAGGCAACTTGTTTTTGTTAGGTGTTGGAGTAGGGAGCACTCCTATTAAGGTAGAAGGATGTGGGCCCAAAATGGAGGGCAATGATGATGGTGGAGGAGGAGTTCTTTGACACGGTTTAGTAGCCTTCTTTAATATGGTGTGAGGACTACTATTATGGGGGGCGAGATTCAAATCTACCTTCACTTGTGGGTCAGTGAGGTTAGATATGGGGTGAACACCAAGGGATTTAACCAGTGTTGGTATGGTGGATGTTTGTGAGGGTTTAGGTTCAGATGCAGACGGTGGAGCTTCTGAAGATTTGGAATTAGAAGCCTGGTCCTCATTGGAGACTTTGGGAGATTTTCTTGAAGGAGGGTTGTTAGTACGAGATGAAGTGGGATGTGTAAGATAAAGAGCTTTAAGTCACTCCCATAATGCCTCATGCTCTAAGTTACTTGAATGGAGAAATCCTAAGTTCTCATCCAATCGAGAGAATGGTTTGGAAGATGTTAGATGAGGCTTTATAATTGGTTTTTCAAAAGATTTGGGTGGTTGTGAGAGTGGAAATGTGTTAGATGTGGCAATCTCAGGCCAAAGGTGAGAGAGAGCCATTACTAGATTGTCTTCAATTGAAGTAGGTAAAGAGACAAGTTCTCTCGGTGGAGAAGGAATTGGAGAATGGGGTTCTTCAAGAGGAAAGAGCATAGGGATGATCGTGCCTTATACTTGTGGTTGAAGAGTAGGAAAGGTATGGTCCTCCATTGGTAGTTGGAAGGATGAAGGTGGGGCTAGTGGCATTGGTATGGTTAAAGCATCCTCCAATATAAGAGGGGTAGATGGAGGACTATTAGGAGAAGAAGGTTATTCTTCCTGTGGTGGAGGGATAGGTTGACTAACCTCTTCAGTTTGTGGAAGAGGTTGGTTAGGGACAAAAGGCAAAACCATATCGATCATGCGTATATTACACTCTTGGGGGTCTTCAGCTATGGTCTGAATGTTATTTTGGCTAGGGGGATGGTTAGGGAAAGGTTGTCTAAAGATGTCTATGTTTTGGTTAGGTGGCACATTTAGGTTATCCAAGACAAGATCACCTTTGTCTAGCATGTCTTGGACAATGTTCTTGAAGGTTTTACAATTGTCTATGTCATGGCCTTTGACATGGTGATAATTATAGAAGTCATTCTCCCTATACCATGTAGGGATGGCACACGAGGGATCAAATTGAGGTGGTGGTCAAATTTGGGGGAGGTTGAGGACTCCCTATTTGACTAGTTTATCCAACACAGATGCGTATGATTCTCCTATTGGAGTATATTGGTGCTGTACGTATCATTGTTGGAATTGTCATGTAATGCTTTGAGATGTGGAAGGTTTGGATTGGTTAGTTGTGGTCGATGATGATGATCTAAGTAACATAGCATTTGCTGATCCCTTGGACTTGGGATTAGAAGAAGAAGATTTGGATGAAGGGTCATTTAATTTTGCATTAGTATTTTTACTACACAGTTTGACTTTATTTTCTTCAACAGCACAGAGTTCAAGCTTCTTAGCCATGGTGAAAGCTTTGTCAAATGTGTCAAATGTTTGGACCCATAAAGTAGATGAGATGTGTTTGGCACATGCTTGTGAAAAGAGCTCAATGAGCTCAGGTTGAGGTAAAGATATGAAAGAATTAGTTGATTAAACCTCTCCAATGGGCAACGAAATCAGCTATTGATTCATTATCGAATTGTCTGATAGAATATAGGTCCATGATGGAGACCTTTTTAGTTATGTTAATTAAAAAGTGGTCAAGAAATAGTTGAGCTAGTTGCGTGAAGGTAAATAAAGAGTGACTAGTAATAGAACTATACCAATCGAGGGTAGCACCAGAAAGCAACATGGGAAATGTGCATAGTAATAATGCATCATCATGTGCTATAAGGTAACAAGCATGTCTAAATGCTTGTAAATGTTGCTGTGGGTCCTCTTTACTCTGAAAGCAAGTAAACCTGGGAAGTTACCACTGACTAGGATATGGTCAAATTGGGACTAAAGGATGAATAGGTTCATTACAGATTTGTTCATATGAGAGAACATTTCTTGAACCTGAAATGGATGTCTCAAGATTAGACACCTTATCCATCAACATCTTGATTAAATCAGATGATGGATTTGGAGGTGGGGCGCCCCCTAGGTTGTAAGGCATTTGGAAGGTGTCAGGCGGAGTGTATGACATAGTTGGTTGCGCTTGTATAGGTGCAACATATTGGTAACTAGTGATAGGGACTAATGTTGAAGTCAAGGGTGGTTGTGTCATGAATCTAGAGGGCACAACTTGACTTGATGTCACCAAAGGTAGTTGGATGGTGGCAACACTAGCCGAAGGATAAGTAGTCACTCTTGTATTTATGGGTGCAAGAGTAGGTGGGATGGAGACAATTAAGTTCTGGAATGGTACATAACTTTGTTGAATGGTTTGTGGTTGAGGGGGTATAGATACCCCAAAGGAGGTAGGTCTAGAAATAGAAGGAGAGGCCACACTTTGAAGATTGGTCATGGTTAGGTTGTTAATTAAGGCAATGGCCTGGGTGACCATGGGTTGGGTTACAGAGGCTATTGATATTATTTCCATTTCAACTAAGGAAGTTGGCATCCCATAAACTAGGTTTCCTGAAGGATCTCACATTTGACTTCTCGCGAGATAGTGCTGAAGAGCTTGACATTGAGGTCAAGGAACCTTTCAAAGTCTTGATCCCCTTCGGGAACAATTGGATGTTGAGTTGGGGTTGGTTGGATAGGAGTACACTCAGTTTCTAAATTATACTCCATTTGGGGACTTGATATAGAAGGCAAAGGCGGGAGTGGTTGTTTCCTTGTGTGGTTAACAAGAGTTTTGGTTTGACTACGTGTCAAAACCATCCAAGGCAAAATAGATTTAGGTTCTAAAAATTGTATGTTTTAGCCTCAAAAAACCAGAATTTGTTTTTAACAGCAAAAAGGTCAGGTTTTTAGCTTGCTGTTTGAGAATAATTTTTTTGATAGTGATCGATGTTGGTAGAAAAACAGATGTCAGTGAAGAAAGTTGCCAATGTTGGTCAGATAACCAATGTCGGTGAAGATCAGTTGCTGACGTCGGTGGAAAAACCGATGTTGGTTACTGTGTATTTCCAAAAACTCAAAAAACTGAAAGTTTTTGGAAGAAAGAAGAAAGTTTTGAGTTGTTTTTGGAGCTCAAAATAATACGTCCTTACCAGCTCAAAAAACTAGATAAAAATAGAAAAGTAGATGAAGGTAAGCAACCTCTAAACGTTAAATTCCTAAGAATAAATTTTAGAGTCGTGGTGTCTTATGCCTTAGAAGAATATGTTTGGGAATTGGGCTTTTAGAATAAGTACTAAAAGAAGCAGTCTAAGGTTGGTTTTGGGTTGAGTTTTGGTGCTCAAAATCTGTATTAGGTTTTGTACGTGGCCTGGTGCTAGGAGCTTGCTCCCCTCACTTCATGAGCCCAGAGACAAGCTAGGTTGCTTAGCCAATATATACTTCCCTTAGAGTTTATACTCTACCAGAGAACAGAGTGGGTTCTCCCCTTGGTAGTGAAGTCCAAGTAGGATTACCAAGAAGGGTAAGGTATTCGTTAGGTGATGAAATCCTAGTCGGGCCTTGTCTCAGGTATGTTTAGATGTTTGATTTTGTGAATGTGGTAAGGTTGTGTAACATATGTGCACTATGATTTATTCATAATGATTTTTAATTACTAAGTGAGAAGGCTAAATATGCATTCAAGCAGGAATGAGATGCAATAGATTTTAGCCCAAATTGAAATGTTTTGTTCGGATACAAATAATTAGGAAAAGGTTAAGAGCATGAATTTCACTACTCTAAAATGCAAGAAAAAAAGTGACAAGAAGAAAAAGAAATAAGTTCTTTTTAACTTGTGCTAATGGTTTATTTTTGAATTGAGAAGATAGAAGAAGGATGCAAGAAGAGAAATTTTCCTAATGCACCTATATGAACATTTGCCTTAGAAGAAATAAACCCAAGGAAAACTTCAGGGTCCCACCAGGCGTGCCATAATGTTTCTACTCATTTTCGCTTTTTACATTCAGAAGAAATAAGAAACTAAAGATAAATGGTTAGGGGTTAGATGATACCCAAATGAAGTTGTGCACCGTATCCAGACATTATAGGAGATCCTCTTTGGCTATGGAGGATGACAACTATAGATAAGAAAGACTTAAACAAAGAAAATGTTAGATAGATATATGGTGGGCTGCCAAGCAAAGCTCGGTCCCAAAGGTGCAAAGACTTCTTTGAGGGATGAAAGTCCACTTATTTGACAAAAGAGTGCTGCTAGAAAGAGAAATAATGAAAGGCTAAAGAAGAGAAATAGATAATGCATACATGATTCCTATAATTTGCCTCTCACAGTCACTGACGCCGGTTAGTCTGCCGTCACTAGTTGGTCAATGTTGCCGATGTCGGTTAGACTGCCGATGTCGGTAGGGGAAATGAGCCTTGATGCTGATGTCAGTAGGGGCAATGGGCCTTGGATAGGTTCCAGGGAAAGTCTGTGGTTGACAGAAGAGTCTGGAGGGAGTCTGAGAGTGTAATGGTTTGTGCAAGGTTGCAGGGTAGTGAATATGGTCTAGAAAAGGGCTAAGGTAGAGGACAGGGGTGGAAAGAGAATAAGAATGAGAGGAAGGCTTTTTAGCCTCTTCGAGAAGAAAGTCAAGTTTTCTATCAATAGTACTCAAGAATATTTAATGGACTAATCACCAATGCATTCTAAAAATACTAAAATATAAACCAGAATAATACTTAGCTCTTAGTGGAGACCAGAAGTGTAGAAGACTTATTCCCGTTATGGCTGATGCCGAAGACCTCGTGCAATGTTTCAATATAGTGTGGAGTGAATTCTGTAGAGTTTCTTAGCCTAGAGGGTGATGATAGAATGTTGATGCCTCGTCTTAAAGCCTACCTTTGATATGTAAGGAGTCAAGTAGCAAGAGAATTTGGATCCTGGGAGCAATAGAATTCACATTCGGGGGCAAGAGAATTAGCATTCGGGGCTCCAGTCGAGGTTAGAATTTAGTTTTAAGCAACTGACGTTAGTGATACCACCGGCATCGACCGATGGTTGATCGACGTCAGTAGCTAAAGAATGGGAAAAAGGCTATTTTAAGCCTTTTGTCTGTTTCTCCATCTGCCAATTCAATTGCCGTTGGTGAACGGTCAAGAGGCGAGTTTAATAGGTGTGAGGGTTAGTGAGAGAGTTGGAATAGGTCTTAGGTAATTATGATTTGTCATAGGGTGATAAATGGTCTAAGGGTGAGGTATCCAAGGTGAGGTATCTAGGGTGATGTCATTAATTTAAAATAAGTAATTTATTTTAAATTAATAAAGTGTGCAAGGGACCAAGGGGAGTTGACACAATTTTGGTGTCTACAACATGAATTAGAATAAATGAATGAAGTAATAAAATAATCCAAGAGGTGAAAGCTATAAGAATAAAAAAGTCAAGGATCAATTAAGCAAGCCAAGAAGTGAAATAAATAATAATAAAGAAGACGAATATTTATATTAACCTAAAACTTCCATCATAACTATGTGTACATTGGGTTTGAAGGAATCAATATATATATGTGTTGTGATCACTTGGAAATCCACCCAAGAGTTGGGGATGAGAGAGAAATTAAAGGCAAGTGCCGAATAAATAATGCAATCAATATAACCAAGATTTTTACTTATTTTTGATAAAGTGAAATGAATATAAAAATAGGGATAATTCATATTATGTAAAATATAGCAATAACACCCTAATCTAAAATAAGATATGGATAAATTGATATTCCACTTCAAATCTTAGAAATTGATAAATCAATAAGGGAGAGATGAAATTCACTTATTTATATTTTTTTATGTTCATAACATTCATCATTGATCCTAAAAATATTATATAAATGCTTTTCCACTACTAAGATTAGTGAATTGTACATCAAACCCTACCTAAATGTTGTTAGTGAAATTACAACCTTTTGGTGACCGGTATTATCCTAGCTCTATTGGTAGTGTCCCTATAGACTATGTAGGTATGTAACTACTTAGATCCTTACAAATAAACTTTCATATGATTCTAATATGTGCACTTGCATTTAGTCTTATATGTTGATATATGTTTTGCTTATCCTTCCATCCAAAACCTAGTTGTGTTTTTTGATCACAAAATGCTCCTTGAAAATAGATTAGTATTTTTTGATTGGATATCCCCAACCACTCCATATTGAGTGACTAATAATTTCATACATCCAAATACTCTAAAGAGGGATCAAACCACACACATTTATCTCACTTAAGTGTGTGTGTGTGTGTGTGTGTGTGTGTGTGTGTGTGTGTGTGTGTGTGTGTGTGTGTGTGTGTGTGTGTGTGTGTGTGTGTCCAATATTGTGGTCAATATAGAATGCAATTCAATGTTTAGATTTATTCACTTGACACCATATAAATTTTAATTTCATGTGTATCCATAATTTAATTTATGTATTCTCCTTTGAGGGTGTTTCAAATATGTATGCCTTGGTGATAATATCTCAAGAGAGTGTTAATTTATTTGTCAATGTGATTTCCAAGTATTGAATAAGTGAGTCTAGCCATAGGATAAACCCATGAAACATGTCTAGTCCAACTTAATGAAGACTTACCAATTTAAAAAATGTCCATTAATTTTGCTTGGATGGTAACGATGAAAAGTAGACATCTGTAGTAAAAAAACTATATGCATCTAGGGGACTATCACGGGAATGAAATTAAATGACCTATAACATGGTGAAGGTATATTTAGTATTTTGGAATGTTATTACATAGATTGGATTGATCCTAAATACATATATCTACTAGATCAAGTTGGCCAAGAAAATATGTGGGTAGACAAATAGGGAAAGTGTGCATAAGAATCACATGTATACAAATTGTCCAAGTATGTCAAAGTGTTCCAAATTTCATGTTTTCAAAATGTATAATACCAAATTTAGGTGTATACAAATTACACCTTTTAATATTATATTAAAAATTAAAAGGATAAAATAAGAAATTTGGTACCTATAATAACCATATTTGGTGTTCACAAGTATGCCTCAAATATCCCATTTTATCCATGCAAAGCCTATAAGGAAACATGTATATATGTTTAACCATATTTTTAATAAATCAATAAATTGTATTGTATTATAATATGTGTAAAATTACGTATATAAAAATGCTAAAAATGTAAAATAATCAATAATTTTTATTTTAACAATTTTTAAATATAGATAACTATTAATTTTGGATAATATTAGGAAGAAAACAAATTAGATCAAAACATGATTTTTATTTACTGTTATAAATGTTTGAAAGTGTAAATTATTGGAAGAGGTGATTATTAAAGCTCAAGATTTGTAAAAAAGTGTAACTTATTGTAGATAGGTCTTCTATAAGTGGATGGTAGCATAGGCCATTCATGTCTTTTGACCACAAACTTGTCCTAGATGACTATGCTCACTGAATTATATGAAAATATAGGAAGAAGCATAATTATGACAATAAAAAAACAAAAACATAATATCATAATATTACTAAATATTAAAAATTTAAATAGATAGTAGTGTATGCCACTCAAGTCTATTGACCATAGACTTTCCCCAATTGACTGTGCAGACACACTTTATCTTGAGATTAGGACTTTATATTTTTCAAGACACACAATAGCAAAACTTGTAATAATAAATGTAGTAGTTAAATTCCATACATGAAATTTGAAAGCCTAAATTTTTGAGACTTAAAAGGGTAAATATAAAGGGGAAAGTATACATATATGCATGTGGTATCATGTCTCCTGTGGATAATGCTCATGCAACACAAAGTGCAGAAATTATGCTTTTGGTTGTAGTCATTTCTTGGCTAGGGAAATGAAAAATACCTTGATCAATAAATAGAGAGTTATATGTTATCATGTGTCACTGTACCCATGATCATATTAACTTGGCTAAACAAGATATCTCTAGTCCTGTATCTTGAGATAAGAGGTCAGAAAAAATGTGCTCCCTTGCTGAAGCACTTGGAGAATCATTGACAAATTGAGAGTGATAAATTCTCTATTTTTGAATTTAACTAATCAATCCCATGATTTGGAGATATGCATTATTCTAAATCTCATGAATGAGTATTACCCAATGTACTAATCCATAATTTTGGAACCATAATGGGTTTTATATAAGTGATGCCAAGGTTTTTGAGTATCACTAGACTCAAATGTACACCGACTGTAACAACATATAGAACCACATAATGGGTTCACTATAAGTAATATTAAGGATTTTAATCATTTTTTAACCTCAATATACATTGCCCAAGATATTTTGAATCACACCACTATAGACAAATATATATTATATTTTCATGAATGAAAGAAAATGAATAATATTCATGCCCCCATCATGACCACATTGCATTGAAGTGAATATTTTAAATTTTAAATTATAACTTTGAAAAATGTGCATGAGCAAGTATCATGCATTTTTTTAACTTTGAAACTATGTTTTTGAAATTTGAAAATGTAACTTTGAACTTTTAAGATGTATGTGTGAGCATGAAAAAATATCATGCTCCATGAGTTTATGCCAACAATATAGAATGCCGAGCATCTATATGCTCAATTATAAATGTATTTACAACCTATAACTTTGATCTTGTAACTATTTTTCATATGCATTCAAGTTTGTATAAATCTGTGATTTTAGTATTTGAAAATTAAATGAATATGCATGTCAAATGCCCCAATAATATGTATCAATTTTCAAGTATCTATCATGTTTTTGCTTTCTAAATCTTTGAAAACTTATATTTTGTTATAGAATCTGATATTGCATTACTTTGAATCTTTGGAACCTTGTACTTTGTTATAGAATATGATTTTGCATTACTTTGAATCTTTTAAAACCTATAATCTATTATAGAATCTAATTTTTCATTACTTTGAATCTTTGAAAACCTATATTCTATCTCTGATTTTATTTGAGTTCACATGTATGTCATTTTACTTTAGTATTTATATTATTGTGTATGCTTTTATTGAAAATATGTCACAAATATATAGTATGCAACTAATTTGAGCTATTATTAATCTTACATAATTTTATAAAATGTATTATGTGATAATCTTGATGTATTCCTCCCTTTTGATGTGAGATATGAGAGTATTGAGCACATCATATTGAAAGAATAAGGTGCATATTTTGAAATACATTTGAGTAAAATAGAGTTTTGTTTGATTTATTATCAGTTATATTTTGAGTGTTTTGACATGTTAGCACGTTAACCATTTTGTAGAGAGTCATTATAATTCAATGCGTAATGCATGTTTTAATATTTCCAAGGAAAATAGTTATAGTGATGGGATTTCAAGATATTGAAGAATATATGGGAGACTTCACATATAGGTAAGTAATTATGAAATTTATCATTTTTGAAAAGTTTGATTGGAGTGATGGAATTATTACCACATGGAAGAACACATTGTGTGTGTTTCAACATAACTCATAGGGAGTGATTTAGATAAGTACCACTTGAGATATTACATACATAATTTTCAAAGGAATTAGTTATAAAGTTTTATCTTTTGAAAAATAAAAAAGTCAAACCATATATAGGTTGGTTGAAAAGAGATTATAATTCATTTGTATATCAAAAAATTGTAAATTTTTGACCTCTAAGAGAGAGAAAATTACATATAAGATAGCGTTTAAGCTTACCAAATTTGAGTAGGTTAGAGCCATCTAATAGTTGAAGGATGTTCTGCCCCTAGTATTATGAAAAACTCAATTATTTGACACATGTAAATTTTTAAATTTTATCCTATTTTATTTATTTTACATTTTCCTTACTATTTTAGTTGTCTCACTAGCACTAGTCTTATTGAAAACAATTATGGAGTTGTTCAAGATAGGCATGGACTTATCCATGGACCTATGTGATTGATTGTGTTCTTATTTATGAACCTATTTATAGAACTATTCACTTGGCCATAGAACTATCCATGAAAATATTGATATTTTTGTAGTTTTTATATGTTAATAGTGTTTACTATATTCTGTATTATATTATTAATTTGTGTTTTATGTGTTTTATGCTTGTGTGATAATATGCGGGCTCAAAATTATATACATGGTCATATGATAGAGATTGTATGGGTATTACCATTAAATTGTGATCATAAGGTCAACCTTGATGTAACTAGGTTTAAGAATGTTGGGTAGTTGCATTTAATTCTATATTATATGGATGACTACCTTAGATGAGTGTTGGGACACAGAGACTTGCACTTTCTAGGTCCCAATAGGGGAGATGACAGTGACTTTAGAGGATTCATGGAGGATTATGTGGTTGTATATTATTTGGAGATGGGTAATTTTATAGGGTAGTCTTGGGTTGACCCATATAACACATACACACATTTAAATTTTTGGCCATGATTGGGGTGCTTGTTATAGCCATAATGATACTACCATTTTATTTTTAGATATTGTAATAATGAATTTTATGCACTTATAAAAGTTATTCTATGCTTTACTGGCTTAATTTGTTGCAATTGATGATGGTGGTGTTATTTCATACTAGATTCACCAATTTTTATGAGAGATAGAGAACCATGACATGAGGAATTATTGGGTCCATACCATTTTTGATCACTTATATAGAGAATTTCACAGATTCACCCAAGAGGGATTTGGAGGAGGATTGGGATTGACTACTCTATAATATTATTGGGCCTAGGAGTACATTATAATGATTTATATGTTTGGGTTACCTCATGGTGGATAGGCTCATCCACATATGTATTTTGAGAGTTGGGTGATTAAAACCTATGTTGTTAGGAGTGCTATGATATAATGTTATTAGATAATGAATCAATTATCTATGGGTGAATTTTTTGGTGGAAATACAAGGGTTTTAGAGGATGGCCAAATGATGGGCTATAACATGAACATATTCAAGTGAGTTATTAGCTACATGACTGATGGCTTGATGTATATGAGTATTCTATTTGGAGCACATCACATGATAGTTTTGTATTCCTTAGGATGTGCCCTTGGTACCTTATATGTGGATATTATCTTTGAGATCTCCACTATAAGAGGAGGATATGGGCCAACTAAGTGTTGTGGACTTGGATATTATTTTATTAATAGATGTGGATTATGTGATCCAAACTTTGGATATAGATGATTATGGTTGTACACTAACGTATACATTATTTTGGTCAGCCCATAGGTGGCCTATTTTATTTTCATTTATAGTAGAGGATCCCCTTGAGGCACATGGTGGATTATATGTGGGTGGTGTGATAATGGCTAGTGCTTAGGATCCTCCTGTGAGTATGTATATGTATATTTATAGTTTATTCATAGTTTTAATTATTTTGATAATTTTGATATTGATATAATGTAGTATTTATTTTTTAGGGGATGCTTAATTTTAGATGAACATCATAGAGACAACCCTCCAAGTAAGGAAATTACATGTTCTTGAAAAGGCTATTCCTCATGGTATTTTGGAGTGTTCTATTGATATTGTGGGTGAGCATGCTCCCATTTTTGATCAAGTGGTTATATATACTACAACCTACATTATAGTAGTAACATAACATGATGACATGATAAATAAAATAGATGTGGTGATCATTGAGCATGAAAATCCTAGGGTGGAGCTTAATAGACATTAGATTCCCCCTCCTACTCCATCATTGAATCTAGATAAGAATGTGTTTAATGAGTATGTACAATTTCAATGTGATCATGTGGCTCTTTAGGAATGAGTGGTCATTTATGAGGATAATGAGAAGAGGAGTTAATCTCATTTGTGATCACAACCAATTGACATTGGAACCTCATATTATCATGGTAATTTATTGGTAGAGGGAGGTGGAGATGCACAAGGAAATTAAGCCATTATTGAGTGACTTAGAGATATTTTGTTCTTACATCATCTTTATGTGAATTTTTATATTATAATTATTTTTTGAAAAATATGTTTATATTTGATAATTTAGGTCATGTGATGGCACTAGTATTAGTATAAGACTATGATCTTTTGAAATTTGTAAATGATATTGCATTTTAAATTTGTGACACATGCATGCTATTTACTTAATTGTAAACTCTATAATGAGATAACCATCTTGATAGAAATAAAAATTGTGCACCATACTGATTATCCTTGTGATATAGTATCTATGGATCTATATTCTTAGAGATATTTTTATTTACATTAGTTACTTGTGGAAGTTTTAGTTGATATTTTTTATTCTCTTTTGATATATTTGAATCATGCATGACATGGTCATATGTTTGTTCTTAATTTTGATGATTTTGCTTAGGTATCCATTTTTGTGTAATTTAAGATGTATTATTGTCATGGATAATAGTGTCCTTCATGATTTTTATATTAGTTTAATTTTAATAAACCATCATAAAAAATAAAATATAAAATAGTATTATACTTATTCACTATTGACTTCATTCTTTTAAACCAAGGCTATCCCAAAATTGAAATTTCAAGTGGAATAGTATGTTGTACAACCAATAACATGTTCACTATCTTGAGGTTCAAAGTGATTGGTCAAATAATATGTCCTATATTATATCCATGTGTATGCTATAAATCCTACTCATTTCATCCCATAATTTGAATAAATTATATTATACATGTATTATGTTGTTGTGTATTATCAACAATAAAATATTTTTTTGTCTATTATTGACAAGTGATTGAATGGTCATGGATTATTTTTGACATACAATTGCTTTCATATGAGAGGATGGAGTTTATGTTATTATCATATTTTCCACCTTTTCAAATTTGATAACCTATTTATCTACTAATTTTTATATCTTTTCATATAATGCATAATAGTCTTTATCGTGATGTCTATTTATGCCATGATAAGTGTAAAATGGTTTTCCTTTTACATACTCAAGATGATTAGGATGATGATAATAATTATGAATAAGAGTGATTATAATTTTAAAATATCTTGTGGCTGATATTTTAATGTATCAAATTTAAGTGGTTTCCTCTTACTGAAAGTAGATTTATTTACTTTAGGCTGTGATTTGTAAACTAGATCCTTCTTTTTATTAAGTACCTTAGTATTCTTTGATTATATGTTTCAAATTAATCATATATATTATGAATCAATTTAACTAGTTTATTTCTTTTAGAGATTAAATATAAATTCCCTTGTTGATTTATAAATACTTGCTTGTGTGAAGATGATTATGAGTCACTAGCCTTTTATGTTGGGGAATTGAAATCAAATACATATTTGAACAAGTCCATGTATAATTTATCAAAATAAATTTAAATTTTATGTATATATATTTATATAAGTGGAGATAAGAGACCCCTACTAAAAATAAATTACTCTTACAAATCTAGTGGTTGATGAGTTAGAGAATGAAAAGTATTCTTGAATTGTAAGATGTAATCTTTGATAATCTCTTCATGACCTTATTGAGATCATTGTCAATATTCTAATGTTAACCTAGGTATCATGTAATTATGATAATATAATAAGACTTCATCTTCTAACTTTTAAATTAAAATAAGGAACCACTAAGTAAACTATAAAATGAATATGAAGCATCTCTTGTGAGACTTCTATGGAAGGATTTTAGTATAATATGTCTATCATTCCCAATTCTCTAAAATAAATTACATATTGAGTTAAATTATTATAAGGATATCCAAAAAAATTAAAAAAGGATAGTATAGGCATAAAAAAACCTATTTTATGTGGATGCTAATATACAAGTCATGTAAGGGGTTGTCCTAATATAACATTATATTTGACATTCACACAATGTGATCTAATTTATAAAGTGAGATCAATAACTTGATTTGGGAGTTCACCAATAACATGCGTCATGGATATAATATGATAATTAGGATGGTATTAGTCTAGAAAGCTCATTTATTAGTTGTAATTGATTATTGATTTTATATTCCGGTATGAGAAGATCATGAAAAATGTCATTGGATGGCTGAGGATTGAATTCTAAGGTAAAATCATTACAAACGTGGGAATAATTGCTTAGCTTATTTATTTGAATTTTCAAGGAAATATAAACATCACCTTGATTTTGATTAGATTATTTTGACTTAGGAGAGAGGGAAGAGTCATCATAATTATTTTTATCATGAGACACATATTATAGGGATAGAGAATGAATATATTGAGAATCATTGCATAATATGAAATGATCATTATTTTATAAATCTAAAGCAATATCACTTTTTTTTTGTATATCAAATTCACTTGAATCCTTTGATATTTCAAGAGGGATAAAAAGTATCATTAGATGTTATAACTATTGTTTCCATATCTTGCACCCTAGAAGAGGATGTTCAAGCCTCTTCTAGATTTGGGTGATGTTGGGACATTTCTAGGCATGTGGGTGTGCCTATAGGGGAAATGAAACTCTAGATTTAAAGGACTATCTCCCTATGTGTATTTTACAAGACAATATCTATTTAAAATAGTTTATTGAAAAGGAAAAGAGTTAGAATTTTCATGAAATAAACCTATTCTAAGAATGGTGGTACACCAAAGATTATCCTCCATTTGAATGTCATAACCTAGTACATGATACAACAAGATACATAGACCATTCCCAAGATCTAAAGATTATAACAAAAATATTTCAACATAGAGGTGAGATGTATAGCATAACACAAGTTAAATTAACTTTAAAGGAAAACTTTGCACATTTCAAAATGGTAATACACATGCAAAAATTCAATACACTTATACACACTCTATATGACCAGTTAGATCCAAAACTCTTTCTCATGCATGAAAGATAAAAAATAATAGGATGAAAATAATCATGTGATTATCACTATACATCTCTTAAACACTTAGACAATTATTCCTATCATGAAGGAAAATAGACCAGTATTTAATGCTTAAAGGCAAAATGTGATATCATCCGAGTAGGGCTTCACCATATTCTATGTGGATGATTTTTCACTAGCCAAGGGGCTGTATAAATAGCAAGAAGGAAGAGAGAGAGAAAAGCATTTGACATTAAGAGATGAATCAATTTGTTTCAATTCACCATCTTTAGATGAAACCATTTTATACAAAAGATGCTTACTCAGTCTATTTGGTTGATCCATGTCATCACAAGTTGTTACACATTTTGTCTTATTCTCTCATAGATGCTTTTCCAATGTTTAAATTGATAGAATAAGGATATTTTGGGCTGATTCATGGTATAAAAATTATTTTTATAATGGATTCCACCTATTTCCAATTTGTCTCTATGCTAATGACCTTCCATTTTTCATGGTGATTTATCATTTTCATTATATTGGCCTTGGAGAGGCCTTGTTGGGAATCTGTGTGCACAATGATTGATCATTTCATTGACCATCTAGAATGACCCAGATCATGACTTGATCAATGATGGAATGGCCCTTTGGTAATGATTTGATGGATGGATAATGTGAGCCCTTGGATCTACTTGTTAGCCTTTCTGTGTGAACACCAATGGCTAGTCTATTACCCCAAAATTGACATTCATAGGCCTGTCACGAGCATTTCCTTCAAGATTTTTCTAGGGACACTTTCCTTCAATAGAATTTATCCCAAAGGATTTTTTTTAGATATTTTATCTAAAGTAATTCCTTCAAATTTTTTGTTTACCACTTCTTCTTTCCTATTTCCTTCAGGTAACCTTCCTTGAATAATTTTCCATGGGAATTATCATCCCTTTGAATGGTCCATGTCTTTTCAGAACTTTGGAATATGGATTTTCAAAAGGATTTTTGTGGACAAAAATTCCATAATAATTCCTTCAGACTTATTACAAATGTCACTTCCTTTTGGAATGATCCTTTCGAGCTTGGAAAGTGTCCCTTCAGAACTTTTTGAAGGGCACTTGGAAGGGAAAGTGGCCCTTCAAAAAAGTTATGAAGGGCACTTTGGAAGGAAAGTGACCCTTTTTAAAAAAATTTAAGGGCACTTTGGAAAGAGAAAAGTGTCCCTTTGAAACTTTTTTAAGGGTACTTTGGAGGGAAACTGACCCTTCTAAAAAGTTTCAAAGGGTACTTTAAAGGCCCTTCAGAAAAGTTCCAAAGGGCACTTTGGAGGAAAGTGTCCTTCTAGAAAATTTCTAAAGGGAACTTTGGAAGGAAAATGACCCTTCAAAACTTTTTGAAGGGCAATTGGAAGGGAAAGTGTCTATTTGGAAGGAAAGTGACCCTTCAAAACTTTTTGAAGGGCACTTGGAAGGGAAAGTGGCCCTTTGGAAAAGTTTTTAAGGGCACTTTGGAAAGAAAAGACCCTTCGAAAAAGTTCTGAAGGGTAATATGAAGAGAGAGAGAGAGACCCTTCAAAAAAAATTTGAAGGGAAAGACAAAGGAAGAGAATTCTTTCAAACTTTTTATCCAAAACAAAAATGTCAAAATAAAGGATTCCTTCGAGAAAAGGTAAAGAGAGAATTCTTTTGGAGAGGCTTGGACAAAAACCCAAAATAAAGGAAACTTTCCAAAAGAGATAACACTTAGGCAAAAGGGGTGAAAAAAAATTGAACAAGGTTGAAACAAAGTTTCCAAAGAAGATAAAATAACTAGTTTCTTTCATGGGTCCTTCACAATTGAATTGAAAATAGACAAGAGATGTTGAACTTAGTCAAAGGAAATTTCAAAATAAGGGTAACAAATTTGGCTAACATTATTGGTGATTTCCATGGGAGACATGCCTAATATGCCAAATAACAATCACCTAAATCCTTCCATTGGGCATGGAGTCATGCATATAGACACTTCAAAGAGAACTGAATAAGCTTTGGCTTAAAAACACACTAGCTAGATTGATTCATGCACACAAGGTAGAGATGCACACTAAATAAAAGGAAAGAAAACACACTTATACTAGAAAGTACTTAGGAAAAAACAACAAAAAAAGTAAACACACACATCTAAACTAGTATTTATAAAAGGACAAGCAAGGGATAATAGCAAGATTTCAAGTGTATCCCATTCATAGGAATAGAAAACTCTTCCCCATTAATTTTGGATAGTTGAAAGTATTTACTTTGCTTGTACTTACTGATGATGTAAGGGTCACTCCATAAAGTGTTAAACTTTGTATGCTTTCCTAGCTTTGCTATGTCTTCATCCCAATTCAAAACCAAGTCACCCTCTTTGAACACTCTTGTACTTGTCCTTTTATCAAATGACCTCTTCATGAGAACTTGATGTTGTTCCATGGCCTTATGGGAATCATCCCTTACCTCTTATATTTATATTAGTTCTATCAACTTAACTTCCATTGGAGTGTTTTCAAGTAATTGTAGCTTTTGTACAAGTTCTAGGGCATGGATTTATTGGATATGGACAATCTAGATTCTCTTCCATAAACAAGTATAAAGGGAGAGTTACTAATTTATTTCTTAGGAGTAATTATATCTACCTATAAAGTTGTCTTCAACTTGCTATGCCAGGCTCTTTGGTTGTTCTCCAAGGCTCTCTTGATGATCTTGATAAGGTTTTTATTGGTAGACTCAGCCAATCTATTACCTTGAGGGTAATAATTAGATGAGGTACTCAAATGAACCCCATTCCTACCTGGCCAATCAAAAGTTTTGGCACTTATGAAAGTAAGTGAATTATAAAAAATGATGACATGAGGAACTCCAAACCTTGTTATAATGCTATCATAGAACTGCAAGATAACATTTTAATTTGCCTCTTTTAGTGCAAAAGCTTCTACCCACCTTGTGAAGTAGTCAGTAGAAGTTAATATCTATTTGTGTCCAACACTTGATGGAGGGTTGATCATACCAATGAAATCAATGCCCCATTACATGAAAGGTTGGTCCACTTAGATATGATTCAATGGAAGGGCTAAAAATTTCTATTTGAATACAAAGAAGGCACATTGAGGACAGACCTTAGACAAATGATAATATTCCTTAAAAAGACTAGGCCAATAGTAACCAACCCTCATTATTTTTTTAGCTATAGTTTTAGGAGAGAAATGACCTCCATCTGCACCATTGTGAAAAATTTCTAGCAAAATGTCAAATTCACCACTATAAACACACCACAATAGCATACCATTTATGTCATTTATAAAAATAACATTATCAACAAGGTAATAGGGAATGGTCTGCAATCTAAAGTATCTCCTTTAAGATTTGCTGAAACCATTGGGACACTCATCATTTTGAAGAAAACTAATGATGTCTTATAGCCAGCTCTGAACTAGAATGTGATCAGCTAGTTGGGGTTGAACTTGGTTGATTAAGACCTATTCTTTTAGATCCTGTAGATCTAAATCTAAATTATTACATAATCCTAGTCCTCTCACCAAGTTTGTCACCTTGATGTCCACATCATAGTCCATCACCTTTGTGATCCAGCTAACTCTCTTTTCATTGAGGTCCTTGCTTAGCAAAAACTCTTTGGTGCTGGGATAAGAAACCATGACATATATCTTATTATTTGAGACCATGTGCCTAATTTTTTTCAATCCCCTTATCACTGTAAAAACCTACTTTAAAAAAAATGTATATCTAACCTAATAATACTCTAATCCTTGGCTAAAGAATGCAATTGGTTGCTCAATCTCTTCATCATTCTTTTGCATCAACATGGATAAGATTGTATCAAGGTTGGAAAAGGTATAGAGTATGAAATCCTTGGTGAAGTCTGGATTCAAGAGATTATGGGATTGTGTAATTTCTTGCTTGATTGTCTCAAAATAATGCTTTCCTTCCTTTGTCCAAGTAAAAACTTATTTTTTCTTGAGCATTGCTGTAATAGGCTTTACCATAGCTACAAATCCTAAAATAAACCTTCTAAAAAAGTTTATATTTATTAAAAATATTTGTAGTCCCTTATTATGTTGAGGCAAGGACAAACCTAGGATAGCCTCAATCCTCTTGCGATCGATAGACAAACCTCTTTATGAAATAATGTGCCCCAAAAGTTTACCTTCATGAATAGCAAAGATGCACTTTTTTGGATTAAGGGATATGCCATACTCCCTACATTTCTCAAAGACTTGCCTTATATGTTTCATATCATCAACAACATATTTTGATAAAATAGTTACATCATCTAGGTACACAAGTAGAAACTTATTGATCACACCTTTAAAATTCATGTCCATTGCTATTTAAAAAGTGGTTCTAGCATTGGAAAAACCAAAATGCATCTTCTTATAGGAAAATGTTATCCATTTGGTGGTGAAGGCTATCTTGAACTGATCTTCTTCATTCACCAATATTTGTTTGTAGCCTAAATAACCGCCAAGAAGAGAGAAGCATTGGAAACCTAAAATGACTTACAGAATTTTCTCCATGGAAGGTAGTGGATAATGATCTTTGAGAGACACTTTGTTAAGATCTCAAAAATCCACATAAAGTCTAATCTCTCCATTCTTATTTTAGATAGGTAAAAGATTGGCCACCCAAGTTGAGTGTTTGATAAGAAAGATAATCCTAGACTCAATCAACTTGGTTAACTCTTTCTTCATGAGTTTTTCTATCTTGGGATTGATAGGCCTTTGTTTTTGCCTGACCAATTTAGCTCCAAGTTCTAACTTGATGGTATGATGAGATAGACTTCGATAAAACCCTTTAAATTATTTATACTCCCAAGAAAAGATGTCATGAAACTCTTTGCACAATTTAGTAAAATCCTACCTCTTGGGCTGAGAACATATCTTACCAATTTTCAAAAGTATATTCTTGAAAATCATGACTCTTTCATAGTTATCTTCCTTTGTGGACATACTCACCCTTTCTTTCTTATTATGATCATCCTCATCAAAAATACTCTCTAATGTAATCATCCCCTTAATTATCTTGTTTGTCCTCAGCTAAATGATTTTCTCTTCACATTGATCATGTAGTCTCCTTTGGTTTCTTAAGGAGAAACCTGCCTCATTTTTCAAGAAGTATACAATGTGTTCATCAATTTGAATCACCTACCTTGACACTTAATTATCTAGAATAGAGGGTCTCATAATGATGTTTATACGATATTGATCTTTCTCTTGTCTCACATCAACAACTATATCAAATCGTGCCCCTATGGCAACCAATCTATCAACATGTTTATTAAAATCCCTTGGTATGGGTTGTATGTTGAAGGCATGAAACTAACATAACTCTAGATATATGAGGAGTAGTAATGATTATTTTATGGAGAACCTAACATAAATCTAGATCTTTCACCTACTTTGATTCTTGAGCCATCAAAAAATATTTCCCACATCCCATCAAGTTCATGGTCTTCATTAGTAAGTGAAGGGATTAGAGCATCCCCTTCACACATACAATAAAATCCCAAGTCAGTATCTTCAATGAAATTATATGGATTAAGTCCATGTGTTATATTTATATATTTATAAAGGAAGAGATTAGAAATACCTTCAAGGGGAAGGATGCTTCACTGTCCATAACACTTTTAGATTCTTTGCTAATTAGATAATTCTGATTTGAGTTTGTCTCCATGTATGGTTCAATATGAAACCTTGATAAGGGTTGGATACTTGTAGTCACCTTGGTTCCATATATTATTTTAAAATATATTAAATACCAATCAATATAAAGGTACCCTCCTATCTCAGTTGTAAAATCTCTTGACAAGCAGATAATAAAATGGGCTAGAAGGTCTACCACCACTACATCCTGCATAATTGGAAAACTTGGGAAATAATGTAGAAAGACATTTAAACCTTTGACCAATACAAATATCTTATTTATATTCCCATAAAGATTTAACACACCCTTTCTATGTGGCTCATATTTTAATCCTAGCTTATTAGCCACCACTTTAGGCATAATAGTGATACTAGCTCCACTATCCACAATGCAATTATGGACCAACTTGTCTCCCACAATGAGGGTGAGATAGAAGGGTGGAAGATTTTAAAACTTTGTGGAGGGATATAAGACATGGATTAGATCATTTTTAAGGGATAAACCATTATTATTTGAAGTTTGAGTGACTACATGAATGTTTGTTAGTTGCTCTTGCAAAATATCCTTTTGACCAAACATATGCAATACTTCCCAAAGAGATATACTTGTCTTAGTAATATTTAAAGAATAAATAATGTTTATAGAGGGAACATTAACCTTTTATTAGACTCTTGAAGGTATTGATGGGGCTTAAACTTGCTACATTTTATGTTTGACAACCCTACTTGCATTCTAATTTTATTGAGGAGCATGACTTGTAGCAAGTACAAAATTAGGATTCACACCTTGTGGCCTTGGAGAGGAATCACTTAGAGTTACATGCAATCATTTATATTTTCCAAATTCTCTCTTCTTATATCTTGTGTTTGATTAAATCAGCATGTTTTTATTCAACACGTAATCATCCTTCCTTGAAAGTTCATCATACCTATGCTTTGGATACTCCCCTCTCCATGAACATCCCTTTGCATGAGGTTCAATTCTACTATTACATAAGGAGTAGATTATTATTGTGCCATCAAAGATTGGATATCTTCTCCATTACCATACATAAATTGACCTTGAGGCTATCCCCATTGGTCTAAATGATCCTCTCCATGGACCAGATTAGCATGCATTGGAATAACCTTAGTGGAAGGTGTAGGAATATGATTATAGGTATTGGGTTGCTTATTAAAACCTTGCTAACATTGTCCTATTCCTTTGTATATGTATTGGGGTGGAGCTATATATATTTGTTTAGGATAGTATTGATGGTTAGGTGGAGCACTTATCTAGAACTGAGCTCACTTGAGCTAAGCTCATAATGACCAGATTTCTTCATCTTTGTCCACAACACTATCTAATTTATTGGGGAAGGCTCTTGGCTTGAAATTGGCATTAGGAATTTGTTATATGATTTGAGTTTCCACTAAAATATGAGACAAAAGGGTATATAAACTCTTAGAGGTAGCTTTCTATCCTGTATCAAGCTATTTTTAGCTTCAATAGCTATTTCATATGCATCAGGAAGAGTGAATCCTCACATAGATTGTAACATCACTAATACATCAGTACCAATAACTTTGAGATATGTGGGGAACACAAAGCTTAGAGGAGGTCTCATGATAGGTGGCAACCTATGCCATGTCCTTTGAAATCTTTCATTGAAATCCCCCATAGATTTGTTAGGACCTCTCTTTATGACATTTAGCTGATGGATCAATGAAGTGTGGTCTCTCTTATTATAAAATATAGTCACCAAATATTCCCCAAAGCCATCATAACTTGTAATTCAACCACCTTCTAAAGTCCTATACTAGTCAAGTGCTTTGCCTTTTAGAGACATAACAAGCAATCTAATGGCTATGTTGGCTCGAGTGACATTATGAAAATTACAAAAAATTGAAATGTCCCTAATATGCTTAAATGGGGTAATAGGACCCTCTCCATTGAAACCAAAGAGACTCTTGGTAGTATTGGGAGGAATAGGGTCATATATAAGAAGGTCAATCAGATTTTGTGTGTGAAAGGCTAGGAAGGGCTATTGTCTCTCCATTTCTCTTCTTTCCTATTGATCTCTTGTCTCTCCAATTTCCTCAACTTCTTCTTCTTCTTCTCCAAAACCTCCTTTCCAAGGATCTCTAAGCATTGGGAAAGGGTTAAGGCATTGTTTTTTAAGAAGATCTTCAGCTAGGGGGACTTTATTTGAAGTCCTAGATGATCTAATGAGGACCATGAAGTATAATGTGGAAAACTTTATCTATAAATAGAGATTCTCACCTTTTGGAGTTGCCAAATGTTGTATTAAGAGTACAAACTTAGGCCTGTCAAGACCAACATTCACCTTGACATGTAATTACCAGGAACTAGGATCACACCAAGCATGCCAAAACTATTGTCTCCAAATCTTGCACCCTAGAAGAAGATGTTCAAGCATCTTCCAGATTGGGCAACATTGGGACATTTCTAGGCATGTGGGTGTGCCTATAGGGGAAATGAACCTCTATATTTAAAGGGCTAGATCCCTATGTGTATTAGGCAAGACAATATCTATTTAAACTACTTGATTGAAAAGGAAAAGAGTTAGAATTTTCATGAAATATACCTATTCTAAGAATGGTGATGCACCAAATATTGTCCTCTAGATGGATGCCATAACCTAGTCCATGATACAATAAGATACACAGACCATTCCTAAGCTCTAAGGATTATAAAAAAAATATTTCAACATAGAGGTGAGATGTATAACATAACACAAGGCAAATGAACTAAAATGGATAACTTTTCACATTTCAAAATAGTAATATGCATGCAAAAATTCAATACACTTAGACACACCCTATATGACCAGTTAGATCCAAAGCTCTTGCTCCAAAAATGAAAGATAAAGAACAAAAAGATGAAAACAATCACTTGCTTGTCACTATGAATATCTCACACACTCACATGATTACTCCCAACTTGAAATAAAATAGACCAATATTTAATGCTTAAAGGTAAAATGTGATATCATTCTAGTAGGGATTCATTGTACTCTATGTGGATTATTTTTCACTAGCTAAGGGGTTGTATAAATAACAAGAAAGAAGAGAGAGAGGAAATCCTTTAGCACCAAGGGGAGGAATTAATTTTTTTCATGTCACCATCTTTAGCTACAACTATTTTGTATAAAAGATGCTTGCTCGGGCTATTTGGTTGATCCATATCATCACAAGTTGTTACACATTTTGTCCTATTATCTCACAGATGCTTTTTCAACATTTGTGTTGATAGAATAAAGATATTCTAGACTGAGTCATGTAATCAAAATGGTTTTTACAAGGGAGACCACCTATTTTTGATTTGTCTCTATGCTAATGACTTTCCATTTGTCATGGTGATTTGTCATTTTCATTCTGTTGGCCTTAGAGAGGCCTTACTAGGAATCCATGTGCATAATGATTGATCATTTCATTATCCATTTAGAATAATCTAGATCATGACCTGATCAATGGTGGAATGGACCTTTTGTAATTCTTTGATGGATGAAGAATGTGAGCCCTTGGATCTACTTGTGAGTCTTTCTGTTTGAACACCAATGACTAGTCTATTACCCCAAAATTGATGTTCATGGGCCTATCACTCCACTGACACAATTCCTTCAGGGGCATTTCATTTGGGATTTTTCTAAGGACACTTTATTTTTAAAACATTTCTCTCAAAGGAATTCTTTTAGATAATTTGTTCAAAGGAATTCCTTCAAATGTTTTGTCTACCACTTCTTCTTGCCTATTTCACAATTTTCCATAGGCATTATCGTCCCTTTGAATGGTCCATGTCTTTTTAGGCCTTTGGAATATGGATTTTTAGAAGGATTTTTGTAGACAAATTACACAATAATTCCTTCAAACTTCTTGTAAAGGTCACTTCCTTTTGGGCTTAGAAAGTGTCCCTTTGGAACTTTCTGAAGGGAACTTGGAAGGGAAAGTGGCCATTCAAAAAAAAATTGAAGGGCACTTTGGAAGGAAAGTGACCCTTCAAAAAAGTTCTAAAGGTTACTTTGGAAAGATAAAAGTCTCCCTTTGAAACTTTTTGAATGGCACTTTGGAAGGAAAGTGACCCTTCAAAAAAGTTTTGAAGGTTACTTTGGAAGGAAATTGACCCTTCAAAAAGTTCAGAAGGGTACTTTGGAGGAAAGTGGCCCTTCAAAACTTTTTAAAATGGAAAATTTCCTCCAAATTTCCCTTCAAAAATTTTCTAAAGGGTCACTTTCCTCCAAAGTGCCCTTCAATTTTTTTTCGAAGGGCCACTTTCCTCCAAAGTTCCATTTGGAAATTTTATGAAGGGTCACTTTCCTTCCAAAGTGCCCTTTAGAAAGTCCTGAAGGGACACTTTTTTTTCTTTCCAAATTTCCCTTATGAAAATTTTCAAAGGTTCACTCTCCTTCCAAAGTTCCCTTCAAAACTTTTTCGAAGGGCCACTTTCCCTTCCAAGTGCCCTTTATAAAGTTATGAAGGTACACTTTCTAAGCTCGAAAGGATCATTCCAAAAGGAAGTGACCTTTTTAAGAACTCCAAAGGAATTATTGTGGAATTTTTGTTTGAAAAAATACTTTCAAAAATCCATATTACAAAGGCCCAAAAAGATATGGACCATTAAAAGGGATGATAATGCCTGTGGAAAATTATTTAAGGAAGGCTACTCGAAGGAAATAGGCAAGAATAAGTGGCAAACAAAAAAGACTAAAGGAATTCCTTCAAGAAAATTCCTTTAGGAGAAATGATGCTAAAGGAATGTGGCCCTATCAAAATCCTAAAGTAAATTCCCCCAAAGGAATTATGCTGGTGGAGTGATGGGGCCATAAATGTTAATTTTGGGGTAATAGACTAGCCATTGGTGTTCAAATAGAAAGACTCACAAGTAGATCCAAGGGCTTGCATTATCCATCCATAAAAGCATTACCAAAGGGAAATTATACCATTTATTGGGTTATGATCTAGGTCATTTTGGATGGCCAATGAAATGATCATTCCCAGCAAGGCCTCTCCAAGGCCAACAAAATGAAAATGACAAATCACCATGACAAATGGAAGGTTGTTAGCATAGAGACAAATCAACAATAGGTGGAATCCATTGTAACAACCATTTTTATGCCATGAATCAACCTATAATATCCTTATTCTATTGATGTGAATGTTGGAAAAGCATCTGTGAGAGAATAGGACAAAATGTGTAATAACTTGTGATGACATGGATCAACCAAATGGCTTGAGAAAACATCTTTTATAAAAAATGGTTTCAGTTAAAGATGGTGACTTGAAAAAAATTGATTCCTCTCCTTGGTTCTAAATTATTTTCTCTCTCTCTTCCTTCTTTCTATTTATACAACCCCTTGGCTAGTGAAAAATCATCTACATAAAGTATGGTGAAGCCCTGCTAGAATGATATCACATTTTACCTTTAAGCATTAAATGCTAGTCTATTTTATTTCAAGTTGGGATAATTTTTTTTAGTGTGTGAGAGATTCATAGTGACAAGCAAGTGATTGTTTTCATCTTACTATTGTTTATATTTTATCCCTGAGTAAGAGCTTTGGATCTAACAGGTCATACAGAGTGTGTCTAAGTGTATTAAATTTTTTCATGCGTATTATTATTTTGAAATGTGAAAATTTTTCATTTTTAGTTCATTTTCCTTGTGTTATGTTATACATCTCACCTCTGTGTTGAAATATATTTTTAGAATAGTTATAGCTTATGAATAGTCTACGTATATTGTTGTATCGTACACTAAGTTATGGCATTCATGTGGAGGACAATATTTGGTGCATCACCATTCTTAGAATAGGTTTATTTCATGCAAATTCTAAATATTTTCCTTTTCAATCAAATCGTTTAAATAGAGATTGTATTTCATAATATACACAAGGATCTAGCCCTTTAAATCTATAGGTTCATTTCCCCTATATGCATACCCACATGCCTGAAAATGTCCCAATGTTGCCCAAATCTAGAAGAGGCCTAAACATCCTCTTCTAGGGTGAAATATTTGGAAACAAAAATAACATTATTCATTAATTCTAAGGGAGGATAAATATTATCATAATCATGTATATCATTATTCATGTCTATAGGAAAATCTAGGATATCATATGCATTTACATCATATACCTTTTATATAGAGATATAGGGATTAACACATTCACTTATATCATTTGTTATCTATGTGCATGGACTATGATTTTTTAATTTATATTGACTAATGTGGTGTAATGTAGTAGAAAATATAAAAGATAAACAAGGTGTACTAGTTATTGATTCTTCACATTTTGATCCTTGTGAGATATTATGGGAGAGAAGATATTTTTTATCAATATGTTTTTTTATTTATGAAAAGAGGAATATAAGGGATGAATAAAGGAAATTGGTTTTTCAACTTATGAATTAGAATAGTCACTTCAATCTTCACTTTTATACTAATCATCTTAATTTTAACAATTATAATTATATCTATCATAATCATATTATTTATAAATATAGTAAGCATAAAAAATGTACAAGTGTGATCATTAGTCCATTCATTATCAGAAGCATAAGGTATAGCTTTTTTAGAGAGGATTAATTATAAAGGATGAACACCATTGGGAATTTCATATATAGAATCCATTTAAATTTGTTAACCCATAATATAAAAAATATGACAAACACAAAGCTTATTACTATTAAACAAACAAGTATACTATGAAATAAATAATGGAAAAAGTTTAATTAGGCAAGGTGTGTTTGCCTTGTAGGTTCTTAGATATATTGATCTTATCATTAATAGTGAACACATCCAAAAAAATAACTAACTATGAAATATTCCACTATCGTGTAGCTACACTACCCCATATTTAGGGTATATTATGAGCAAATTCTTAGGTCTAATTGATTACTAGTGTACTATAAGTACAAACATTCAAAGGCTTCTTATGACTAAAAAAAAAACCCTAGGTGCTTCTGATATATTGTGAAGTATGTGGAAACTAAAATATGCATAGTGTTGTATAATGGCTTGAGCATTCTATAAATACCCATAAAATAATGGTTGAAATAAAACTAAAGGCTGATTTTCCAAAAATGCTAGCTTCTATGAGTTTTAAAATTATCGGAACATAATTTATAACAAGCAAGAATGAAAAGGCAATTGAAAACCAATGACAAGGAAAGAATTATGTGCAATGAAAATAGGAATTTTGAAGCCCTAAGGTCAAAGATTAATACTAGATTTGTGATTAGTCAAATATGAAAAAATGATGATCATGTTTATCTTAGGGTATATAACTCATAAATCTAGTTGAGGCCCTAGAACAAAAATTAAAAAAGAAAACAATGCTCAAAACAAAAGTATAGGTTCACCAATATGTTTTACCCTATTTTTAATAAAACAATAAAATTTATTATGTTAAAATAGGTGTAAAACTATAATATTTTATAATTTTAAATATTTTTAAAAATCAACACTATTTAAATTTTAAATTTTTTGAATATAGGAAATTTTTATTTATGGAAAATACTAAGATGAAAAAAAATTAGCTCAAACTGATATTTTGATTGATTATTCAGAATGTTTGAAATTGAAAATAATTGGATTAGATGATTATGTGAGCTTAAGATTAGGAACATAATTTAAAATTGATTTTAAATAGGTCCAATATAAGTAGATGGTAATGCAAACCATTTGTGTTTATTGTCCATAGACTTGTACTAGATGACTGTGCTCACTAAATAACAAAAAAATAAATAAAAAATAAAAATTATGACAATGAAATATTAACAATTATATATCAAAATATTTTTAGACTAGATCGATGTAAGTGGATAGTAGCACAATCCAGTTAAGTTATTTTATTATAGACTTGCCCTAGTTTAATGTGAAAAAAAATTGATTGTTATACCACCTATGCCTATCTTGATTAGGGATGTTGACACACATTTAGATGTTAACATTACGTGATAATGATGAAACCCAATTTTATTTCACACAAACCAAATTGATATAAAATGATGGGGTGTCAATAAAAAGGGATTGACTTGGCCTAACCTTGGTCGATCCCCATTGAGTGACCAAGCCTTACATTACATTGTCAATACTCCAAAGAGGGATCAAACTCAAATGTAGTTCTCCCACTTATGTGTATGTGTGAAATCATGAATACAAGTATATATGTTATTTCTCCTATCTTACCCTTGGAAAAAGTATGAAAATGTGAATTAAACCTTTGAATTTATTGAATTTAGCTTCAAATAATCTATTGATAAAACATGAAAATATTTGAATAGTTTTTTAGAGTTAGGAGAGTTGTCTTAAATGTCTTAGAGTATCCTTGTATGTATATACTTTCATCTTAGAATTAGGGGACCCATTAGCATGAAAAAAATTACCCAAGTAAGACCCAAAGGAAAAATAAAAATATTCAAATGAAACATGACTTGAAAGAAGTTATGAAAATTACACATAGACAAGTTCATGCTTCACAGACAGGGATGCAAGCTAGTCCTATCCATAAATTGAAAAAAAATCTATAAAGATAAAGGATAACAATTGGGGATACCTGTGGAAAAATTATAATGTGAATAAAAAGTGGGTAAACAAACTAACTAAAATAGATAAAGACTCAAGTAAAATGCACCAATAAATAACTCTTTCATCAATAGTATATGTGCAAACCTACAATAAATGACATTAAATATGGGCTTATACCAAATTTTGGTGTCTAAAATAGATCAATGTCCTCTTAAGATAATAATTATGTAATGATATATATCATTAAAAATGATACATTTAAAATATAAGGAACACATACACCTAAGGGTATGTGAATCAAGTTTCCACTTGTTAAAATTGTTTGGACATTATCATGGGGTGATTATTCCCCAAAGAGATTCATTCACTTAAACCACATGTTTAGGAGTGTTAGTGACTCAAAAACCATTCGAGAAGGAGTGATATTAGTTGATAAATGTATATAATTAGATTTCACTACCTCAAATACCATAATAAGTTTATTTTGGAACCTCAAAACTTGATTTGTATGTAAAGGTGGAACCCCAAAATACATTTACATGTAGAAATATCAATTGATATAAATAGAATGCAAAACTAAAATTTTTACAAAGTACCATAATTCCTCATTTATCTAAAACTTAGAAATAGATTTTTTTTGCATGAAAAACATTCATGCCCCAAATACAATCCAACTATACCTTAAAGAGATAAATAATTTAAAAAATCTATCTTTCATCATGTCCTATAATGCTATCTTAGTTTTCTCAATATTCTCAATTTGACCCACAATATATATCAGGATGTCATATAATTTCCCAAATTTTCATAAAAATCCTATATTATACCCCAAATATGTCTCAATTAACTCAATTTATCTCATTTGAATCATATAATTTGACCCAAAATATGAACTATCTATCTATGATGGCATGAATCCATAAAACAATCCCACTTTATTCCCCATTTTGATATGAAGGAAGAAGCATGTGAATCAATTTTATAAAAAAAATAGTAATGTCACATGATAATAAATGTCATCATTTGTTATTTCATCATTCAATCACATATGAAACATGTAACTTAAGGCAATGCACAAATAAGTTTCATGTCAATTAGATATATAAATTATGTATACAATAAAAAAAATTGAAATTGATGCATAATAAAAACCATGTCATCACACACAATAGAAGTATGTGTGATAGAAATAGAAAAATTAAACTCATAATAATAGTTATATATATCCACATAGATGTACACACACATAATATTATGATCAAGGAACACACCATAACACAATTTAATTATCAAGAAACACACAAGCACACAATGTCATTATTAAGGAAAACATAAGCACACATGACATGAAAAAACTCATACTTGACACAAACATGACATGGCCATTACTCAAAATAGAGGATCCTCTAACATAACTACACACAACAACACAAATCAATTTAAATGGACTCATAAAACACACAATATAGTACACATCAATGATCGCATAATGTCACAATCATAAATATTTTTTGATGTGGGTTTCATACACACCAAATATTATTAAAATAAAGTCCCTCTCATTTTAGGATCAGTGATAATTCACTCTAAGGAATGAGTTTTGAGTTTTTGGGTGTCACACTATAATACAATGGAAAAAATATTAATCATAAAAAAATATGAAAGGAGACAAATATTAGGGTAGGAAATTAATTAGTACCTTGACTAAAACAAAATTGTTAATGTTGAAAGTTAAAATCATGCCCAATCATAATTATACCATTGTATACCAAGTCTAGCTATCGCACAAACTGAAACAACTCAATGTGAAATATTCTAAGGGATTAATTGGACATGGTACTCTAAAATTATATGAACTAAAAGTGAGTGAAAGGCTTGTATCTAATACCAAAATTTCTTGGTACAACTTCAAACTCAATATAATAGAAATTTTGAACCAATTAGATTAGTTATTACATAATCTAATTACATATCCATTAATAAACAAGCATTGTAATATATTTTAAACATTTATTAAATCTATTTCATCAAGAAATGAAGTACATTAATAAATAACAACATGAATTTCAAACTAGATTGGTATCTACTTTAGTGTTATTATAGAAACATTTAGCTACCCTCTAGGTAGAGAATCACAAGCCAAAACAGAACACAAAAATGAGGAGATTGAGACTATCATAATTACTATAGAGTTTTGGTCCATAACATCTCTTCCCCCCAAAAAATAATGTGATTCACCTTATATATAATGGGAATGGGAGTCAACCCACTGAACACAAGGTTCATATCCTTTGTCATTATTGTCTCCCAAGGCTAATACAACTATAATTCATTAGAATATTCCCTCCACTATCACAAGAGGTTAAATTCTATTTATCTTTTCTCCACAGTTGTGACACATATTTAACTAAAATGATTCAACACTTCTCCCTTTAGACCAAGTATTTTGAATGATTATTCCATTCAGCTTATTTGAGAGAATATTTGGGTTAGGAAGTCATCAACTCACTCCATGTATCTCCCTTAACTAGATAAGCCCCTTGAAATTTAGCTCAATTTATTATTCCATGTTTTTCTTTATTTAAGCCATTATAATGTTTTGATAGGTTGTCAAATTTAGGCCTATGACTCTTATGATGACTCAATCGGTTGACATGGTTTGGGCCCACATTTTATTTGTGTCCTTGGTCTCTCTTTTTCACTTGATAATCATCCACAGTCTCTCAAACATATTCTTTGACCATGTGGACCATTTCTCAGCCTTACACTCCATTCCTAGGCTTCTTTAGGACTTATTTTTCCACCTAGAAGCCATTTGTTCTTCTTAGGATATTTTATCCTCACTTTATTGGACCTAAGATATTTGGATGATACCACATGGTATAATCCCTATAACCCATAAGCATGAAGAACATTAGAACTACACAGACCATTTCAAGACTTGAAAGTAGTGAGATGTGACCATGTGGTTCAATCCTACTAACTTAGAGGCCCAAAGGGTAATGTAACTACACAAACTATTCTAGGACTCCAAAGTAGTAGGATGATTACATATGGCATAATCCCTCTAACCCAAAAGATTATAACTCATTGACAAAAACCTTGGCTCTTGGGTCAATATGATGATGCCATGTAGCATAATATCAATGACTTTAGGGCCCATAGCCATTCTAAATAATATTGATTCCTAATTCCCTAGGTTGATGGGATGATGCCACATGGCACAATCTTAGGACTATGGGGGCTAGGCCCATTCCAAAGAATATTAAAACCTAGGTTCATAGGTCATTAGGATGATGTTAGTGGCTCTTGGGGCCTAGAACCATTCCAAGTAATCTCAACTCCCAAGTCCCCAAGTCATTGGGATAATACCACATGGTATTATCCTATGGCTCTAGGGTCTCAAGGCTTTTTGAGACCATCAACTATGATAGGGACATATGGATAGATTCAAGAATCTTCATAAGACTATTGAGACCTTCAAAATCAAAGAATCAGCTAGGGAAAGAGAAACACACTCAAAATTTTAGCATTATCAATCTCATGAAATCAAAATTGGATTATGCAAATATATTTAAAAATGATATAAAATCAAAGTGATATGTAATCAACCTAAAATACAATGAAATAAATTTTAAACTTGGTCTTGATTTTCCCTTTCAATATGATACACGTCATTATATAATGCCAATCTTTAATTTTATTTTAAATTCCTTATAAGGCTAACAAAGGAACCTTAGGGCTTTGAATAAACGATTATTGAAATGTAAGGTTCCCAAGGTCAAATATATGGGTTTTATAAGAGAAGAAATCAATATAATATATTAACCAATTCAATCCTTCAAACAAGGAACATTTTCAAACTGAGTTTCAAAGTTCAAATGAGTAGGGACAATGAGAAAACTAGTTATAATGAAATAATAGGGTCCCCATGTGAATGTATAATAATGGGGCATATTAGACCCAACAAATAATAAACTTGAATTGGATTAAACTCTAGTTGTAACTCATTGATTGAAATACCTAAAAATAGGGGATGCTAAAGTTTTAGTAACCATAGATACACTAGATATTATCGTAGTAAATAGAATATGTAATTGCAATAGTTCCCTAAGTATGACCACAAATGTGTATAAAAGGGGTGAAATAGAATTACCTTGAGACAAAAAACTCCTTATGTAGTATGAGTTAATGAATTGTAAAGGAATAAGTTGAAGTTATCAATTTTTGGGCTTGTAATGATGAAGGCCTTGCCTAGGTATCCAACTACTTTTTATTCTCTGTATCCTCTTTTATTTTATTATATTCATCCATACATCCTAAAAATTCTAACTCTATGAATTTAAAATTAATGATTGGGAACTTAAATAAAACTTGGATCTTGTTCATCAATTTATTATGCAAGGCCAATGAAATATTAAAATATGCATCCAATTCTTGTGCTTTGGCTACCTTGTCCTTAATAAAGGTGATTAGTTGGACAACTTGATCACTACTCCCATGAGTTGTGTTGTCTACTTTTGCTTTAAAATTATCAATGGATAATCAGAGTAGATTTTAAAATAATGGCTTAATCACTACCTAACATTGTGGATTATATATATAATATATATTCATATCCCAAAAAAATTACATGGTTTTATGTTCTTGACTGGTCAATTTCCCAACCAATTTTTACATTTGTTTATGCCACTTTGTGACATGAATCCTATTATTATTCACATATTTATGTGCCAAAGTTATGTCTAGAAGTTATAGTAAATTAATATCTATGTAGGATTTATGACTTACTTCCTTAGAAATTAAATGCAACTTGAATCCAAGATTTTAAAAGATCCATGAAAATTCACTAGATTTCCCCATTATGGTTGTGACCCTTGTCTAGATCTACATATAGAGTACACAATTACATAAAGAGTCTTGGTCAAGGTTTACACATTGTCTAATATTCCACATTGGGATTCACCCTATGCCTCTAATAGCTTATTGGTTATTTTCAATCCATGAAACATTTTATTAAAAACTCCCCTAGTGGAATCTACCATACAGATGGGATCATCTTGGATTTTATCATCTTCTCCAAGTAAGGTCTTAATTTTATTAGTTTGTGATTAGAGTTATTCTCTCCTAAACTCAATTTTTTTACCTCCAATAGTCACTATTATTATTCTTACCCTTTATAATTTATTATAGGCTTCATCAAATTCTATAGTTAGTATTTTTCTCTTTGGTGATAACCAAACGATGTCTAGATAATTATTTAGCTTACATCTATTGAATCCAAAGACCTACCATCAATAAGTATTGAGATGAGGTCTATCTAGAGGATGAGATGAGAGTAGTTGAAGAGATATTTAGAGGTGGAATAAGAGTGAAGGGGTTATGTGAGGGAGATTAACTAGGATATGTGGAAGATGAAGGTGTAGGAAATGGTGGAATGGCCATTTTTTATTTATAAATCTTGGTCTAAGGAGGAGTCTTGATGACATATTTTTGAGATTGGAAAACTCACAAACCATGACCATTGGTGACTCTGTTAGAAGGATTTTGGTCATTGACAACCATAATTTAGTGGAGCTATGTTCTTAAAATTGATTTATGGAAAAAATAGATTGGGAAACTAAATCTTTGAAATGTGAACTTACCAATGTGGTATCTATGCTAGTTGCATAAAAAATAGGTTGTGTAATGGCAACCTATGCTAGACTTGGAAAAAATGATACAATAAATGTATGGGTGATAATCATAATGTGAGTAGTAGGAATAGTAGTATTGACCAAATAATCTAGTGAAGAACTTGTAGACATAGGAGTAGTTAAAATAATGGTATGGACACTAGTGATCACTAGATGGACAACAAAAGTAATAATAGTAATAATAGGTCTATCCTATATACTTAACCCTTTATAAAAAGTAAGGCTTGAACCATTTATACTTACTTATGTTTGTTCTATATATTGAGGATGGGAGGAATATGAATATAGTTTCTACTTTGTTATTGGATAACAATAATGTTGATACGCTTTGTACTCATACTAGCTTCATCTTCATCATGAATGTGAGGATGGATTGAGCTATTAGTTCCAAAGGTTACCTATGTAGGAAAATTTTAGAAGACATCAAATGAAATATCTTATTCTAGGTCTTATTCATAGATTTAATTATTCTATAAATTCATCTATATGATCCTTTGATAAGTATTCTTCTATGTATTCATATTCAATGTCTAACTAGGTGAGCCCTAGTGATACACCTAAGTAATTAGGTTGCCTTTCCTCTTCTTTTACAACCTGAGTGGTAGGTAAAGTATTTTTTGCTTGGTTTTATAAATGAGGGATAGTTTTAATGTACAATAGAGGAAGAGTAGGTTGTTGACATACCACTAGCATTGGAATTAGTGGGACTGTGGTAACTACTAGTATGAATATAAATGTGATTTTTAGAATTAAGGGTTCCCTTATATTAATATAAAGAGTCTATTGACCTATATATTTTGTCTTTGGGAGGTTATTAAGGGATACTGACTTTAATTTATCATCAATATCTTCCTTTGGCTCATCCTCTTCTTGAAGTTACTATGCCTATTCTATGGATTTGCCTTTATCTTCTTTATCTATCTTACCTACATCATCCTTTTGATGGAAGGATAATATCACATCAATTGAGTAATTCTGATTGACATCCATATACCTCTCTTTTTAATGTGTACTTAGGGGTTATATTCAACATTCAAAAATAAAATCATGCCCATAATATTCTTGGCCATAATTAGACTTAAACCTTCCATCGAATTGTTTATATTTTTGCACTATCACCCCTCTAATGTCCCAAATTCTACTAATGTGAAAGGAAAAGAGCCTTTATGATGAAAGGTCTTGATTAACTATTCCTAGTGTTAGAATTTATATCTCTCAATACTAATGGGTGTCTTGTGAATTATTTTTAGTTTAGCCCTTCTAAGACTTTCATCAACACTATTGGATAATTGACAATCAATTTATTGTTCAGCTAGTTTGTCTGGGACTAGCTTGGGTAAATATAATGGTGCCATCGATGTAACCTCAATTCTGATAACTATATAATCAATATATAATTAATAATACCCTAATGATTTAAGTAACTTATTGATCTTTATAGATAATCTTGGCATTGGTTATTTATTTATTTCCTTGTACATGGTTGGATAAAATGTGTCTAATATCTTTTGCATGTGATCTCTAAATTTTTCAATGTGATAAAAATAAAGATTATTGCATATTATTTTTTATCCTTTGTATTCCTAGGAATAGGTTCCAATGGAGCTAAAAGTACCACAAATAACATATACTAATATGAAAAAATATATAAATTATTATTTGATCTATTATGTGTCACTCTTTGGGATTTTAGGTTGTTACTTATGATTTCCTCTTATGCAAGGATGAGCTTGTCATCTAAAATCATGGATAATAAAGGAACTTCCACTTCATCCACATAATTTATGGATGTGGCTCCATGTGTCTTGTTTAAAAAAGCTATGGAAATTATGAAACTTGGCTTGGATTGGGAAATTAGGACCTTTTTCCTCATGGAAAATTTGTTGGTATTGTCAATCTTTCTTTTCAAAGTTTTCATAACCTTGTTTTCCTTAAACCATTCCTTGATTATTTTTTGATTGTAGGGAAATTATGGTTTAGTTAGTTGGTAATACTTATTGAATTATACACCAACTACATAAGCCACTAATTTTATGCTAGTGTTCTTGTGAAAGATGTACTTGGTGTATGCACCTATTGTAAATAAATTAAATACTAGGTATGCATAAGTAAATACCTTGGGCTTAGCTAATGATTTGTGGAGTCTGATGGATTTGATGGAGAACAAGACACATATGTATTATCTCACATTAAGATTGATATTGTGTTTTTACTTATATATATTGATAAATTCAACATCTACATAAATGGTCGAATAATGATAAAAGGCATTATACAGATCAATCAGGCAAACTCTGTATCTTTAAACTCTTGTTTCAAAAAATGAGGGAACTAGTTTTTGGGTCTCAATATCCATATTATTCTTATTGAGTCCCATGTTTAGACTAATAATTAGGTATTTTATTCATTGTATAGCTCTAGATAATAATTCCCAAGTTAGCACATGCACATGCTCTAGATAATAATAAGATTTTGTAGTGCAAGGATTTATTTGACACATGTCATGATGCCATTTCTTTTGATTTCTTAGTCATCCCTTTAATTTTTAATGTGTATTTATACTTTTTATAGATTTAATTATGTCCCTTAGTCATAATATATCTATATTATTATTTATAGTTGATCATGTTCATATGACACGTTATAACCTTTCACCTTATCACTTAATAATGCCTTTTAATCGGTATCTAAATTTTGTCCTTTTAATCAGTATCTAAATTTTGTCAATTTATATAGTTGTGAAATGATGCCACATCACATGATGTGTGGAAACTAAATATGCTATAATGGACACTTGGGATAAATTGATGAATTATATGTTGAAGCTAATTGTGTATCTATAATGGACATGTAAAGTAATTGATGAATGACAAGTGGTAGTTAAATATGCATCTATATGGCACGTGGTAGTCTATCACTTCATCAATTAGTCTAAATATTTATATTAGATAATTTTTGATATAGGATTTTATGCAGTGAGGTGATGATACATGGCATGATATCACTCAGTCAATTGATCACTTATCTTAGTGATTTGGATTTTGGGTTAAAGTATGATATAAAGTAAGATGATGACATGTGGAGAACTATCACTCAGTCTGATGGTCACCAGTATGGAATAATTATAAATTTTAGAAAAAAATTTAAATGAGGTGAGATGAATATGTGTGGTAAATCATCTCTCAATCACTCCACTACTTAGTTTCATGACTTAGCCATTTTGTCAAAAACTTGTGATAAATCAAGATGGTGGGACATGAAATGATATTGATTAGTAAGGATGTTAAAAGTATTTAAAGCTTGATATGTAAAATATACATTGATATACTATGATATTTTGATGAGAAAATGACACATTTAATTAATAGTTGGGTTGTAAAATAAATGACTTGTAAAACCCAAAACCTAATAAAATTGGTAGTTAAAAAGTTAGCTAGGTTAGTCAATTAAATAAATATAAAATAAAACCTAACTATTGTCACTTGGATTTACACCCTTTGAGGAGATGAAAATCTCTCCTCATCCAAGTGGCACAATGGAATCACCTCTAAGCTTGTGGGCATCCTAAGGAATGAGGTGAGTCTCTAGATAGGGATAACTCCCTTGATATACCATTATGGATCAAACTACAACTAAAATTTTGGTGGGTGAAAAGGGAGAGAGATAACTAAAATCAAATCTAAACTAAGGAGGTGATACACCAAATCAATTTGATGACTTCCTAACAATTTCATTATACACTTGAGACCAAGAAACAAACTAAAACATACACTCCTTCAATCTTCATCTTCTTACATTGTGAGGTCATGGATGGATGTTCAAAACTAGGAGGACCAGAGAAGAGGCATTGAATGGAACTAATGAAAAGACTAACCAACTCAACATTTCACATCTCCTAAAACACTTCACATGCCATGCAAGAAAAGTTTTCCTATTACAAACAAGGTGGAAGATGAGACCACATGCTAGGAATCCATAATATTCACTAAATAAGATTCATCATTCAAGTGAAACACACTTAAAAATAATAATTAAAGAAGTAAAAATTAGTCATTTTATTGATCAAAAGGTATAAAAATGAGTAGGGATTTGTCATACTTAGGTGGATCATCCCTTACAATGCTAAAATTGCTAACTATTATAAAGTTTAAGAAATAAGGAGAAGAAGAGAAGTCCAAGGGTCAAAATGACACTTGTAAATATGATAAAATAATTTATCCATTCATGAGAAGAGGATATGGGTTGAAACATGCAAGGTCATGAAGTAAAAATGTCAATCCAAGTCATCAAAGTCTTGTAAAGTGGCACAAAACTTATCCTTTTGCATAGAGCAGCTGCCTTCATGATTGGGCATGTCTAAACATCCTATAACTCATGGGGATCAGGTAAAATGATTTAAATGGAATGTGTGATCCGGGTAATAATTTAGGTGAAAATTCAGGTGATGGGTCAACTCTAATTGATGACAAAACTTCTGAGAGCCATAACTTTTGCACCATAGCTCCAATTGACTCATCGTTTGAACCGTTGGAAAGATAATAATGAGGGAAACATCATGAGATAGAATGGATCTCTGATAAATGAATTTTGAACCTTGAAAACCCAATAGAAGTGACCCAAATTTCAATTTTAGTAGTGCAGTCTAAAAATAGTAAGTTTCTAAAAATAGTAATTCCTCAAATTTTGTATTGTTGTAAATCATGGAAGTTAGACCACTTAATCTCCCTCAAGATTGGTGACCTTCCACATCCTCCTCACACCTTCAAAACATGTATAAATGAAGATATAACAAGAAATATAAATTAGACATATCTTCTTAGAGATAAAAATATGTTTGGGTCTGCAAATTTGATCAATAAAACATCTCTTTTCAGAGATAACATTATTTGAATTGTCTTGTTCTTGTTTCTTGAATTATATTTCAACCAAAGATTTTTGATTTTTGGATCAGTGGTATCAGAGTAGTTTGTCTTTAGAGTGTATGATCCCAAGGATGAGGTTAGATTATAGGAAGCTTGGGTGGAAAATAGAACCATCAGACTATCCACCTATTCACTCTAAATGAATTCAAATGGTAGACAACACTGAGACATATTATCCTTTTAAGGAAATGGTGAATGAAGCCCTAAAATAGTAGCAAGCACAGATGCTACAACAATTCACTCAAATTCTCCAACAAATTTCAATGGGAAATTTTGACTCCTCATCTGCACCCCCACATTTTTTTAGTGCCCCAACACCCTTTAAGGTTTAGGTTAATTTTGATATCCCTAAATTTGAAGGCAAAATCAATGCTAATGTAGTATAAAATTGGTTGGATCAATTATCTTCTTATTTTTCTATAAATAAATTCATCGATAAAGAGATCACTTTTACTCTTTTGAAAGCATCATTGCCTATCAAAAATTGGTGGGAAGTGTAAAAAAAGAGATTCAGTGTAGATGATATTGGCCTTGAGATAGAACCTACTTGGGATGATTTCATAGAAGCTGTGAAGGAAGAATACTACCCCATTGGAGCATATGACGATCTGTAGATAGAGTGGAAACAACTTTGCCAATGTAAGGAACAATCTGTTCAAGATTACATTGATATTTTTCATTCTCTATCTGTGAGATTGGGCATCCAATAAAGTTCAAAACACAAGGTTCTCAAATATCATGGTAGACTACAATGGTACATACAGGGAGAAATGGAACTACTTAATTTGGAAACCCTTGGTGAGGCATACAAGTTCATAGTGAATATTGAGTAGAAGCATGGAAGAATGAATACAAAGAGTCAGCCTTCAAAATGGAGAAGTGATAAAGAAGCATGAGGCCAAAATTGGAAGAAAAAGGAAGGAAAGGCTAGCAAGTGGTGTGATTATCACAAATCTAGAACTCAGTCCAAAAAAGAATGTCAAGCCATCAAGTCCTTTCTGAGTCACAATTCTCAACATCTATTACTCTACCTCACACAGATCCTATAGTTAAAGAGGTTAAAGAAGAGATTATAGATGTTGAGCCTAAAGCCATTGTTTCTTCATCACAGACCCATGAAGAGAGGCTAGAAGATAAGGAAAAGTTGTTTCACTCTAAGTTATGGGTGAAAGGTAAGAATCAGCATTTCATTCTTGATAATGGAAGTCAAAATAATTTAATCTCTGCTAATATTGTGAAAATCCTAAATCTATCCATGAAGCCTCACCTAAAGCCATACAATATTGGATGGTTGAGTCTAGGGAGAAACCTCTGTGTCACCCACCAATGTCTTCTCTCATATGCAATAAAACTCTTCCAAGATGAGGTATTATGTGATGTGGTCAATCTAGATGTTTGTGATGTACTTTTTTGTCAGTCATTCATGTATGATTGACATGGCATCTATGAATCAAGAAATCTAAGGATTACTCTCACTCTTGGAACATAGTGCTATAGGGTACTAGAGGTACCACCTTCTACATCTGTCTCTCTGATTAGTGCCAAGAAATTTATTCTCATGGTGATCAAGCCAAAAGAATCCAAAAGGGATGATGTTGTAGCTATAACTAAACAAACAACACAAAAATAGAATAAATTAGATACCAAGCTAAATAATTTTATGGCCTTCCATCCATAAACTGATGGTCAGATAGAAATGGTGAACAATCCAGCCCTGCACAGTTCCATAAATCATAGTCCATTCCAAGTGTGCATTAGGAATAAAATCAAGGTAAAACTACCATAATTGATGAAAAATATTGATGCAATGGGGAAAATTTATTCTCAAGGATGGAGGAATGATCCAGGTAATAATTCAGGTGACAATTCAAGTGACGGGTCCACTCCAATTGATGACGAAACTTTCGGGAGCCATAACTTTTGCACTGTAGCTCCAATTGACTCACTGTTTGAACCATTGGAAAGTTAATAATGATGGGAACATCATGAGATGTCATGGATATATAATAAATGAAGTTTTACCCCTAAAAACCCAATGGAAGTTCCCCAAATTTCAATTTTAGTATTACAATCTAAAAATAATAAGTTTCTAAAAATAGTAATTCCTCAAATTTTGTATTGTTGTAAATCATGGAAGTTAGACCACTTAATTTCCATCAAGATTGGTGACCTTCCACTCCTCTTCAAGCCTTAAAAACATGTATAAATTAATACGTAACTGGAAATATAAATTACACATCTCTTCTCAGAGATAAACATATGTTTGGGTCTGCAAATTTGATCAATAAAACATCTCTATCTAGAGATAGCATTATTTGAATTGTCTTGTTCTTGTTTCTTGAATTATCTTTCAACCAGAGATTTTTGAGTTTTGGATCAATGTGATACTCTTAATAATTCATTTTCATGTATTTGTTACATTACTGATCCTCTAGAAACCTTTGAAAGTGAGCCACCATCATTTATTATCTAGAAAACTACTCTTCCATGCACCCTACACACTTAGCCTCAAATTTAGCATCAATTTCCCATGAAAATGTAGGGAATAGGTTTAATGAAAAGTTTAAAGACCCTTAATTTCATTTTAAGTATTATTAAATATTTAAAATTATTTCAAGTAAATATTTTTACCCCTCTCACTAGCTTGGGCATTAGGCCAGTTTTGATTGGCTAAGTTGAAGGACCTATTTGAGACACTTAGGAAAAATTTTCAAGGCATTAAAATTACATGTAGAGTTATATTAAGTATAAATATTTCCATCCATGTTATTTTAATCTCTTTAAACTTTATAAAACCTACAAAACACACAAAATAGTGAAAAAAATCCCATTTCTGCCCTCATCCCTACAAGTTCATACAACTAGCTGGCACGGGAAGGAGATTGAGTGAGTCCTATTAAAAAAATAGGTTTCACAGCCCAAATAGGACATTTTATTTCATCTCCAACTCTATTTATCCAAGCTGGTCTTGGTTGAGGGTTTAGTAGGATTTTAGGTCTATTTTTGGTCTTAAGCTTGGTTCATAAAGTTTGGACATCCAATATTCAAAAAAAAATCAAAATTTTGTTGTTAAAAACCCCTTATAACTTCTATAAACCTATTTTACCCCCATTAAAATCATAATGAAAGATATAATATTTCATTCTTGCCCTATCGAGCTCCTTTTCCTCTTTCCTATAAGTTTGAGTCATTTTCTAAACTAAAAATGGATTATTGATGATTTATTTGACCTAAAAAGGCTTTAAAATTTTTTTATACATCCCCTAAACATGATCAAATAGTTTTAAATGATCATAACATGTGAAAATTGAAGATGAATCTTCATTTGGGCATTAGGCCTATTGTTTTTCAAAAGGGCTACCTATAACTTAAAGTACAAAATGACTTCATTGAGGGTTTCCTTGAATTATATTAGTTTTCACACATATAAAACAACCCTTTAAATATGATTCAATAATTTTTAATTTCTCTCTCATGCCAAAATTGAAATTGACTTCTCATTTGGCCTTAGGCTTGACCCCTTACCTAGCAAACTTGACTACACCCCTAAGGGTTTTGAGCATCATATTAAGTTCCATCATCCAGTGAGGTGTTATTCACATTTTATTAGACAATATACAACTAAAAAAACTCCTTGAAAGGCTCAAATATATCTTAAGTCCATCTATCTACTCCATCCCTCAAGACTACAAGTTTCTTGCATGGGGAAAGTACCCCTTATCTAACGAAAAATAGGGAGAGAAAAAACACTAAGATAGGATTATTCAATTTTTAAAGGTGATATAAACAAAATATGAGCCCCTAAATCTAATCATAGACCCTCCAACTAATCAAAACTTCAAAATAGACTAGTAAAAGGCACTGTTTGTAGGATTCCTTAGGAGTACTATATTTTACATGTTTAGGATCCTTTCTCTCTTTGTTATAGTATCATGAAGATATAATGTGTTTGATTTAAATGGTATGGATGTGTCATTACCTTCATTCACCCCTTCACCTTCTCAAATATCCATATGATCCTATGAACATGTTGTTCACTATCAACCACTATTCCAACTAACTATATGTGACCTTTAGACCTTATGATGGTTTAAATCATGTTGTTAAGGGATTATGGAGGTTTTAAGATTTTTTATTGAAGTTTTAGGTTAATTTAATTTGTACATTTGGATTATACCCTTCATATGTCTCTTTAACTCTCCAACTAAGTCCCTTTCCTACCTTGACTGAGATACTTTACTTGCCTTTACCTATAGGTGTCCTTTGCCCCTCTTTAGCTTGTCCATGATGTTGAAAGACTCTTGTTGAAACTCAATTTGAGGTATAAATATTTATATATGAGTTTTGAAATTATTTTATGTGGTTAAATACCCTAAAAAACCCTTTTCTTAGGTCACTATCTGCTAATCATAACCTAACTGTGACCTTGTTTCTCAACTGGGACCCTTTGTACTTTCACCCCTATAGGTGTATATCATTCCAAATGAATTTATTTATTATTATTTATAATACCCAATTGAGTTTCATAATTTTAAAGTTAACTTAATTTATACTTATAACCTCTCTTAGCCCTTCTCAAGCACTCTACTCTTATAAAGGAGTCCTTACTACCTGACTGAGCCACTTCTTTAATAACCCCTACCTGTAGCATAATTTTGATCTTATTTGTATTTATGAAGATATAAAAACCTTAATCTATATGTACCATATAATTTCATAATGTGTAACTCTTCCTAACCCTATAATCACCCTGAGTGTCTTAGAACCAACCTTGAAAATCATGTTGGCTACCTGACTAAGACACCCCTACCTGACTAAGACACCCCTACCTATAGGTGAACATAGGGTCTAGGCTTACAAAATAGTGCATATGACCTTTCAGATTTTCCAAGACCATTTGATAACTAATTTTTGTCCACTTATTCACATTTATTATATTTAATTCACTATTTTGGCCCCTTAAACTTGCTCAGTATTTGTTTGCTTAGCTGAAGGTGAGTGCCTTTCATACAAAGGACACCTGGGGGTGCTTGTGAAACTTGAAATCATACATCAATACAAATGTAATGATATTTATGAGATTAATATACCATTTCCTCCAATTGAATCATTAACAACATGAATTAATGAATTTTTACCCACTAAAGGTGTCAAAATACCATCTACATCTTTGCAATCCTGTAGATGCTACTGTAGGATTCCAAAGTATAATTTGATAGGTTTGAGCCTCTCAACAACCAATATCCTTTATTTATCTTAAATTTGTTCTATTAAAGGCTCTTATATTTCATAAAGGATACAAGGTTTATATTTATAGGTTCCTTAAAAACTTTTGCAACCATGTTACATGATGTCCAAAACATACTCTTGGGTCTCTATTTTCCCTTTTTAGAGGCAAAGGACCTAAAACAGTATATTGAATCCTCCAAGATATTTACATCTTCTAATTTCCCCATTGAAACCTAATTTTTTTATCATGTCATAACTCATTTTATTACTTCAAAAAAAAATTCTATTACTTTATTTCACACATGACATGGGTATTTAGTTCTCCATCAGGCTACTTGTAGGTGAGTATCTCCATGTACAGGTAGTAAGTCTGAGTTTTGGGTAATAAGCATGCTTCTAACCATCAAGGAGTTATAGGATTATATTTTATATTTTAAAATACACTCTTCAACTCTTATATAGTTTTAAGACACTGTTAAAACCTTCATTCTTACATGACATCATCATGGGATGCTTGTATGTTCATATTGACTGGTATGTAAGCAATGAAAGGGAGATGGGCAGTGGTATTAAAATATTGACCTCTCTTGGATATTAATTGGAAGATGAAAATAAGATGTTATTATATCATTATAAAATTTAAAATTAGTATATACTCATCACAAACTCTTGGAATCATTGACAACACATGAGAATTTGAAAAGATGGTGGAAAACTGATATGTCACCCTAAATGAGAGTAGTCTACAATTTTGAGTTGATTTTCCTATCTAAAAATATTAAAAATTGAAAAAAATAAATGGGATACATAAGGATACATGTAAAAAATACTTTGGAGAAAATATGAACAATTGGTTTGTATGGATCTATTCAAACTAAGAGAAAATAGATAGGGTGCATAGATGAGCAAACAATTTTGGAAGCTCAACTTCAAACAGATGATTCATAAATATAAGACCACCATTCCTAAAATTATTGATATTAAAATTGAGATCCATAAGTTTACTATCACATCACATAATATTTTGACATGAAACCCCTTGTGTTGACCGTACCAAGTAAAAACTCAAGTGTCAATTCAATCTGCCAAGAAAGACAAAAATGGAGAAGAATGGTTTTGGCATATAAATGAAAATTTTAGGTCATTTAAAACATTTATTTGAGTTTATATGATCTTAATAGACAATTTTTACTATTTTCCAAGTGGCACACTTCCCAAAGAGGTCATACAAGTGTTATTTTCTCCTTTTTTACAAAGAAAGCTACCTTTTTCTCTGAATAACCTACCATATTTTAGTTAAAAATAGTTATATAAGAATTATAATGACACATTGGGAATGAAATAGAATTTTTACACTTGAAAATTTCCCAAGAAGCCTATACATATCATTAAATGCACCTTTTTGACCCCTAAAAGGACCCAAAAGTGATATGGGGTCTAAAATAACTAATGACCAAGGATAATACAACATTAATTGACATAAATTAACCTATAATTAACCACATGAAAATAAATTAGACCCCCTATATACCCAAAAATCAATTTTTTTCCTAGGGATGCCCCAATTTGACTTAAAAGTCAAATTTTGTCAACAAAATGGTGACTCATAGGGGTAGTATGCATGCTATATTAACTAGATCAGTAACCTTATTATTCCATTGGGATTAGGATTAATCTAAGGAATGAAACAAATAATAAAATTTTCACCATTGAACATAAACATTTGATTAATATTCATCTAAGGACTCACACTACCTCTACCACACAAAGCAAAAGACACACACAATAAAGAAAACAAACACACAAGACACACACATGTGCATAATCACTTAGGAGAATTAGGAAAAAATATATTATGCACAAATATAAACTAAGCATACCTCCTTTCTAGGATAAAAATTAAAAATTCTTGAATCATCTTCATGGTGAGATGAAACATAGTGCTAAACCTGTTTCTCCTTGAAATGAATGCTTTTTAGGTTAGACCTCTTCTTTGGCACTTCACTTTATTTGATCTAAAATAGATCATCCTTAAATATTTATCTGATTTATATATATCCCTCTTGAACATGTTGACATACTTCATAATTTTTCCCACTTTTCATCTTATGGTCAACTTTTATCTCCTTAGTAGGCATGACTTCAAGAGAATTGATTATTTGTTCCTTAGAAGATTGAGGCCAATAGGAGCTTATTCCATCCTTCAAGAGCTGATGTGTTTTTCCAAACTAATTGAGAGGTTAATATCCCATATTTATGATTTCAAACATGTCATCATGAAATGTGTATGCTTCTTGAAAAGATATATTTGAAAGATTACTTTTCCTTTATTTACTTACTTGAGTACCAATGCTGCCTTCTCCATCTTTAAATATCTCATAGCTTCTTTGAAGAGGATTATATCCTGCTTCAATGATTTAAAACAAGTCATTTGAAATATAATTAAGATCTTGTCCTTTCCTATCTATGGTATCTTGCAAAGTGAAAAAAGAGTTAATGATCATTTCTTCCTCTTTGGAAAAATGAATAAATCCTTCCTCATCAACCCAATCTAAAATATCCACACAATAAGTCACCTCTTCTTCATATTTTATTAGATAATATTCAAGTGTTAATTCCTATATATTTATCTCATTATACTCTCTCAAGAATCCCACTTCTTGAGGGATATCTTGAAAGTGTTCTCCCTTATTGATAACACATTTCACTTCAAACATAGAGGGAAAAGCTTGTGAATTGTCTTTTTGTTCACCCAGGGGAGTCCCTATGGTTATTTATTCCTCATAAACACTAATTGGGGTCTTATTTATCAACCAAGAATTGATAATTTTCCTCTTCATTTTCCTTTCTCAATATAGGTTCTTCAACACAAAGAAAATAATATTCATCGTCAACCAAGCAAAGAGATTCAACACAAGGACTTGCTGGGGAAAAGAATGACTTTGATAAAATTTATTTGGCTCATGAGTAGGGGTAATGTATGGATGATATGGAACTTGGGGAAGTGGGTATTAAGGTTTATATACTTTTTAAGGCTGCCTCTCATGAATTTTTAGCTTTTTTTCCAAGGATTCAATCAAACCACTCACATTTAGCATATCACTCATGAGCCTTTGCTAATTGGCTCTTTCAATAGATACCCACTCTTCCTTGACTAACTCTAATATATTTATCACTTTATGGATGGAATTATTAGGAATCCATTGACCAAATCCCATTAGAGTATCAAGTTATAACATATACCTTTCATAGCCAAAAGTGCTTGTTTGAAGGTAGAAATGGGTTGATTGGAGAAAGGATTAGGTTGATTAGGAACAAGACATTGAGAAGGTTGAATATAGGAATAGTAAGGATCATGTGTGGGATGGATATGATCTTATTGAGGCTGATTAAATTAATATTGGGGTTGGTAAGGGTTAGTCATGACAAGATTAACCAAGGACTTATTCATATTGATAGGGAATGGCATAAGCTTGGATGTCTCACCAACCTGTGTAAATGAGAAATCAACACTAAAGTCATCCATAAATATTAATTGAAATAAATAACACAAATAAAAAATGTTACAATAAATATTAAAATGATAACATGGGATATTTGAACATCTGATATGTCTTTAGAGTCACCATTGATACTTGAAAATATGCCTCCAAAGACTGATTATTGAGAGACAACACCAAAAATGTCTCAATCTCTTCGAACAAGAGTCCCATTGAGCATGAAAAAAACTATTTTCTCTTGGATTTTAAACATTTTAGGATATTAAAGTCTCTCCTCATCCAAGTTTCACAATAGAATCACCTCCAGGCTTGTGGATAGCCTAAGGAATGAGGTGAGTCTCTAGATAGGGCTAACTCCCTTAATGTACCATTATAAATCAAACTAAAACTAAAATTTTTGGGGGTGAAAAGGGAGAAATATAAATGAAATAAAATATAAACTAAGTAGGTGATACACCAAATCAATTTTATGAATTCCAACCAATTGCATTCTACACTTGAGACCAAGAAACAAACTAAAACACACACTCTTTCAATCTTCATCTTCCCACATCAATGTTATATTGTGAGGTCATGGATGGATGTGAAAAACTAGGAGTACTAAACAAGAGGAATTAAATGTCACTAATGAAAATGATAACTCACTCAAACTTTCACATCTCTTAAAACACTTCACATGCCTTACAAGAAAAGTTTTCCAACTCCAAATAAGGTGGAAGAATGAGACCACATGCTAGGAATACAAGTCTTCACTAAACAAGATTCATCATTAAAGTGAAAAACACTTATGAAAAATCATGAAAGAGGTAAAAATTATTCATTTTATTGATCAAAATGTATACAAATGATCAGGGCTTAGCCATCCTTAGGTGGAACATCCCTTACAATGCCAAAATGGCTAACTCTTATAGAGTTTGAGAGAGAGGGAGAAGAAGAGAAGTCCAAGGGTCACAAGGACAATTTGAAAGCTGATGAAATAATTTATCCATGAATTATAATGGGATATGGGTCTAATAATTCAAGTTCATTAAGTACAAATGGCAATCCAAGTCATCGAAGTCTTGCAAAGTGGTACAAAACTTATCCTTTTGCATAGAAAAACTAACTTCATTATTGGGCCTATTTAAACGTCCTATAAATGATGGGGATAAGTTAAAATGATTGGAATGTAATTTTATACTCTTATAAATGCCTCTTCATGCATTGGTTGCATACTTGATCCTCTAGAAACCTCTAAAAGTGAGCCATCATCATCTACTATCCTGAAAACTACTCTTTCGTGCACCCTGCACACATAGCCTCAAATTAAGAATTATTTTCCCATGAAAATGTGTGGGAGAGGTTGAATGAAAAATTTTTAGACCCTAAATTTTCTTGGAATAATTATTCAAAAATTAAAATTAGTTCAAGTAAAGTGTTTCACCCCTCTCACTAGTTTGTGCATTAGGCTAGTTTTGATTGGCTAAGTTGAAATAACTCTTTGAGACACTTATAAACATTTTAAAGGAATTAAAATTACATTTGAAGTTATATTAAGTCTCAATATATCCATCCATGTGATTTTTATCTCTTGAAACTTCCTACAACTTATAAAACATATAAAATAGTAAGAAAAACCTGGTTTTGCCCTCATCCATATAATTATGTACAACTAGTTGGCATGGGAAGGATATTGAGTTAGTCATATTAAAAATCAAATAGTTTTCATAGTCCAAATATGACATTTTATTCCATATCCAACTCCATTTCTCAAAGCTAGTCCTGGTTGAGGGTTTTAGGTTTATTTTTGGTCTTAAGGTTGGTTCATAAAGTTTACACATATAATATTAAAAACAATTTCAAAAGTTTTTTGTTTAAGACCATTTATAAAATTTATAAACTTTTTTTACCGCCATGCAAAGCATCATGAAAGATATAAGCTAACAATCTTGCCCTATCAAGCTCCTTTTCTTCTTTCCTATAAATCTGAGTGTTTTTTGAGATAAAAATGGCTTCTTGATGATTTATTTGACCTAAAAAAGATTTAAAACATCTATATACATCCCATGAACATAATAAAATAGTTTTAAATTCTCATAACATGTGGAAAGTGAAGATGAATCTTCATTTGGGCATTAGGCCTATTGTTGCTCAAAAGGGTTGCTTGTAACCTAAAGCACAAAATGACTTCATTGAGGGTTCCATTTCATTATAGTAGTTTTAAAACATATAAAATAAAAATATACACATTATTAAATAATTTTTAATGTCTCTCTCATGCCAAAATTGAAATTGACTTCTATTTGGCCTTAGGCTTGATCCCTTGCCTATCAGGCCTAACTGTACCCCTAAGGGTTTTGAGCATCCTATCAAGTCATATAATCCTATGAGGTGTTATTAACATTTTAATAAAACCAATACAACTCAAAAAAATCCTTGAGTGGCTTAAATATCTCTTAAATCCATCTATCTATTCCATCCCTCAAGACTACAAGGTTCTTGCATGGGAAAAGTACCCCCTATTTGAGACAAAATAGGGGGTACTTCCCCTATTTATATGAAAAAAAACTTGTATAGGATTATCAAATTTATAAAGGTTATATACACAAAATTTTATCTCCTTAATCTAATCATAGACCATTTAATCTTCAAAATAGATTAGTAAAAGGTATTGTCTGTAGGGTTCCTTAGGAGGACTATATTTTACATGTTTAGGATCCTTTCTCTCTTTGTTATAGTATCATGAGATTAATGTAAATGATATAAATTTTTCATTAAATTAAATCACACCTTCACCTTCTTAAATATCCATATGCTCTTATGAACATGTTGTTCAATGTCGACCACTATTCTGACTGACTATATGTGACCTTCAGACCTTATAAAGGTTTAACTCATGTTGTCAAGGGATTATGGAGGTTGAAAGAGTTTTTATTGAATTTTTAGGTTAATTTAATCTATCTATTTTATCTATTTGGCTTATACCCTTCATATGTATCTTGAACTCTATAACTAAGTCCCTTTCCTACCTTGATTGAGAAACTTTGCTTGCCTTTGCTTGTAGGTGTCCTTTGCCCCTCTTTAGCTTGTCCATGATGTTGAAGGACTCTTGTTAAAAATAAATTTGAGGTATAAATATTTATATATGATTTTTTCAATTATTTTATGTGGTTACATACCCTCAAAACCCCCTTTCTTAGGTCACTATCTTCCAATCATAACCTAACTGTGACCTTGTTTCTCAATTGGGACCCTCTGTACTTTCACCCCTAGTGTCTATCATTCCAAATGAATTTATTTATGATTATTTATAATATACCCTTGAGTATAATAATTTCATAATTAACTTAATTTATACTAATAACCTCTCTTATCCCTTCTTAAGCACTCTACTCTCATAAAGGAGTCCTTACTACTTGACTAAGACACTTCTTTAATAACCCCTACCTATAGCTTACTTTTGATCTTATTTATCTTTACAAAGATAACAAACCCTTCATATAGATGTTCCATATCATTTCATCATGTTTAACTCTTCCTAACCCTATAATCTCCCTAAGTGTCTTAGAACCAACCTTGAAACTCATGTTGGCTACCTGACTGAGACACCCCTACTTGTAGGTGAACATAGGGTCTAAGATTGTAAAATAGTGCATATGAACTTTTATATTTTTAAATAAAATTTTATAAGTACTTTGGGTCCCCTTTTTCACCTTTATTATGTCTTATTAACTATTTTTTCCCCTTAAACCTACTCACTACTTGTTTGATTAGATGAAGGTGAGTGCCTTCTGTATAAGGGACACTTGGGGGTACTTGTGAAACTTGAACTCATACATCAATACATATTTAATGATGTCCATGAAATTTGTATACCATTCCTCCAATTTAATCATTCCCAACATTAATTAATGAATTTTTACCCACTAAAGGTGTCAAAAGACCATCTACATCTTTGCAATCATGTAGATGCTACTATAGGCTTCCAATGTATAATTTGATAGGTTTAAGCCTCTTTAAAACCAATCTCCTTTTTTTTATTGATTTGATTCTCTGCAAGGCTCTTAAATTTCATAATGACTACAAGGTGTCTATGTCTATTTTCCTTAAAACCTTTTTCAACCATGTTACATGATGCCCAAAACATACCCCTAGGTCTCTATTTTCCCTTTTTAGGGATAAAAGGCCTGAAATAGTCTATTGACTCCTCAAAGATATTTACATATTATAATTTCCCCATTTACACCTATAATAATTTTATCATGTTCTAAATCATTATATTACTTCAAACACAAATTCTATCACTTTATTCCACACATGAAATGGGTATTTGGTTCTTCATCAGGCTACCTATAGGTGAGTATCTCCATGTATAGGTAGTAGGTCTGAGTTTTTGGAAATAAGCATGCTTCTAACCCTCATAGATTTATATCCTTCTATTTTATCTTTTAAAATTCACTCTTAACCTCTTACAAAGTTTTCATACACTATTTAAACCTTCATTTTTGCATGACATCATCATGGGATGCTTGCATGTGCATATTGACTAGTATGCAGGTAGTGAAGGGGAGATGGGTAGTGGTATTGTAATCTTGAACTCTATTTTAGATTAATTGGAAGATAAAAATAATATTTTATGAGATCATAAGCACATTGAACATGAGGATAGACTCATCACAAAATCTTGGAATCATTGACAACACATGAGAATTTGAAAAGATGGTGGAAAACTAGTTTGTCACCCCAAATGAGAGTAGTCTACAAATTTGAGATTATTTTCCTATCTCAACATATTAAAACATGAAAAAAATAATTTAATACATAAGGAGACATGTCCAAAATTATATGGATAAAATATGAGCAACTAGTTTGTATGAAGCTATTCAAATCAAGAGAAAATTGATAGGGTGCAATCTCAACTTAAAATGGATGATTAATAAAGCTCAAACCACCATTCCCAAAATTATTATTATGAAAATGGATATAACTAAGTGTAATATCACCTCCCAGAAGAGTTTGACTAGAAACCCCTTGTGTTGACCATATTAAGCAAAAACTTGAGTGTCACTTCAATTCGCCAAGAAAGACAAAAATAGAGCAAAATGGTTTTGGCCTAGAAATGGCACTTTAATGCCATTAAAAACTTGGATTTGAGTGTGGGGGATCTGAAGAGACACTTTTCAACATTTTCCAAGTGGCACACTTCCTAAGGAGGCCATACAAGTGCCATTTTCTCCTTTTTTGCCAATAAAACTATCTTTTCTCTAAACAACCTACCATATTTCAGTTAAAAACAATTATCTAAGACTTATAATGACACATTAGGAATGAAATGATGTTTTCAAAATTTCAAATTTACCAATAAATCCATATAAATCATTAAATGCACCTTTTTGACCCCTAAAATGACCCAAAAGTGATATGAGGACTAAAATAACTAATGACCAAGGATAGTACAACACTAATTGGCATCAATTAACCTATAATTAACCTCATGAAAAGATATTAGACCCCCTATAGACCTAAAAATCCAAATTTTTTACTAGGGGTGCCCCAATTTGACTTAAAAATCAAATTTGGTCAACACTAACCTCTTAACTAACTCTAGCAAATTTTTAATCCTAAATCCATGAAATGAAACATGGTAATTAAAAATTAGGATTATGAAAGCTTTATGTTTCAAATCCATTTTTTTATGGGAACCAAGTATAAGACTTTTAGAATAAATGGGTCCCTATTTGAAAATTTTAAAATGGGGCATGTTGGTCACAATAATATCAAGCACACATGGAGTAATAAATTTTAGTCCACCTAATCAATCAATGTCATCATTGAGCATAATAAAGAACAATATACATAATAAATAACACTCTATAGAGTATACTCAAGATAAATTCATGTGCAATAGTATAAAATAATCAATGGACTAGTATACAAAGATAAAACTTGGTAAGTGTATGAATATATGCCTAATATAGGCATGTTCCCAATGTAGAAATATTTCCCATGGGTGGAAATAATATCACCTATTTATATGCCCATGTATCATATGTAACATGTATATTTTGGATCCCACTAATGTATACCTTAAAAATCATGTGCATAGATAATATACATGTAATTCACCTTGTATATGATAAATAACATTAATCACTCTTGTGTACCATAAATAAAGTCATGCATAGATACTCATTTTATACCTTTTAATTTTTTAAATATATATAATGTATTTTTTAATTTGAAACATGTTCCAACTAACATATGATCCCATAAATGGGATTCTCACATGTAGGTCCTACATCAATGAGTGCGAATGTCACATGTCTTGGGTGAGTAACATTTATATCATTATATGAATTGAAGAAGTGATCATGCCTATACAATATCCAAAATTTTCATCATATTCAACATGATCATTTAAACATTGTGTAAATCTATTAGCCATAGTAAACAATTGATTTCATTGTATTTCAGGGGGATGTTTTGGTGTTCTTTGTGGACCATAGTCTCTAGTTTTATGTAATAATATCCAAGGATTTTATGAAGTATGTAATGTTTGGTGAAATTAAAGATATCATTTATTTAATGAACTATGAAAGATTCATCTTCAATAAAAATCAATTACACGTCTCTGATTTGTCTTCTTAGGACAAACCTATGCAAGTTGTATAATAGGGTGTTATGGAGGTGGATAACAAAATAGATCTTTCTAGATTTGATACTCAAATGGAATACCTAGAAATGTAAACACTCAATTTTTATAAATATAATTTAATAATTAATATAATTAAATGTTATTACACATATATTATGTATCCATGGGCATCCTAATAGTATTTTGAATGTCATAGTGTTAAGAAAAGCTAAGAAACCCGTACTAATAAATGTATGTCTTACCATAAGTTGTAACACAATTTCCCCAATAGGGTTTTGTGATGTTCCATCAAATAAATTTACCATAGTAGTCATACCCATCAAGTATTTATGTGTGTACCCTAGACTAGAAAAAAATGTCATGGTGCATATGTTTTCAATTGAACCATTATCCACCATAACATTGTATAAAGAATGTGGGTCAATGAAAACATGTATGAAAAAAGGTGCATTGGTAGTATCATCATCGATAATATCATGATCATCAAATGTGAGTATAGGTATTTTTACTTGTGTACCTTCTAATGTACCAATAATACCATCTCTATGATGAACTTCCTTAGTTTTATTAGTATAAGAATTCAAAGGAAGATATGCATTATAAGTCATATGTACCATAGGATCAATATTGGTTTATTATGCTGCATGGTTTGTAAATGAATTTAAAAATATATTTAGCTTTCCATTAGGTTATGAAACTAAGTAATTTTTAGGTTTATTAATAATTTTGAGCTCAATATTTAGAGTTGTTCTTGATTAATTCTTGTAGATTACTTTTCAAGCTAAAAAATATGTTAGTTGAATGTCTCGTATATCTATGCTAATCACAATATACATTTATAGTAAACCTCTTAGGTTGTGAATTTTTAATATCAACATCCATTATATGAGAGAGAGATATGAGTTGGATTCAATTAATATTTTTAACATATTATGAGAATTTTCTAACAATCACGTAAATTTCCTCCTTTGAGGAGCCGATAGGAAAATACTAATAGTAGGTTATGAAAATGCATTGGCCATTATTTAAAACTTGAAATTATAATATGTGGGAGGATTATTCATCTAATTTATCTTTTTCATAGAAGTCATCTTAACTTCATAGTATTTAACTTTATGGCACATGTCATCAATAGATTGGAAGCATTTGAACACTAGAATCATCGATAGGTTCAAGTAATATTTGATTGAATATCTCTTTAAATTAATTTTCAGACATAATATTATAATTTTTTAAAGTGTAATATTATATCAAATCACATAGTCACTAATTATTTCATTAGATCCTTGCTTGAGTTTTGTAATATGAGCATAGGAGACATTGTCACTAATATTGATAGAAAATTGAGGTAAGAATTGGTTAGCCAAAGGATTGAAATCATTTAATTATTGCAGAGAAAGGTCATAAAACCATAAAAATTCATAGTCCTTAAAGCTTCTATAAAAAATCTTAATCAATAACTTATGGTTAGATGCATACTCTAAACATGTTGCATGGAAGGATCTAAGATGTTGTGGACCACCTTTAGAATTGAATGATGTAAGATTAGGTTAAACAAATCTTATAGGAAATATAAATGTATAAATATATAGGGAAAAATTATTTTAAATAGTTATTTATATTTTTTATATTGACCTTCTCTATGAGAACCTTGTTCCATTAGATTAACCTTGGCTTGAATATCAAAAATTTATTTTACGAGCACTATTGGTAGGTAGATTAGATTGATTAGAAATAGGTGGTATCACATGAGTTGAAATACTTGGAGGATTAAAATAAAGTTTTATATGGAAAACCATAGATATATAAGTATTTACTTATGTTTCCCCCATACTATGTGTAGGCATAACTTGTGTATCCTTTGGTGTAGATACATGGATGGTAGAAATTATAATAAAGTTTTGAACACATATTCTAGGATATATGCCTATAAAAAGTGGATTAACATCATAAAAAAATTATATAATATTATTATTCAAATGTTGGATCTTTAATAAGATTTGTATTCTCATCTTTACTTACATGTAATAATTCATCAACCATGTGCAGATTCATTTCAAGAGATTATATAGGTTCATGCTTATCTATATGATCAAAAAGATGATAAAGATAAATATAATCATTTCATCTATGAGAATTTACATTAATATTATCTTCTATTTTAATATTATCAGGGATTAATTATATAGGTATGGATAACTAGAAATTAATTATGAAAGTAAAACCCTATCAGGGAATAAATCTAAAACCCTACAAAATTATGAAACCCTAAGATAGAATATACCTAGGGCTTACTCTTGCTCAAGTTAATGATTGAGTTAACTAGATTTTTTTACTTAGATTGAAATAATGTGATATAAATAATGTAAAACTAGGACTAATTTAGATTATGTAAATATAATAATAATACCCTAATTTCAATTAAGAAATGGATAAATTGATATTGTACTTACAAGAATAAAAATTGAAAAACAACTAAGGGAGAGATTCCATTAGATTATTTTTTTATTATATTAATCATAACAATAATTACTAATACTTAAAATATTTTTTAAATGATTTTTCACTACTTAGATCAATAAACCATAGCTCAAAACCTACCTGGACACTATCAATGAAACTACCACGCCTATAACAATTGATACCATCCTATATCTATTAGTAGTTTCCCTATAGACTATGTAGTTCTATAACTCCCCAGATCCTTATGTTTTCACTTTTAGACACTTCATATCTTTATGTTCACCTTTAGTCATGTTCTTTGATATTTATTTTCCTTCTCCTTTCATCTAAAACCTTATTTTTATTTTGACCACAATATGAACCTTAAATAATGGGTTATAATTTTGGGTTGAATAACCCTAACCACTACCCACTAATTTATTGAGTGTTTTATATGTTCCAATATTTTTAATATGGATTAATCCAAACATATTTATCACATTTGTGTGTGTGTGTGTGTGTGTGTGTGTGTACACGAAACATCATGATTAGCACACCATAAAATTATGACCTACATGTGTATTTATAATTATATCTAAGTCTACTATTTTAAGTGTTTTTATATTTTCATGTCTTTGTTATAATGTCTAAATATATTGCTAATTTATTTTTCAATTCGATTTCTAAAAGTGATCAAGTGAGTCTAACCTTAGGATTATATTTTTATTTATAAATAAATATTTCATAGTTATCATTGTGACCAACCCATGAAATATGTCTATGTTGACCTAATGGAGACTTAAGAATTTTAAAAATAATAATTACGTATTCCTAGACGTTTTTATAAAAATTCAGACACCTTTGGTAATTGCAATTATCTATCTATTGTTGATATTGTCTTGGTAGTGTAAGTCAATGATAAAAAATATGGAAAAGGTATATTTTTGATTATATAATGTTTTTGCATAAGTTGGGTTGATCTTAAATAGGTATATTTGGTGGATAAGGTTGTCCATGACCACATATGGGTAGATAAATAGGGTAAAGTGTGTACAAGAGTCACATATGTACACAATGTCCAAATATGTCAAAGTGTTCCAAATTTGATGTTGCTAAAGTGTTTAATACCAAATTTAGGTGTATACATGAAGAGTCAAGAATAATGTCATAAAAATTTGAAACATGCGAAGAATAAGGTGACTTCAAAATTTAAACAAGATAGATATTAAATCATAATAATCTAGAAACATTGAACAACTTAAGAGATAATACCAATATGGAATAAGGATAAAATGAATTATGGTGAAATAAAAAGACACAAAAACAAGATAAATAAAAAATGGAGATATAAAAAAGAATATAATAAATCAAAAATAAGTAAGATATGTATAATAAATTATTCATTATAAATACATGGGATTAACAAACAAATTTAATCAATAAAATCATCAATGTGACCATTATACACATATAGAGATGTCATATTGTATTCATAGTAAATATATATGTGTCCCAAGGGATAATTAATCTATTAACTCCAACATATCATCATCACTATAATCACAAGTCATATGGTAACTAAAATCACTATCATTGTTATGGTAATTAGTATCATTATGAGTAGTTATAATATATTTTTTTCCTCTTATAAAGGATCATTTTTATTATCTTGAAAAATATTTTTCATGGTTTTAACATTAATAGGTGTTTTATCTTCAATAAGTGCAATAGTTAATGATAACATTACCTTAGTGCATGAATGAGTAGGTACTTAAACTATGGGTGTTTTCAGTTGACATTGTGTGATTTGTTATTTCATTAACTCTTAAGGTAATACCTCATATTTAAATTGTATAGGTGATTCACAAAGAGTACCTTGAATAGTAATTACTTTTTTATCAAGTAAAAAAAAAAAAAATTGATGTAATGTAGATGGGATTTCTTTAATTTTATTGAGCTAGGTGTCCAAATAATACCTCATATGTCCCATTATTTTTAAATATATGAAACCAAAATAAAATGGTCTTAAAATCCATGGTGATAGGTAATTTATTTCCCCAAATTAATTTTTTATCAATAAATTCTTATCCTTTAATAATAATGGTTTTACCATCTAAATATTTTTAAGTATATCCACGACTAGTAAGAAATTCTAGTGTACATATGCTTATACTTTAACCATTATCAACCATAATGATTTTTTTTAAAAATAGAATGTGTTTCAATTGAATATAGTATAAATTATGGTCCATTATTATAATTTTCCTATTGGATATCATGATCATACAAAATAATACAAATAAATCTTATATGATTTTGTGACCACACATATGAACTAGTCTAGAGGATGAGCATTAACAATAAGTAGAGACTATTTTTGGGATAGCATATGAACATAATATTTATTTTTATTGTTTGGATTATCATGATTTAGAAAGGGATTTTAAATAATTTCAAAAGTTTATTTGTTTGAGTAATTGATTTATTCAAATTATTATTTTGTCCTTCCACTTATATTTGGTTATTATTAATCAAGTCTTAAATATTATGCCTTACTAAGAAACCTCCATTTTTAGTATGAGAAAAAATTATATGATAATCACAATATTCATTAGCATCATAAATATTAGGTAAATAATAAGATGGGTCAAACTCCTCTAGTGGATCTAAAGATATTATAATTCATTAAACCATTTGCTTAAGCAATTGGTGAATATTAATAGTTAACCATGTAAATTTGTTTTGTTATTGTGGTATAAGATAAGATTATTAGGTGTTACTTCATTGATCACATTATTAATTTTAAAAGTAATATCATTAACCCTATCCTTAAATTTATTTTTACATTGATATTTAGCTCCACTAGAGGTAGGGGCACTAGTCCTATATTGAAGCATGTTGGTCTCTAAAAGGTTGATTTAGAAGTTCCTAACTATATGAAAAAGTTAATCAAAAGCTTGATATGAATCGAACATAAATTTGAGTGAATATACTTTGTAATTCAATATTATATGATTGACGAGTCATATTTATAGGCATTATTTTGAATATAAGCACACACTCACTAATGTTATCTTTAGATCCTTTTTAAATCTTCACTATTTGAGAAAATATGATCATTTGGCTAATGTTGATTAAAAAAATGATCTGAGAAACTATTAGCCAAATAACTGAAGTAGTGCATAGAGCTCAATGGTATAGATTAATCCTAATATAATGTATAATCCTTAAAAAATCTAGGAAAGAGTTTAGTCAATAGTATATCATTTTACACAAAATCAAGACATGAATCATAAAAATATTTGATATAATGAGAATCACCACCCTTAAAATTGAACAATTCAAACATGGAGGTTGTAAAAATGGTAGGAAATGGGTATATAAAGACTTCATAAGCTAAAGTATTGAGTAATATATCACATGAATGAACAATATGACTTGATGTTTGATATACTTAAGAAAATATTTAATTTTTTTATTATGTTGCTTGCATGCTTTAAATATTTTATTGAAGGATATTTATATTTAAGAGTAGGAATTAAATTATAAATAATATATGTGGGAATAAATGTTCTATGTTGCTAATAAATAATTTGAAAAATAGTCATAGATATAAGAACTTCTCTAAAAATAATTATTAACTTGAGAAGGAACTAAAGAAACACTAGGACCCACTTGAGAGAGAATAGGCATAATAATCTATGTACTAGTTAAAACAAGAGGAATCAAAATAGTAGAAATAATGTGAGTGATAGCGATGTTACCTAGTATATGATAGGAACCTATAAAATGAAAAACAAAAGCATTCAAATATTCATAATTGGTTGTAATTTTTTTTTCCTTAGACATATATGCTTTAGCTAAGAATTTATTTTGATCATATCTTACATCTATTATTTGGGATATTTTGAAATATATTTTCAAATAAATCTATATAATTTGGAGTTATAACATTATCATCAAAATAATTTTCATTCAGATCATCTAATTTTTCATCATTTATATCATTCATGTTTGTATTATTTGCAATATCATCCATATATGTAGCAAGAGAAGTGGAATTAACCTCATTAAAAGTTTCCATTTTATTTTTCTAATAACCACAATTAGAAATCAATGGAATTAAAATAAACTCAATAGATCCACTACTAAATTTATAGTTTTAGATTTGATTGAGAGAGAGAGAGAGAGAGAGAGAGAGAGAGAGAGAGAGAGAGAGAGAGAGAGAGAGAGAGAGAGAGAGAGAGAGAGAGAGAGAGAGAGAGCTATTGATAACACAATAATAAATGACAAACATAGAGAAATTTAATTTTAACTTATCACCTAAAGAAGAAACCCTAGAGGGGTAAAGATCATGAAATCCTCAAGTTATATGGTGAAAATATCAGGTTCACCAAAATAATTTTATGGAAAGTGGATAAGGCCAAGATATACTACACTAAACCACTAAATAATCATAATGTGATAGATTTAATATATATACAATAAAATAGTAAAGCAAGACCTATAAAAAATGAATGAAAGGACCTAGAATGATTGATAATTTATAAGGGGTTTTTAGATATGCATACATGATTTATGACTCATCTATACACCTATTGAAAATAATTGATTCATCCTATTCAATACTATAATTATTTCATATATAGGCTAGTGATCTCCTAATTTTATGGAGTTAGCCAGGGATGAGTGTTTATGTTAAATAATTACACATGCACACACACATAAATATAATATTAAAACTACCTATGCAGTACTAACAAGTTATATCTATCATTCCATCATCACCACCCTTACCCTCCCCCTCCCTCCTCCACCCCCACATAAATAAAATATTAAATTTAATTATGTAGTACTAATAATTTATATCAAACATTCCACCCCCTAGACCTAGTACTAACTAGTACTAACATAAAGAAAGGGAACATTATCCATGAATTGGAACACATGTTGTGACATAGACGTTAATGGATAGGGGACACATCCACATTTCATGGATGGGAACACATCAACCATTTTAGTTAGTTCATACTCCATATATTTACAATCATACATGTTATTTTTAAAATGTATACATAAACAAGACCTAACACACTTGTTTACACTTATTGACATCACACACATATTTTATTTATTTATAGTGAGAGATAATTTCATGGGGAGAGTTATTTTCCCATTCTTCCCAATATTCTTTTTCTTCTTATCTACCATTGGTAGTAACCATAATATTATTTTTTATTTTTCATATATGAGATCTTGTGTTGTCTATATAAAATTCAAAAAAATACGTCCTGGATTCTTACAGTAAAAATAGAGGATTTTGTCATTTTAAAAATTTGACACATTTGTTTCTTGGAAGTATTGGGCTTATTTTTAGATACATTATTTTTTATTTTCATAAATCATAAATTTTGATTCCCCCCATCAAACAAAGTATATATTAACACTTAGCATGTTATTCAAAATTATGATGTTTACATCATCATCTTCTATTGATACTTTAATACTAGCTAATTAATTCTTCAGGGAGCAAAATTTACTGATGTGATCTACCATTTTTACCTTCCTCCATATTTAAACCATATAGTTTCTACTTTAATGTTATCTCAAAGCTCTCAACTTCATAATTGAATAGTTGTTCAATGAAACCCAAATGATTTTGGAATATTTCTTAAAATCCAAATGATTTAAGTATGAGTCTAAAAATCTAAGGCCAATGATTAATAATGTTTTTTGGTCTTTAATGGTTAGCTCATTAGGATGTATTGGTTTGAATATAATAACTTTCCCCATATTCTTAAGGTCTTTCATGATTAGGATAAATTACTTTTTCACCTAATAGGCATGAAACTACTTCCCTTTAGACTTCTCGATTAGATATAATTTTTTCATGTCTTAAGTCCCCCTATAGACTAAACTTTGACATACATGATTTTGGGTACCCCAAAAATGCATCCTTTAAAATAAAATACTTTGGAAACAAAAAAACTTAGATGCAAATACTAAATCACTATAGACACAAAACTAATCGACATTTTTTTTAATATACTCTACTAATGACATTCAATGACTACATAAACACTATTCAACATATATACTATTTTGATAATTTTCAAAATTATTAAATTCATATACCATTATAATTATCATGCTAATAAATTTAAACAATATAATAAATTAAATAGAATTATAGTTTATAACTTTAAGTGGCTAAATATTATACAACAAAATAGTGACTTGAGACACACACATACTACCTATACTAAAAATTAAACTTTAACCAAATAAGTGTAATAACGGATAGAATGCTCATGAGTATTGAATATTATGGTGAACTTGAGGGTGTATGAGTCTATAGTTGATGAGATGGCACATAAAAAAATGGAATACATGATGGAGAGAGATCATGGATATGTAAGCATATGAACTAGCAATTACTTTGGGTTCAAATTCACATCTAAAAGGCCAGATCATGAATGTGTTTTAAAATATCCAATTTGTTTTTATTACACAATGATAAACTTACATATAAGTAAACATTCTCCTATAAATAAGGATTCTCATTAAATTCAATTACATAATCACTATTTTATAGGGACAAGTTTTTATCATAACTTATTATACATTTGCATACGTGCACACCAAATAATATGTCATACATTAGTTGTCATAAAATTCCTCCTTAGTGTGGATATAGAATCAGAAACTGCACCATACATATTGGAAACAAAAAATGTATGTAAACACATAGACATGTTTAAAATTAGACCAAATATGCAATCTAATTTTAGTGATAAAATACATATGTAAACATAAGTGTTCACGTTTTCACTTCTAATGAGTGTTGAGCTTCTCACTGGCATATAATTAACATCTTTACTTCTAGTGTTAACCTACATAAATAAACGCAACTATTCATGTTTTTAATTCTAGTGAGTGTTAGGTTTCTCACTGACATATCACATATGAAGTGCTTACATAGTAGAGTACACATATATCATTTTACAATGAGTCTTGGGCTTCTCACTGAATTTTTGTATTTGTATTTTATATTCTTGATTGTTTCCACCCAATTGTGAAAAATATAAATGACAACCACTACACTAATTACCATTCTTGACTTTAGTCAATTTAGTGTAGCTTTTTTCCACACATGTTTCTAAAGATGTCACATTCACTTGATATTGTGTTCATTCCAAAGATAGTTTTTAAAATTAGTCATTAACATATACATACTTTATTCTTAATTTGGACTAATATTAGACTAAATATGTTACCCTAAAACTTTTAAAACACCACACAAAGGAACTAAACCTATATAAAGGATTAAATAGCCAGAAAAACAAAAGTATAGTATTAAAATTTATGTTTCAATACTTATAGACTAAACATGAAATAATACACCCTAAAAAAATAAAACTATAATAAAAACTAATTTAAAAAGTATATGAAATCCATCTTTGTCTAATGAATTTAAACAAAGACTAATGACCTAGATTTTTATAAACCACACTTTACACTCTATAATTTAATTCATTTTATGACACTTTAGATTTTAAAAGACACTCCTAAAATTTTTAGTTCCAAAGGGTACACTTTTGGCTTCACTTTGATAAGAATTGTAAGAGCTAATACACATATTTAAATTTTCAACACAACATAATTATATTTTGTATACTCTCTGATTCTAATTAATTAATCAATACGTGAGGTTACATATATATAGGAACCTTATTCCTATATTCTCTCCAATAATTTCTCTCACCCCAAAATCCTAAGATTAAGCAAACTTATTTATGACATATTGTTATAACCATTAAAAATATATCTCAACAACATATATATAATAACCTATATCGTAATATTGTTTATAAAAATATTACTACCAAATATTAACTAAATAAACAATTACTATTTACCTCTCAATAAATACTCAAATCTATATAATGTAAAATCTAGATTTCCTAACATTCCCCCCATAGTTTTTACATGGTGCAAAAACATTCACACTCTTATCTATAGTATACTCACCCATTATAACATACCCTATTTAGATCATGACCTCGATATAAAAAGAGCCTAACTCCTCCCATGGTTTTATAGGTTTACCAAAAAAAACTTGACATGAAAAAGAACACCATCTACCACAAAGAATTAGCACGAACAAAACTATATGCCACTACATACTCTTAGGTTTTCATACTATTGATGCAATCTTGCTACACATGACCACTACTATGTGAAGGAACACATCTTGAATTTAATTTACATGAATAAAATAAACATGTCATTGAGGGTCATCTTCATAAATAAATAAGGTAGTCATAGGATCTCTACATTAGTTGCTCTCCTAACTATTGCCAAAACACTATTCACATCCTATGGTTTTCTAGATCTCTACCATAAACCCTTTCAAGATCCATGAACTGACTTACATTGGTGTTTTTATCTTCTCACAATGTCTTCACATTAGAATATCATGTTTGGAATTTGCACACAAATTATATATATTGAGTAGGCATATTATTTTGCTCTTATTCTGAAAAAATACATAGCAAAAATGAAAAACACACCATACTATATATGTCACCAAAACATTGGTGCAACCCTATCATTGGCAACTGAAGAGAGGTTTCTAAAATACTTCCATCCTCCATGTATCCTTCAGCTTCAAGTATGTTTTCTCTCACTCAACAAATTCATTGAGATGTATACACATTGGGTGTACTTCCCCTTTCAATATGAAATAATACAACTCCATAGGACGTCACATATAAGCGATAATGTATCCAGTAAGATAATTTTTGTATTTTTACAAATTTTACAATGAATACTCAACTATTAACATGATGAATATTTTGATGTTGACTAGATACTTTAGACAAAATACAAAATATCTAATTTCAAAATCCAATTTTGAATTTGATAAATAATTATTTCAACATTAGAAGACATAATAACCCAGTTTAGACTTAAAGACCTTAAAAATAATACCAAATCAATTTGTATTTTTTTGACTCTTTTGAAAATGATTCTATTGACAATGAAGGACTTAAGACAAGACCAAAAAAATAGACTAAACCCTATAGTAAACATCAATATTAATATAGCAAAAGATTATATTTAAAAATTGACCAAATACCATAACTATAAACTAATAAAAAGATTTCCACCCTATAATAAGGAGACTTGTGACTTAATAATAAAACTATAAACTTTAAATACATATAAACATGACCTTGACTCACACACACGTGTAGAGTCTACATGGATATTGCACAGTGGAAGAATAATATACAATAGAGATTGTCGATGGCCAAATCATCATTCATAAGTCTGATGGTAAATAATAATGTAGGTTTCTCAAAATAGAGGGAATAAAGAGTGCATGGATTGTTATTAACATTTGGTGCGTCCAAATTGAGATCTAAATCTAGTCAAATATAAAATATGTTTTTTGAGCTTCACCTATTAAGGTGGAGAGACGTTATAATGTGGTGAGGCCTAAAAATGATTTCCTTGATATAAATCTATAGCTAAGTTACACAGACTGCATACAAACTAAAGAATTGTAGTATATGATCCTTGAAAAAGTGAATGGAAGCTACATAGATCAAATAGCACTCAAACTAGATCATGGATGCAACAATAGTGGGTACATAAAATCTAATCTAGCTACTTGCAAAGAGATTATCATATGAATTTAGATATGTGGGCAAATGAGTGTAGATATACCCATAACTCACTTAGATATTGAATGGTAATGATATTTTTATCATAATATGACTATGCCAAAGTAATAAAACCTCTTTATAATGCTATTATATTGATCCACTCTAACTCAAGTTTATCACTACCCTACTCTTTGTATTTCTCTATTAAGTCTTTCTAAAATAACAACATTTATCCACTAAATATATTTCAATAGATTCAATAAACCATTAATTGGGGCACACACAAAATAAATGAGAATACACCTTTCTCAAATTAGAAAAGAATTTTTTTTGTAGGGGATTCCCTTAAGATGTCCACTTTGATACCATTGATAAGAATTGTAAGATCTAATACACAGATTTAAATTTTTAACACAACATAATTATATTATGCATACTCTCTAATTCTAATTAGTTATCAATATGTGAGGCTACATATATATAGGAACCTTATTCCTATATTCTCTCCATTAATTTATCTCACCCTAAAATCCTAATATTAAGGAAACATATTTATGATATATTGTTTTAACCATTAACAATATATCTCAACAACATATATATTCTAACCTATATCGTAATATTGTTTATGATAATATTACTACAAAATATTAACTAACGAAGCAATTTCTATTTACCTCTCAGTAAATACTCAGATCTACACAATTTAAAAGTTATATTTCCTAAAACACTTTTATTTAATTAGTGATTAATATTTCCTCTCGTGACCAATCAGATTGCATTGATTGGCATGCTAGAAAATACATGTGTATTTTTCATATGCAAATTATAAGCTATATAACTGATAACATATAATATAATTCTCCTTATAAATTGATTGGTTAAAACATTAATATGTTATTCCTTCCTTCACATTAATCAAGACAATCAATCCCCTCCAAATCAGAGTCATGATAATTGTTGAGCTATGTATTATCAGAATGTTTAAGAAGTATTTGTAGTCCTTATGCTTTATCAATGATAAAGAAATGTAAACCTAATAGTGGAACTAGTTTTCCATCATAGGTATGGTTGGCCCACCTGTGCATGACCATTGAGATTAGTGCCCTAGCAGGTCCTTTTGATCCTTATGCATTTGATGATGGATTTCTCCTTTATTCTTTCAAAATTTCATTTTCCTTGAGGCATGATGATGGATCTGCCTATGTGAAGGATTCATGATATCTTAGCTATTTACTTTGCTCATTTGGATTCTCTACCAATTATTATTTTTTGAGTCATCTCTTTCATTTGGAATTCCCAATGCATTTTTGTTCTGTTGTACATTGTCATTAAAAATACTTCCACCATAATGCCAATGAAACATTGTCACTATTTTATCCTCAAAAGTGGTTTTTGTTTCCTTCTCTACCCATGAAATATCCTAAATTATCACCTACACACTACCTTATTCCTTCTAATTGTGAATTTTTACACCAAAGTAGAATATTCATTATAAATAAATTTTATTGGGTTTAGAACCTTGAACCTATTTAATTTTCTTCATTTTTTATTTTTTAAATTTTATCCTCTATCTTGGTTTCCAATGACGAAGTGATGTATAAACTTACTACAAACTAGTTAAGTGAATTGGAACATATCATATATTACCAAATTATTATTGAGTATGAGATTGAGCAAAGCTTTATATTATAGTTTTAGATTAAGGTAAAAATAGGTTTTGACGGGATCCCGAAACCCTGAAACAAAGGGAGAAGGATAAAATAGTATCATCCACAAGAAAAACCTAAAACCTACTTCAAGAAGTATCAAAATCAGGTTTTACATGGACCTGAAACCACCAGAAAAGAAATTCAAAAGACAGACCCCAGATTTTATAGAGACCTGGTAAATCCATAGTAATACAAAAAACTAGGTAACAAGACCAGATATCACAACCAAATAAAAGAACCAGGACCTATTCTTCTAGTTCCAAAAACATCTTCACTGCTTCCTTACCTTTCACAGTAGTGTCCTGAATGGCAATAGCCACCGACGTGGCTCCCTCTTGCATTGCTTTCTTTCTTGAGCTCTGTCTAGTTCTCTTGCTAGCCCCCTCCAAGGATTTGATTTCCTCATTTGCTCTTTTTCCAATGTTTACAACAGCAACACATATGCTAGATGTAACCTCCTCCATCTTCCTTCTACTTTCCTTTAATGAGTTCCCTTAAGTTGTTCTCATAGTCTTTGAGTTTTATGGGAATATCCTTCATCTGCTTTTCCATGTTATTGATTTTGTTCCAAACTACCTCCTGGTTACCTTCCATTATTTCCATTTTCCTATTGAGTTCCATTATCTCCTTATACATTCATAAATCGAATTGAAGGATAGCATCTGCTTTGCAATTGGCCAATCTCGTAGGTGGGTGCCTTCCGTCATTCTACCTTTTATCACTCCAATCTTCTGTGTTCTTTTTTGGACTATTTCCAGCTTCTACTATGTGATCCTCCCTTTCCATTCATTTTTGTTCCTTAGTTTTAACAAGGCTTTCATTTTGGTTATTAACATCCTTAACTTGAGCTCCCATTTCCGTTACTCGGTTGGTGACCTGAACTAGATTTTCCCTCTCATTTATTGAAATACGGTCCTCAAGAGGATCATCTAGATCTTTATCAATTTCCTCAAACACTTGCTGGTTTTCCTCAGAATCATACTTACTATTTTTAGATTCTTCCTCTATAGTGACTCCTTCTTTCTCATTCTTATCTTGAACTTCTTCTTCCTCACTGGAACTTGATTGCCTACTTTCTGTTCCTCCCTCTTCCTCCACACTCTCCTCCCCAAAATTTTCAGTACTTTCCCACTCTGTTTCCTCATTAGTAGTCTAATTTTTGAAACTAGGGAATTTGAATTTAGCTTTTTCTTTCCCTTTTACTATTTCATTCTTGTAAGCCTAAGCATTCTAACAATTATATGACAAGAGAGATCTTTTTTTTTTTTTTTTTTTTTTTTTCATTTTTGTAGAAATTATGTTTCCTTTTGATGTTTATAATCCTCTAAGATGCATAAACAAGGCTCACATTTTTATACATGTTTATTTTATTAACATCCCTTATGTTTTGCATCTCCTTCCACATTTTCACACATCTACTAGGGTACTTGAAACTACATTAGAAAAATATCAAATGTGGGTGAATATTCAGTTTTGTCCTACTAGATATTATTTTTAATAAAAATAAATGAATTTTTCCTTGTTCATCTAGTCAATATCATTTGATATATTTTTTACATCATAAATGTTTTAATACATCTTACAACATTTATTTCACTATGATAATATCCATTCCTTTATTTATGATGTCCCATGAGGCTTCAAATGATTCTTCCTCAAAATGTGTAGACCGTGTAAATGGTGTGTGTAAGTTCTTATAAAACTCACTCAAGAAAAGATTAATTTAGGGGTAATATCTGATATTTATATTTTTGTTTCCAATAATAATATACTATGGTTTTATTATGTGTTTATTCCTATTAAAATTTTGAAATGATATATTCTTAAATGATTTGTATAACTGTCTAATAATAATAAGTAATCCTTGTTCAATCTCTATTTATATGACCATAATTAGTCTATTTTGATTTATATTTATTTTATACATGTGGCTTGTAATTTATTTATTCAGGTTGTTTTTGTTTCCTTTTTCATAAAATAAGATGAATATTTATATTAGATAGATGAAGGTAAGACCCATCATCATATGCCTTCCTCTTCCTACCCAACCAAGAATAGAAATAATTGCCCATTTATTACTTATGAGGAGTAATTATAATATACAACTTGATTAGAGTTTAGCCCCAATTTGTGTAGCCAAATAATTTAAAAACCCTTGATAATTTGAGATGCAAGTCTTTATTTTATTTCATTATCATTGTAGTCACAATACTCTTCATATATGTTATGATTTTTGATCTACTATGAAAAAATGATCAAAGTCAATTTATGATGGCCGAGGAAAATGGAAGAATTATGAATAAATTACATAGAAAAAAAATATTTTCCTCCGAAAATGGTAATATATTATTCTCAGATGATTTTTTATAAAGAGAGGTTAAAATATTTAAAAGATTTTCATGGGGTAGTTAAGGGATACAATTGACATTCCTATGAACCAACTAGCTATTACAAAAAAAGATAACATTAAATTAAATACTATCTAAAACATGAAAATAAAAGTAACTTGGATGATAGAATAATCCAATAAACTCCCCCTTGTTCCAAATGGCTATGAAATATTTGAAGCAATAACTTTGAAGTCATCAAAGGAACTCTGTTGCAACTATAATTGGTAAATTGTACCTTTAACACTAACCAGAAATTGATGCCACTCCATAAAGAACCTTGCCCCTATAAGTTGTGGTAAAAAATGGCTGATGAACAAGATCAAATTCTTCTCATCCCTAATGATCATTTTACCATACTATAATGGAACATAATCAATCATATCTAACTACATCAACCCATAAAAGGTCTCACAAAAGAATATGTCCAATTGACAAACCTGTATTATGTATGGCATATATCCCTAATGTCCAACAAATGTTAATGAACTTTTGTCAACACTAAAGGTGCTATAAACCCATGTCAACTCATAATTTCACAAATGACTAATTGAAGACCAATAAATACAATATATTCTCCCTATATCAAGTGAGAGGTAAGAAGTCATGCATCAAGAGAAACAAAAATAAACTAACTCTATCCACTCCATGCCATCATATATAAATAAAAAAATTGAACTGAAATCAAGAACATAAGCTAAAAAATTGATAATACAACAAATCCCAGTCTTGAGCCTAGTAGCTCGCATAAGATGGGTAAACTATTGAGCACTCAAAATATGGTGTCAGGTTCATTGGGATTGTATATCTTGGCCATTTAAGATGCCTCCTAATCAAAGTATGTGTCAAAATAACTAGAATAACTATAGTAATTAGAAGATCAACTATTAGAATGATCCATATAATTGGCCTCACATTTCTTTTAATGTAGAGAGTGGGGTCATCGAGAAGGACAAACATCTATAAGATGTCCAATATCACCACATTTGAAACATTGTGGATATTTCTAGTGTTGATGAGATCTATAAGAAGATGAATCAATGGAAGAACTATAGGAGTGAGAAGAATGCCTATGGTGATGTCTATATTTGGAAGACCCTAGAGAACATTTATGTGAACATTGTGGAGACTTTCGAGAATGATGTGGAGAATGTCAATGAGAGTGTTTTAGATAATGCTTCTAAAAATATCACTACACATGGTGATGATCTCTATGTTGGGACCTATTATTTATGTAGTGAGCCTCTTAAATAGGTTTACTTTTCTTCTTTACAAATTATCTCTCATGTTGAGTCAACAACACATATATGGTGATAAATGTGGCTCCATTAAGCTTATCACTAAGCTATAGCATTTCAATAAAATCTATGTATGTATAACTAAATCCATTCAAAGTGATGGAAATAAACATGCCATCATCAATTTTACCACATGTATTAAAATATTCTTGTTTAAGTGTTTTCATGAGAGAAATATATTCAGAGATGTCTTCATTATCTACCAGTTTACTATTCAAAAGCTGCATAAGAAGGTCAATCTTCTTATATGCAAGTTGATTTTCATATAAATATTTTAGTGATTTCCATACACCAATTTTAACTACCTTAATATGAATGATAACTTGTTTAGTATAAGAGGATTTCAAAAGTGATAGTGCATGATTATCATCTTTTTGATACTCACCAACTTTGCTTCTTCAGTTGGTGGTGTGGTCTCTTTATCATTGATTTCATATAAATCATTAAATATGAGGGTGTTTTCCATGTTTCTACTCCATTATTTATAGTTTTTAGGTGATAATTTTTTGTTTTTAGATATGAGATTGATAATTTTAGCCATGATTCTAAAAGTATAATCAATCAAAGAAAAAAAGGAATGCTATTGAGGTTTTCCCTTTACCTTCAAAAATAGCTTCCATTTACAAGAATATAAGGATTCAAGTACTTGTGAAAATAATATTTCACCTTATATTTCCTTGTGGTAGTACACCTTATGGTATTTCCTTGTACACCCTTATCAAATTCAATCTTATTTTACCAAGTACACCCATTATAATTCATGCTTTTACAATATGTATGCCCTTTACAACTTAAAAATCACACATTTAATGTATAAAAAAAGATTCTTAAAAGGGGATATTCTTAAAAAAAAAAACATATACAATAGAAAGTTTGTCCAAAATAAAAGATCTGAACCCTTGACCTCTTACCTTCAAAGCTTTACACAAAACAAGCCTTTTCAAGTGATATAAGAGGATTTACAAGATATGAAGAGAGATTTTTACATTTAAACTTGATTTTTATCTCTATGAGAATAAAAAAATTTACTTTTCCTTGTAAAAACTTATTTCATCCATGAAAAATATTTTGATTTTTCCCTCTATGATAATAAAATAAAAAATACTTTTCCTTATAAAAACTTATTTCATCCATGAAAAATATTTTGAAAAATTAAAGCTTCTTTATTTGTGGGTCCGTCAAACCCTAATATTTAATCAAACTATATAAAAAATAATCAAATGAGTCTTTTTACTTTTATAAAAATTTCTAATGCCATACTTAGGAGAAGGACACCATGGTTGCTCAGAGCAATTCCCAGATCACATTTCTTTTGTATGGGGTTATATAATACCATATAAAGCTGTAAAAAGCAAGATTTTGATCAATTTAAGACTACTAGAAGGGATTTTGATACATACATATGATATTTATAGTAGCTTAGATGTTTTAGAGTTTGTACACATGAGAATCAGGGTTGTACAACTTGGAAAAAAGATTTAGAAGCTTTTTGGAATGGTTTTGGAGGAGATTTTTGATAGATAAAAGCTCCAAAACATATCAAAACTTAGCAAATCCTCCTAGTTTTGTTTTATATTTGTTTATCATATATATAAAAGCCATACAAGTCATTAAATGGGCCATTCAAATCAAAAAATTGTTTTGGAGGATTTCATAATTGCTAAATCAGATTTTTGGATCAAACAATAAGCTTCTACAATGATTTCAATAAAGACTCTAGATTATTTTTAGTGCTTCTTCAATAAATAGCCATTCAAAATCAATTCTCAGGCTTATTTAACCAAATATGTATTCACAAGATTTAATAAATATAATGTAAAATATTGATTTTACATTAAATATTGACTAAAGGCCATATCTTTTTAATTACTCCAAATTTGATTTCACTTGATTGTGTCTTTCACCTTTGATTCATTTAATATAGCTTTGATACCATTGATGGCCTAGGAAAATGGAGGCACTATGAATAAATTACATAAAAAAACAAATATTTCCACCCAAAAAATGGTAATATATTATTCTCGAATGATTATTTATAAAGAGAGGTGAAAAGTTTTAAGATCTTTTCATAGGGTGGTTACAGGATACAACTAACAATCCCATGAACCAACTAGTTATTACAAACAAAACATAACATTAAATTAAATACCATCTAAAACATGAAAATAAAATAACCTTAAATAATAAAATAATCTAAAAATTTTCACACTTTAAATTCAATAGATTAAAGTCATGTAATTTTTTGGTTTTGAGGAATGTACCCAATTACCATAACAATGCTCAAATTAAAAAAAATCTAATCTAGGTAGTTTGTAACGAGATTTTGTAGGTTTGTGTTGTTTGTCTTTATGATTATGCAACCAAAATTAAATTATGTGAAAGATATATTATATGTTGTGTTGGAGAGTTATAAATGATGTCATGGTGATGTCATGGAGGTGTCTTAGTGAGTGGATGAAAATGCCTTAATAGCCTAAGGGACAATGATAAAGTGTGCAATGTGCTTGTCCTAGTATGATTGAAGTTGGCTTGGATGATCTTATGTTTTGGCATGATGAAATATGTTCATGGATGATTTTGAATTATTGATCATGTGTAAGATCCTCCATAATATTTTTTCTATTAAGTGCTTGTGTGCATAAGTGGATTTCATCTAGTTGATCATTGTCTTTATCTAGACATTTTGGGTCTAGTGGTAGAAAATTTGAATAGGCATTTTGATGACATCATTATTGCCACATGTGGATGAGTCATAAGGAATTGGTCATATGGTTATGATCACATTATTCCATAATTTCTATGCAATAAGTCTCAAATCATGTGATAAAGCATAGTCAAAGGTTTGTGGGTGAAAATTTGGGTTCTCAGGGATTTTGACAGTGTTTTCTATGTCTAAATAGTGCCGAGTAAGTATGTTGATGAAGAAAACATGCACACACATAGAGGTTTCAAGAGGAAATGGTCACATGGGTTTGTTTAGTATTGTGCCTAGTTATTATGCGTTAAATCTCAAGTCATGTGACTAAGCAGGACAAAAGATATGCAAGTGTAAATTTGGACTTTCAAGTAGTTTAACATTATTTTCCCATTGCCAAATTTTCATGAGGTAAGAAAGAGCTGAGTAAGTAGTTTGGTGATGACACATCTCACATGTGTGGATGTTTCAGAATAAGATTATGATATGGGTTTGTTTAGTTTTATGCCTAGTTGATTTGTGCTAAATTTTAGATCATGCAATAAAGTGTGTCAAAATATATGCATGTACAAATTTAGCCTTCCAAGAAATTTTTGACATCGTTATCTCTATGATAAAAAAATCCAAGTGAGTATATTAATGGTGTTATATCTCACACATGAAAATGTTTTAGGAGTAGTTTGACACATGGTTGGATTCTCCTATGTAAGGAGATCATATGGTCCAAATTTAAAAACATGTGAGTGAGAGAGGTAAAATATATGACTATACAACATTGGCCTTTCAGTCAGATAGAAATGGTTCCCATAGTCATTTTTTCACAATGTAAATTTTGAGCATCATTGATGGAGCACATTTCTCCAAGACGTTAGAAAGTAGTGAGAAGGTGTCAAGTGTTCAATGTTTAACATTGAGTAGAGATAAATATCAAGCTTCTTCCAAGGATCAATGGTATGCATTAAAAGCAAGATGTCAAAGTGATAGTTTTCTAGCATGACTAAAGTGAGGACAATCTCAAAGAGATTGATGGAGTGTATGAGGTCAAAGTTACCAGATTACATGAGATGAGGTCAAGTATTTGAAGTTTAACATTTAGGCATTGAAACAATATGATTTAAAGTTTAGAAAAGATTAAGGGTGTGTGATTAGTCTAAGAATTGAGGACATGAGATGATATAATAGTGTTCAATGTTTAACTGTGACCATTTGAATTCAAATATTTGAATTTAATAAAGGAAAGATTAGTATCTAGTTTTTGATCCATAACTTTCAATCTATGTAGAATTTGATCACAGAGTAGAAAATGAATTTTTATAGGACTCTAAGCCACATATATAAATATAAATTATAATATCTTAAGGTGTGTAAAATCAAAGATATTGAGGTTCAAATTTGACTATGTATTCAAAGTTCTTCTATTAAAAACCCAAGAAGGATGCTTAAGCTTGTATTATTGTTGTTTTGATGTCTCCTAATGACTTTTACATTTGAGCATGTTGTATACTCCATGAAGATTCTATATGTGTATTTTTAAGTGTTTACCAATCTATTTTGAGTATGAACAAAGTATTAGAAGGTGACTATGTTTTTATTCATGGTGACTATGTGCACAAAATGTTATTTGAGCAAATTATGTTTTAGCATAAGGATGTTTTTATGATTATGATCATTTTAGGATGTCAAAGTGTTCATGTGGAATGGGTCCATGCATTTGGAAGTGTTAATTTGTTTTTATTTTGCTTAGAGAAGTGTTAAAGAGTTGAATGGGTCTCCATAGGACCTAACTGTGACTTAAGTCTATTTAAAAGAGAATTGTGCTTAAGTGTGATCCATGTAAGATGCCTTAAGGGGTGAATGCACGTGTTGTGGGTGATAAGTAAAGTTTGTTGACTTGATAATTCATGAATTCTCTATATATATTAAAACCAAAGATGATGGTTTCTATACTTGTGAAAGACTTGAAAGAGGCTTGTGTGAGAAGAGTATGCATTGAAGCAAATAAGAGAGGATAGGTTGTGTTCCTAGTGATGTGTTGATGAGAAGAATAGTTTTTTGACTGTGTATGAATTGCACATCATATTTATAATGTCATAATAGTGATCTTGCATCTTGAAGACATGTAATGAGGTTTGAGTTTATATATGAGGATAGTTTGAGTGAATAAGGAGAGAGATTGTGGCATGTATATGTGAGAGGTTTGTATGAGATAGAAAGGGACTTTATGCAGGTGTTAGAAAATAAAGATCCATAATCAGGTGTTGAATACATTAGTTCTAAGGTGGAGGTGTTAAATTCAAATGAAGGTCTAAATTGATCAAGGTTTTCTAGTGTAAAGGAGTTGACTAGTCTCTTGTTTCTAATTTATATAAGACAAGTAGTCCATTTTTTTTAGGCTTGAGAGTGGGTTTTATTCCCCATGAGGGTTTCCCACATGAACTATGTGTTATGTGTTTGAGATTGTGTATGTATTGAAAGAATGAACTCTCTTGTTAATATTGCTTGATCAATTTGATATATGTTGTTTATTTTAATAATTTTAAAGGATTAAAATTCAAATTCAAATATCTAAGCTCACTGATTCACCCCCCTCTTAGTGATTATACCTCTAACAATTGGTATCATATTAGGTCCTTTGGTAAAGCCTTGATAGTTTTAAGGTGATCTAAGGTACAATATGGGTAATCATCAAGGAGGTTTCTCTACTAAGAAAGCATCAATGTTCAATGGATCCAATTATTATTTTTGGATTATAAGGATGAGGACATACATTATGTCCCTAGGGTTTGATGTATGGAAATATATTGTGGATGGTTATGTTGTTCCTACTACTCCATCTAGTGATACAAATAAGAAGATGTTTGAGAATAATTTCAAGGTAATAAATGCCATCACTTGTGGTCTTACAGACATCAAGTTCACCAATGTAATGTATTGTAAATATGCTAAAGAAATATGGGACAAAATGTAGATCATTTCTAAAGGAGATTCAAAGGTCAATCTTGATAAGTTGTAAACTCACAAAAGGTAATTTGAAAGTCTCAAGATGAATGAAGAAGATTCTATGGCATCCTTTTTATAGAGAGTTGATGAGATTGTGAACATCATCAGAGGTCTTGGAGAGAACCTTGAAGAGAATAACATAGTTCAAAAGGTATTAAGGTATCTATCCATCAAGTTTGATCTAAAGGTATCTACTATAGAATAAATTCATGATATTACTTAGTTAAAGGTGGATCAATTGCATGGTATTCTTATTGCTTATGAGATGAGAAAGAATGATGATATACCACCAAAGAAGGAATAAACTTTCAATACTGAAATGAAGATAAAGAAGAATTTATAAGGTAAGAAACCCAAGGAAGATGAAATTTATAAGAGATGAGGATGAACCATTTTATTTGATTTCAAGGAAATTGAAACTAGGTTCAGGCAAGTATAAGGGTAAATTACTCCTCAAATGCTTCAATTATGGAGAGGTAGCACATTTTGTTAATAAGTACCCTCATAAGCATAATAAGGATGATGATGAAGAAAATGATCAAGGTCATGATGATGGAAAGAGGTAATTCAAGTCTGATAAAAAAAAGGGATTTAGAAGGTTTGACAACAAAAAGAAGTACTTCAAGGACAAGAAGAGTCTCTACACCAAAGAATATTGCAGGTCATTAGAAGAGAATGAAGTCAATGACTCAGAATATGATCATGAAGATGATGGTCCTATGGAAGAGGAAGAACTATTCATGGCTAAGGAAGGTAGTTGATCACATCAAAAGGAGTTTACTTGTAGTAATTCAGATGATGATGAAGATGAGGTGGATTATGAAATTACATTGATAAATTCTCTTGAAGAACTGAAGATTGAAAATAATATTAACAAGAAGATGAAGTCTAAAATCAAACACTATGAGGATAAATTTAGTGTATTTGATGCAAGAATGAGTGAAGACACCAAATAACATGAAGATATGGCCAAGCATCTCAGTTATCAATTGGAAATCCTATTTACAAGACTGAAAGATAAAGAAGATGAATGCTTAATGTATGCTTATAAGATTATGTCTTTGAAATATGAGTTAGAATTTTGCAAGTAAGGTGAAATATTTTATCAAGTTTGATAAAATATTTAATGATCTTTATGATATCCTAAAGATTCAAAAGGTAACTAGTGATATATCTAGATTGGGTTTTCATGAAAATCCCAAAGTTTCTTCTCAATTTGACATGATTGTCAATGAGAGAAAGATGGATAATCCTTTGAAGATAAATCATCAAACAAAAAATGAAGGTGATAGCAAAATGAAGATAAATTAGATGAAACAACCAAATTCCATGAGGTATAAAAGTTTCAATGGTTACTATTACACATGTAATCAATTTGGTCATAGGGATAGAGAATGCAAGAGACTTGTTATAAATGAATTTGCTTGGAACTATGATAGGGGTAATCAGTCAAAAGGTATGAATAAGGTTGAGTGCTTCAACTATCTTGATGTGGGACACTTTGTAAAACATTTTTTGAATAAGGTAAACAAGCTAAGTTTCCATTAAAGAGTATGGTTTGCTACAATTGTGAATAGAGAGGTCACATTACTAGATTTTTTAAGAAAAGGCCATTAAGTCAAAAAAGGTTCAATCAGGCTCTAAGAGTGTAAGGTAAAAGGTAAGTTAGCTCATGGAAACCAAAAGTGAGCCATGATGAGGCTATAAGTAATCTTTTTTCTATGTTAAATAATTATTCAAAAGTTGAAGAGTGCCAAGGCCTCTCATTTTCTTCTCATGTTGTGAAAAAAGAGACCAAGCTCAAAGAGAAGACCAAGTTGATAATGAACCCAAAAACTATCAAGAAAATAAATTATCAATAGGGAAATCTTCTAAAAATAATAACTGACATTGATTCATATTGAATGAATTTAAATAATTACAAACCCAAACCATGATTAAATAAGCCTCAACTCAGAATTTAGAGTTGACATGCAAAAATTCAAAAAAACTAAATTCTAAGAAAATGTCTATTTTTAGTAGCTACTATTTATAGTAAGTTTCACATGCAAGTGTGTGAATCTCTAAAAATATCCCAAAATATTCTAAACATTAAAATTAGCCTATGATACGAAATTCAACAGAAGCTAATATCTGATCCTAAAAATATATAATTTTTGAAAATAGGGAATTCCCAAAAAAATCATTAAATAGTAATTTTGGACCCTCAAATGATCATGTTTGGACTCAAAAATATATTAAAATCAACTCTAAGTGGATAGGATGGCTTAGGATAACAATGAATTTTCAAGATGGTCATTTTGGCATGTGGAGGAGCTCAAATAGAGCTATGAATCAAAATTTATGGCCACCATAATATTGGCCTATTTTTTTTGCATCACCAAGGTGCTAGTTGAAGCTAGATATGAGGTATGTATGGATCGAAGTGAACATCTTGATATTATTGATCAATATTCATGCAAAGAAAATCAATTTTTAGTGCCTAGTGATGAGGTTCCTAACTACAAGGTAGATTCTTCAGATGAAAAGGTATGTCATGAATCTATGTTTTCTCCATGTATTGTCAAAAGAAGAATGATTTAGAAAAGGAACCACTTGTCATAGTTAAAAATGAGAAGAATAAAAAAAATCAATAAATCTTATAGATACAAGAGGATTCTAGTGGTTACTGAGGAGATGTGGGCCACTCCTAACTTCAATTTATTTTAGAGAATTATGGTGCAAAGGATGTCTCTATCTATGCTTATTAAGATGCTCCTTTCAGTGGAGAAGAAAGTGTTGCTATCATGATCTTCAGATGCTCCTAGAAGGCTAGAGATGAGTGTTTTTAGTTAGAGCAGGTATGTCTAGGTGGAAGATATGTTGGGGTGATGTTAAAGTGATGTCATAGCTGTATATGGTCAATTTATAGGGTCAAATTGAAGGTTTTCATGTGGAAAAAGAGGATTCATGATTTTTAAAGATGATATTTTTGCACAAAAAGGTCTGTTGACCTTATTATAGCATTCTCCAAGTGGTTCTATGGTCTGAAGGTATGTTGAAGTCAAATTAGAAATTTTTGTTTTCTTTTAGGTTTCTTAGTTTGTGCTTAAGAGAATGCAAGTCCTAGAATGGGTTATAGGATGTATTGGTTCCCAAATATGTGGAAGCTCAAATCTTGGTATAAAAGTGTGTCATGGTTTTCTCTAAGTATGAGAGAAGTTTTAGAAGTATGCATTGACCAAAAAGAGCTAGTTTGACCTTGTTTGTTTTAAGATTCTAGGGTTTTGGATGTGCTAGAAAAGTGGTTTGTATTATGAGATGAGGTCTAAGGATTTTTAATTTTTTGGATTTTAAAATCGAGATTCACATAGATTTAAAGGTTTATTGTTCTCGAGTTATTCAATTTTTTGTCAAGATGGAGGCCTAATTGGCAAGTTAGTTTGTGAAAGGAGTATGTTGCAAAGGATGATCTAGGTGATGAAAATTGGTGTGCTTGAGAATGAATATTATAATGATCTAGATATGAAGTTTAAAGTCTTGAATATGTTTCTACTTAAAGTTGTGGGATCTACAAATTCTAGGTAGGGCTACAAGGAGTTTAGATAGGCCTAATAATGAAGATGTGATGTTTTTTCTTAGTTTCTCCAAAAGTGCAAGGTATGAGTATTTCAAGGTGAGTTATCAAGTTTTTTTAGTGAATTTTTCCTATTTGGTGAGTGGCATGAAGTTATATTGGTGTTCTTTGAGGTTGTTTGAGAGAGAAGGATACTAAGCCTGTATGATGCTTCTTCATGATGTGTAGAGATTTGAAGATGCTCAAGATATGAAGTTGATTATAAATCTTAGGGTAAGTCACTCTATAATTTTTATTAGTAAGTTCCATCATATTTTAGTGGTTTGTGTGTTCTTTCTTCATTAGTTGTAGTGTTTGGTTGAAGGTGAGTGTTGGCATGGAGCAAGAAGAAGGTGTCAAGGCAAGAAGAGGTAGGCTCAAGGTAAGGGAGAGTTTATATCATCTTTATAAGATTTTCATATCCCAATTGGTAATATTTTTAGGTCCTCAATATTAGTTGGTTCCTAATTTTTCATTGTGTCAAAGTGGGAGAAAGTTCCTATTGTAGAGTATTTGAAGAGAGAGAAGGAAGGTGAGTTGTATATTGCCATATGATGGGTGTTGACATCAATGAAAAAGGGAGAGATTGTTAGAAAGTTATCAATGATGTAATTTTGATGTCATGGAGGTGTTTTGTGAGTGGATGATAGTGCCTTAATAGCCTAAGTGAGAATGGTAAAGTATGCAATGTGCTTGTCCTAGTATGCTTGAAGTTGGCTTGGTTGATCTTGTATTTTGGAATGACTAAAGATGTTTTGGGATGAGTTTGAAGTATTGATAATATTGAAGAGGCTCCATAATATGTTTTATATTCTTTGAGTGCTTATGTGCATAAGTGATTTCATATGGTTGATCCATATCATTATTTAGACATTTTGGGTCTAGTGGTAGAAAATCTAAATAGTCATTTTACCGACATCATTATTGCAATGTGTGAATGAGTTAGGGGGAATTTGTCATATGGTTTTAATAAAATTATTCCATAGTTTATATGTGATAAGTCTCAAGTAATGTGAAGAATCATAGTTAAAGGTATGTGGGTGTAAATTTGGGTTATCAGGCATTTTGACAATGTTTTCTATGTTCAAATAGAGTCAAGTAAGCATGTTGATAATGATAACATTCACATGCATGGAGGTTTTAGGAGGAAATGGTCACATGTGTTTGTTTAGTATTATTTCTAGTAATTATGTGCTAAATCTTATGTCATACAACTAAGCATGACAAAATATATGCAAGTTCAAATTTGGGATCCTATGCAATTTGACATTATGTTCCCATACTTAGCCAAATTTGCATGAGGCAAGAAAGGGCTGATTAAGTAGTTTGGTGATGGCATATCTCACACATGTGGAAATTTCAAAATAAGATGATCATATGGTTTAGTTTTGTGCTTATTTTATTTGTATTAAATTTTAGATCATGTAATGAAGCGTGTTGAAAGATATGCATGTGCAAAGTTAGCCTTACAGGGAATTCTTGACATTGTTGGCTATGTGATAGAAAAATCTAAGTGAGAAGATTGATGTAATTATATATTTCACATGAAAACGTTTTTGGATAAATTTTACACATGGTTTGATTATAATATGTAAGGATATCATATGGTCCAAATTTGAGAACATGTGAGTGAATGAAGTAAAATATATGACTATGCAAATTTGTCCTTCTAGGCAGATAGTAATGGTTCCCATACTTAGTCATTTTTACACAAGGTAAAGTTTTATCATTATCGATGGAGCATGTTTCTATAAGATTTAAATAACTATAGAGATGGTGAAAAGTGTTCAATGTTCAATGTTGAGTAGAAATAAAGATCAAGCTTCTTTCAAGGATCAATGGTGAGTGGGTGATCATATAGATAGAGATAAATGGTGAGAATTAAATTCAAGAGGTCAAAGTGATAGTTTTCTAGCATGACTAAAGTAAGGACAATATCAAGGATCAATGGAGTGTATGAGGTAAAATTTTATAGATTACATTAGATAAGGCCAACTATTCAAAGTTTAACATTTGGGCATCGACACACTATGAGTTAAAGTTTGGAAGAGATCGATGGTGTGTGATTAATCTAAGTAGTGAGGACACAAGATGATAGAATAGTGTTCAAAATTTAATTTTGATTGTTTAAATTCTATAGTCATATAAAATGTCCAAATTGGTATTTTGAGTGTGGTTTTTGACACCCTCTCCATAAGTACTTCTTGCATGCTCTTGTGACCTATCTAGACACCATTTTGCTCATTACTAGTCATCTGTAGCCTTCTAAATGGTCATTTAAGCTCAAATAAACTCTATTTTCTAGGTGAATCCTAATCCCCTAAGTCTTGAGCTTGTAGGATATGAGTTTCATACCTGGACTATAGTGCCAAACCCTAGGGTGTCCCATTTTTAGTGCTCCTATCCAATTACAATTTGAGCCCAAATGATCATTTTCATTTGATTCTTAGTTTTCATTATGTTAGCCTAACATGATTAAATCTAAACCATGACCAATAGTTCCTTATAAAATCCCATCCAAAGGTCATTTATAAATGGAGGTGGAAAATATTATAAAGCAAGCAAGAATACAAGCAAACTACTAAGAAAAACTTTCCCATTCTCTGCATATAGATGCCCAACATAGTTGTAAACATATTTAAACTCTCATACCAGTACCTAACCACCTCAAGAAATCTTAATTTAGCATTATTTCATATGCATCATGATATTTCATAAAGCACATTAGGTGGGAAAACTACATATGGCTTGATCCCTCTTTAGGTTTTGGTATGTAGGTAGTGTGCCCACATAAGGGGTGTGGATCACATGTTTAGTGCATCTTACACACACTAACCCCCCCCCCCCTCTTTCTCAATTTTTATCAAGTATAATGAAGGTCTAGGGTTTTAAAGATTAAATCAGCTCTATAAGGAGTTCTGTTGACATTCAACACTTAAGATTTCATAGGCAGGCTCACACAGGAACAACATAAAGAACACAAAAAAACTCAGGTCTCTATGACCAATTTGAACAAAGCAGTAGGAGTGGAAAATAACATTAGACCTTGAAGTGTCTTGTTTTTGGTTCTCCTATCCTTTCATTAAATGAAATCCAAATTTTGATTTGTGACACTATCCTAGTCTTGCATAACCAATTTCAATCACTGTCTTCGCCATTTTAGCCTGTTTCAAGCTAAGTCATTATTTATCCTTATTTATTGATATTTATAGAAAGGTTTAAAAGATATAAAAATTATATAAATCAAGAATATAATTATTATAATATTATTTACTAATTTATTAATCTATACCCTTAACTACAATAGGAATAAAATTCCATTATTTCAAAAAAGTTAAATCATATGATACTATTCCTAAAACCCCATACACAATAGATCATTCCACTTTGCTTAATGAGAAAATAGTTGATTTCAATTTTAAAATTGATTAGGATCCCCACATTGTCTTGTTAATCATTTCCCTATGAAAGGAAGAGGATACATATATTCATCAAACTTTGAAATATTTACCAAAACTCTTTACTTGGTCTTATTTAGATATTCTAGGAATTGATAAATCTATAACAATCCATCAGATTCTATTATACCCTAGTGCTAAACTAGCTAAGAAAAAAAATTACAAAATGTATCCTAAGGTGTCTCTCTTAGTCAATGATGAGATCCAACATCTCTTAGATGTTGGCTTCATTTGAATAGTAACACACCCTAAATGGATTTCCAATATAGTCCCTATGGTTAAACCCAATGGACAAATTTGGTATTGTTCCAATTCTTGAGATTTAAGTAAAGCATGCCTGAAAGATGATTTCCCCTTGTCTAATATTGACATGATTGTAGATTCCACAATTGGGTATGAAATGCTATCATTCATGGATGACTTTTTAAGATACAACCAAATTAGAATCACTGAAGAAGATCAAGAGAAAAAATATTTTACAACACCTTGGGGTACATTTTGTTACATTGTCATGCCTTTTGGATTAAAAATGCTAGAGCCACATATCAATGTATTATGATGCATATCTTTCATGACTTAATTCACCACACCATTGAGGATTATGTTGATGATATATTAGCTAAATCCAAATAACAACAATGCCATGCCATTGATTTATGAGATGTTTTTGAATGACTTAGACAATACAATGTTCAATTAAACCCAAAGAAATGTGTGTTTAGAGTTACATTAGAAAAACTCTTAGGTTTCATTATTTCTCTATGTGGCATGGAGGTTGACCCTAATAAATTCAAAGCAATTGTCGACATGCCACATCTTACTAACTTAAAATAGATTTGATCCTTACAAGGTAAGATCCAAGAAATCCATTATTTGGTATCTCAACTTATTGATAAGACTCATTCATTCACTTAATTATTAAATAAAGATACAAAAGTTTGTCTGGGACCAAACCTATCAATAAATTTTTAACACAACCAAGAAATATCTTCTTAATCCATTTGTCCTAATACCACCTATACCTGATAAGCATCTCCTACTATATATCTTAGAAATTGATCATGTATTAGGAGAAGTCTTAGCATAACATGATGATCAACATACTAAGTAGTTTATTACATTAGTTGCACATTGGTTGATTATAAAAAAAATCAATGGAAAAACTATGTCTAGCATTAGTTTTTACCACACAAAAACTTTGACATTATATGATCAATAATGAGATTCAAGTTATCATAAAATCATACCCCTTGAAGTTTCTAATGGAAAATCCACATCTCTTTTGTTGTATTATAAAATGGGTCATATTATTAACAAAGTTTGACTTAAAGATAATTTTACAAAAATTAATAAAGGGCCAAATCATTGCAGATCATTTGGTAGCTGCACCACTCTTAGATACTAATCCTATTAGTGACACATTTAGAGATTATTTTAATACTTATTATATTCATTCCAACACATAGACCATGTTCTTTGATGGTTCTTGATGCACATCCGGTTGTTGGGACCAACATACCTCCATTTTTCTAATTCTACAAAAGAGGGACCCTTGTAAATGTTTTAAAACATCTATACCTTGAATTGGATTTGGAAAGGTCATTATTTATTAGAATTTGAAGATCATCCACTTGAAGGGAGATGAAACTTTGCATATCTGATTGTGATCATGCTTTATAAGCTAACCCTACTAATGGTTGTCTTTGGATGATGAATCACATGTTCTATAGAGGAAGAGAGGGTTCTCAAGTAGAAATCCCTACGATTTAAATTCAAAAATGGTGGGAGAAGTTTAATAAGAAACCATATTTATTTATTAAAAAACCCTAAGTCTAAGTTTATATTGAGGCTTGATCATGTTTTTGACATGACCAAACCTTAATATAAAATCATACTTAGATCTTTTATTTTTTCCCCCTTTATTAACCTCCCAACCTTGCCTAACTATTAGTCCATAGCCCCTTTCATTTATAGACAAGGATTTTTTTTAGCCTAAGCTTCAATATTAAATTTCTTTCTATTTATTAACACAAGAAACATCTTAAGATCAAAACTTTAGTCTAAACCATTATAGATATCAGGTCCTAACTTAACAATTTGATTTAAAAGATCTAACAGCTCTCACTTCCCTGAAGATCTAATCTAATGGTGAGAGATCACCCAAGAAGAGCCATGCATTGAATTTACTTTCTATGAAAAATTTCTTACAAGATTGAATTTGATAGTCTCACTCCCATCATTTGATGCTCATGAGGATGTCTTTGATGTTAGCAAGACCATCAAGTTGAACCTCATCAAAACTTTTATCGAAGTCTGAAGGGGACTACATTAATGTTTTAAGCTTAGGTTTAACATAATAAGCTTTATCTCTATGTTCATCATGTTTATTCACACAATTAAATTAGGACTAATCATTTGACTTAAGTCTACATGTGACCGATCAGTCACTTAAAATTAGTGCACTTTTGCAAATTCAATGATCCACATTAACCCTTAAATCTTGATCTAATGATGCAAAGACAAAGGAGTCCCCAACATTTTAAAGCCAATCACATACAAGTACATGGATCTAATGACCCTTGCTACATCACCAATCTAATCCAATGATGTGAATTCTTCAATCGATAATCCCTAAGATGTGGTCATATGGACTAAGGCCATAATTTCAATTTTAAGATTCATTATGTTCATAAACACAATATGACCTCAGGACTCAAACCTAAGCCTTCATGGACCAAAATTCAAGACTAAATTTGACAGTCTCACTCTCATCATTTGACATTCATGAGGACATATTTAACATTAGCGAGGCCATAAAATTTAACCTTAACTAAATTTTTTAGCTTAGACAAAAGGGGTATTTTTTTAAACCCTTCAAAAGGGAACCTAGCATATTAACGTGAAAAACTTATCATAAAAGGCTTTAGCTTAAGTTTGTTAGTGTTTATTAACATAAATAAACCTTAGGAATATATATTTTAGGCCTAAGTTTTACTAAGACCCTGGACTAATTGAGCTATGTGCATCTTGGAAGATATAATGAACCACCTTTGATTAGAGTTCTTGATCCAATAGAGTGAAATTAAGGATAAATTTTCAACCGAAGATGCCAAACCCTAATAAATTGACATGTTTAAGAACCACACTCATTCCAACACCAAACTCTAAAGTCATATCTTGAAGAAGTAAAATATTCCATTTGGTTTAATCGATTAATTCAAGATTTAAAAAACCAATTAAAGGAAATCTCCAAGATCTTCATCAATGGTTTGTACCCATTTTGAGGTCCTAATCTAATAGAGTTAATATAAAAAACTTGATTTGAAAACAAATGGCTAGCTTTCAAAGGAATTTTCATGGGGAAGGCCACGTAAGTACCGTGTAAGCACTAAATGACAAATCCAAAGATTTGACATGCCTAAAAAGATAGAATTTACATAAGTGAGGCTATCCATATAATCTAAGGCATAAATTAATTTATGAATTCTACCACCTTTTCCATTAAATATCTAAGAAACCCTAGCAGAACAACATAAAGCCTTAATTTTTGATTGTTGAGACACAATTGCATCAAACAAGCTCAAATTTCATCCTGAGCAAAGAAAAGCAAGTCATACACCCTAAGGTAATTAAGGAAACATGGCAGCATCTAAGAAATAATAGAAACAAGAGGTAGAATTATATTTGTCTATGGATAATAAGGGAAGATGTTTTGGAGACACAGAATTGGACACTAGGGCAATTAATAATGGAATGAAGAACTAGTCTAAGATCTTTATTGTCAAGGAAATGTAGCCTCTCACTTCCAATTAACAAAGAATCATAGTAACCAAGAGGAAATTTGATGAATTGGTTGTAATTTAGATGTTGGGTCTCCACTGAGTAGCTACAAAACTAGAGGTACTCCATTGCATAGATATCCTTTCACTATGTTTGTCAATTGTAGAATTGATGGTGATTGTATAGTTAGGGAATATGTGTAAAAATGGATAGCATACATTACCCTTATATCTTTTTAGGGATACTATAAACTCCCTAGGACTCATATAGACCTCCCCACCATCAAGGAGTGGATAACCAAGCATAATTTAGATATTATTCTAAGACCCTGGTTAAACCAGCGAACCCACATATCCAAGAACCATGATGGGAAGATCCCTATTATAAAATATAGGAAAGGAATTAGGATAATCATGAGCCTATTTAATAGAGCTTCAGGGGTAGCCACCATAACCTATGTTGATCCCAAATGGGTTTCCTACATATATTTCATGGTGGAAGAGAAACTACATCTACCTATTAGAGAATTGATTAGCATCCACTTGGGAATACAATTCTATGGCATAAAAATGAAGACCAACCACCAATTCACCATGATGTCCCATCTTTTGGAATCATTTATTCCCTCCACCTATATTTTTGATATCAAGAATTGGTCCTCTCATAGCAAGATTACCATATCCCATCATAATTCAAAATTATATATCTTTAAACATAGGGATCACATGCAATTAATTTGTGATTGCATATATCCTAATTTGGTAAATACTATCATAGGGAACCCCATACCTAGAGTGCACCCCCTCATTAATAAATATGTAGAGCCCATGGGTGACATATGGTATTACCCATATTACACCATCATCAATATGGAAGGAGTCTTGACACAACTATATAGCTTACCAGTCCATTTCCCCACCATATTCACTAAATAGGAAATTTCTTCCTAACTCCTCCAATGGATTGACAATGTATGCAGAGAGAAGAGTAAATGCATTTTACATCCTTTTCCATTCTTGATTGGAAAAACCATGATCCATGGCTAGAAATAATTGGACATTATGTCCAAACATAGAGATGCCTTCTATTTTCAAAAAGATGACCTCAAAGATTGGGACCCAGATAACAAAGTTGTCTTTCATCTACAATCCAAGTAGCTGACCAAGGTGGCCTATGAGAATAAGGTTGGCCCATATGACCATTTCTAAACCAAGGTTAAAAAATTTGAAGAAGTGCTAGCTAGGTGTAGGAAACATGGCTTCAAACTCAATCATATATTTTAAATATAGGAGAAACCAACTAGATAAATTTGGTAGATGAACCCATTGCAATATCATCTATTACCTTATACCTCAAGTTCACCTCTAGGACTAACACAAAATTAGGTGCTCCAAATTTAAGGACCTAGTGAGAAAAAAGTGGAAGAAATTCTGAGAGAAGGTCCTTCATCATCAATTCCACCTCCAAGACCACCTTATCTAATAGAGCACATTGATATGGTTAGCCTAGAACCATATGAAATAGTTGAATAATTATTCAAAGATTTTGTAGAGACCTATGGGTTAGATCATAAAGATGAGGGAATTGAGGAAGCCACAACTAGGTTGACACAAGCTGAAGAACCCTAGGTAAGTGAGATGGAAAGGGGGAGGGAAATAAATTTGGATTTAGTCCTTGTCTCACAAAAGAAAAGGGAAGCAAAGATGGCTCTTGTTTCTAGGTCCTCTAAAAGGCCAAAAGTGATATAGACCCATCCTACTAGTGAAGTTAACTTGTATAGTGATGAGTTCCCCATACATAGACATATCATACTTGACTAGTTCATATATGGAAATATCCAAAATATTCCATCTCAATCACATTCATTGGCACTTACATGCACTACAAGTATTTATACCCATGATGATATCAAACCCTAGTTTAGAGAGCCCATGAAGGAGAAAGAAGGAGGATTATTAAGGCAACTAAAGAGAGTGGTAAAGGAATGATGGATATTAGAGCATCAAGTGGTACTAGGATTAAGATACCATAGGTACCTAAATTATCTAAACCAATATCCACTATGTATTATAATCCAAACATAGTGGGATTTGAGAAGGTAACAACAAAGAAGGCCACTATAGGCACTGAGGAGTTCACCTTCCAAAAAGTGAATCCTTTTGTGGGTCTAACTCCTATGTAAGGGAAAATAATAGGGGATCACCCCATCCATCAAGAGGACATAAATTTTTTGATTAAGTCCTAGTCAACTATGACCTTAGTTGGGGTCAGGGGAATGAAATAAAGAATCATCAACCTAGAAAATGAGAACTAGGACTTAGAAGTACAAGCTATATTTTTAGTCTTTGAGGATATATTAAAGATGTTGAGTAAGTATATTATTGAAATATTTGAGGGATTAAAGACCATGAATCTTATATTAATTACCCTAACCCACTAAGATGAGATGGCATAGGAATTAAACATTCAATGGTAGGACTCTAGAGACCAAACAATTGAATTGATCAATGTGCATTCTATAAAATAGGTCCAAGACATAAAAATCATCAAACTAAGGAATTTGAACATATTAATGGGAGTAATAATGGATAAAATATGTGACCTAATAGCTTGGTATAATAGTTCTAAAAATTTCATGAAGGAAGACAAGGACTTGATAGACAAAATGGAGAAGCTCTTAGAGACCTTGTTGGCAAACCCCTCTCAACCAACTACCACGAGCCTAATAAATGATGAAGAATTCAATAAAAGGGTTAATTTATTCATCCAAAACATCAAAGATAACCAAGGCTAGTATATCAAGGATAATCAGAAGGTCCTTGACATCATCCTTACCTCAGGAAGGTAGATTGCAAAGGCACAATGCATCCAAGAACTCATGGCCAAAATTGACAAATAATTCAATACATTGGTAGATCAAGAAGAGGATTGTTTGATGAAACCTGTAGTATATTTGAGATAATTAAATAACAATACACTAGGGTGAAGGACATCCTCAATCAAAGATAACCAAGATGACCCACCAATGTAATATGAAATGAATATCCTTTTATAATGTATATATGCTAGTCTATTAGCATATATTGGTTCTATTTGTCAAATTTATGTAGGAGGTCATGTGTATTGTAATATTTGTATGAAGGAAAACTATCCTTATCTTACACTCAAATGTTTTTTAGAAGTTAATTGGTACACTACCTATGTTCTCTTTAAATAGATAGGGGTTACCATTTTGTAAAGGGAGGGACTCTGAGCAATTGTATACAAGAAAGGATTTTAATATAACTAAGGAATTCTGAAAGGATTTTTTGAATAGTATGTTAAAATCTAATTCTATCTCTCAATTGCATGTTAATGTCTTAGATTTGAATGGTTCTTCACATTTTGACATACATTTTCTATAATAAGGTTGTTAATTTGTGTTATGTTAAATTAGCTGAAATATCTTACTATTCTTCATTTCATTTTCTTTAGATTTGGATGTGCTCATGTTATTCATGTTACATTAGTAAAATATTTAAAGTAAAACTAGTTATTACTTGTGATTTCTATATTTCTTTTGATGCTTTCCTCGTTTATGATTAAGTTTGGGTTCATACTATTTTACATCATAAATTAGTTCATGTATGCTCAAATCAATTAGAACCTTGTCATGATATTTGAGATGGAAGCCGGCAATCATGTTTTATTTTATACCTTACCCTCCTTTTTTATATTTTCTTTATCAAAGTTCACATTAGTTTAATATCATTATTAATATCCACCTAAGCTAGTTTATGGATCATAAATATCATAAAGTTTCAAATATATAGGACCCTGGTGGCTCCCAAACAACAAATAAAACAAATATTGTGGATATCTCTCATAATATAATTATATTCCACCACAAACATCAAAAATTGTCATAAAATGCAACTCATGCCCTGGATTCTCATGATCCTAAAATTAGAAGTGTTTATGAATATTGAGATCACTTGTGAAGCATTTAGAAGCATCAGTAGGAGAAAGTGCTCCATTGGCATTAGAAGGAGGATCATTTAATCAATTGTGATATTTATTGCATTAATTTTGAAGGATTATTAACCCTTATGAGTGATTCTTCACTCTAATTACAAATATCCTTGATATTCAAATGGTTTCCCACCTATCTTTGTGCTTTGTAAGGTAAAAATATTAGTTCTCTGTAAAGAAATGGTTAAATTCTAGTAAAGACAACTTATAATTTTAATAATTCATAGTATTTGAGATTAGGACAACTTATTTTTGTTGAATATTGAAAATTATTTATGAATCTTGAGTTTACTTAAGGCAAAGGTTACAAAGAATGGTCATCTTTGATTAATTCAATACATCTTTGAGCTTGCTTAGTCAAAGATTAGTTTCCTTTGTCTCTTTATGAGTAAATGTTTAAAAAATAGGATTAGTGTGTAGGTTGATTATTATTCTTTGTGAAATCTAACTTGACACATCATATTTCAAATATGATCCTTAATCTTCAAGCTAGAATTACCAAGGATCAAGACTATAAAACCCTTACTCAATCTAGAATCCCACAAAAGAACTAGGAAAGATAGAGGAAGGCGTAGGCATTCCAAGCCTCTACCATATTCACCCTTACAATGGGTTCTTGTGTTCAATATTCATCCAAATATGGCATGGCTTGGAAGTTCCCCCATCAATGTGCTAGGTGTAGTTTAGGACTTAACACATAATCTTGAAAAGTACTTGCCAATATTTAGTCCAATTGGTGTTGTAACTATAGAAGAACATGTTAAATATTTCAAGGCTACTTTAAGATTATTAAGTGTTATCCATGAAGATTTAACATGTAGGTTGTTTGCATTTACATTAAAGGATGTTGTATATGAATGGATCCTTAATTTACCTAATAATTGTATTACCTCATGGAATAACTTTGACACTATCTTTATTGATCAATTTGGAAAGATCATAAGCCCCTATATCATTTATCACCAATTCACAAATGTTAAGAGGGATGAAAGTAAACCTATTAGATCCTTCGATGCTAGGTTCCAAAATATGTTTATTCAAACCATAGATCCATACAAAACTAATGAGGCTTTATCTTTAGAAGTTTACAAAGATGTAGTGGACCCTATGACTTATGTGTTTCTAAAAAGGGCCCTCCTAGCTATCAATACATTAGCCTAGGATTATTATTAAATGGTTCTTATTAGTTAAAAAATTTATCCCTAAGGGTAGATGGATTATTCTATCCTAAATATTAACCCCCAGATGCCTATATTGAACCTTTTCCTAAACAATAACCAAAATTCTATAGCCTTAAATCAGCTCCCTACTCTGAGTGTATTACCTACTAGACATGTTGCTCCTAATCAGAACCTACATTTCTTGAGTCATCAAGCTAATACTAGATCTCACACTAGTGACTACAAGGCTTTAGTTCCAGTCAATGGTAATAGTAATAGCCAAGTCTAAAGCTCTGAAATCCCCAAGAATGTGAATGAATCTATATTAAAGATGGTCCAGAAGCTTATCACAAATTTATTACAACTACATAAACAAGTTGGCAATGCTAATGAAAACTTTGGAAGGAACTTCACCTTCCAAATTTCAACAAGCCTATAAATAGATTTTAGAATGATAGCTTCTACAATAACAAATCTAGTGAGCCTTCTTCTAACAAAAAGACCATGGATATTAATCTCAATGATATTGCCTTGCTAGACTATTGTAGGGTACATGCCACATCTAAACATGGTGAGATTTATTTTATTGAGTTTTGAAAAGCCTTTGAAGCTTTCCAAGAATAAATTAACACATTTGAAATAGTCCCAAACAAAGATAATACTATAATTCCTTTTGGTTCCAAGCCATCTGACCAAGTGTACATGGTATAAACATTCCAATTCCCTTTCTAAGAGGATAATGATCTCAAAATTATTCCTGAAGAGATTCAAGAATTTTAGCATTTCTTGAAAACCTACCCTCTAAGAAATAGAGAACAAAAAAAGCCATTGATTACTTCAACTCCCCCTAACAATTATGGGACTCCTCTAGACATTACATCAATAAATGATCCTGAACCATGTAAGGGTAGTTATTATAAACCTACTGTTGAACCTTCAAGTAAGACTGGTTACAACATTATGGAGGATATGAAGAATATCAAAGCCAACATCACTCTACATGAGCTCGCATAGATTTCAAAACAAAGATACCTACTCTTGGAATCATTGTCCAAAAATCCTAAGAAGCCTCCAAAAAGTGATAGTGCAAATGTAACTATGCAAATAACTAAATAAGATTCTTTACCCTTCCTAATTACAGTCAAGATATTTAGAAAGAATGTCCATAATTACCTTTCAGATTCTAGAGCCTTAACCAACATCATGTCTATAGGGATATGTGAAAAGCTTAAGTTGACCCCAATCAAGTCTAATATGGTGGTCACACAATTAGACAATTCAAAAGTCAAAGTCATTGGGGAATTATTGAATGTGCATATGCAATTAGCGAGTGAAACAAGAGTTCAAAAATTTATGGACATACAAGTGGTGGATATCCCTAGTGCTTATAGGTTGCTCCTTAGTAGGGAATGGACTAAGGACCTAAATGGATACATGTATATTGACTACTCCCACTTATGGTTACCTTGGAAGGGTGTTTAAAATCAAATAAGGGTGGAAAGAGAGCCAATGATGGAACACATGATCACAAAATATAATGTTGTCAATGAAAAGGTGAACTTCCTATATTCTGATATGAGAATCTTCACTTTGAAAGCTACAAAAGAACCTAGTTCCAAGAACCCTCCTCTAATGCCTGGCCTATGGAGAGTATATGTTAATGGTGCTAGATGTAAGTCAAGATTAGGAGATGGTATTATATTGATAAACCCTATAGAAAAAAATATCATGCATCTTATAGATTGTAATTCCCATGCACTAATAACTTGGCTAAATATGAAGCTCTCATATTAGGGTTGTAGCTTTCTACTAAGCATAAGTTCTAAGAACTCATTATTTATGGAGATTCTAAACTTATGGTAAATCAAGTAAGGAACAAGTACTAATGCAAGCTATCTTACCTTAAGAGGTACAAGTTTATAGTTTGGGACGTGGTAGAATCTTTTGATGATTTCAACATCATATCTATCCCCAGGGAAGAAAATAAAGCTACTAATGAGCTTGCCTCTATTGTAGCTAATATCATGCCCAATCATGATTCCCCCAACTTTAGCATTGAGCTAGTACCATGCCCCTTAGTCCTAGACAACATGAATCATTTTAAAGTCCTTAATGATGATCAATAAATTTTGGATTTCTTGACTAATTTTAGGGCCTTTAAAGCTCACATCATTGATGAAGCTAATGAAAGTTCTCTTGAAAGGGAGATTAATGGTAAATCATCCAACTAAATGAAAATAATATGCCTAAATGGATGATTTCATTAGAAAGCTTATTTGATCATGACAAGATTAATAATCACTTAAGGTACCCAAAGTAAGTGGTAAGGACTATCATGTAGTAAATCTTGGCCCACATGATCAGTCCCAACAAGTGAACATAAAAAAGGCTTGTAGTGAAATGGAAACAAAAAGGCTAGGTAGTTGCTTACAAAATATAAGGATGTAATTACATGGTTCTATGAATATCTAAAAATATTTGACCTAAGGGTTATTACTCATACCATAACCCTCAGGGAAAATTACAAACCCTTTAGGTAGAAGCAAAGACCTGTCAACCCTATCTTGGAACCCATGATCTTTAAGGAGGTTAAGAAACTACTGGATTTAAGGATTGTATTTCTTATTGGGCATTCCACTTGTGTTGCTAACTTGGTCCCAATCAAAAAAAAGAATGGAGAAATTAAATTATGCATAGACTTTAGAACTTTGAATAAAGCATATAAAAAGGATAATTACCCCTTGCCTTCTCTAGAATAGGTCATCCAAATTCTTTTAGGATCCACCATGATGTTATTTTTAGATGGATTTTATGGATATAACAAAGAGCTTATTTCTAAAGAAGATGGAATGAAGACAACCTTCACCACTAAATAGGGAACATATGCTTATAAAAGAATGCCCTTTAGACTAATTAATGTAGGGGCACCCTTTCAGAGAGCCATGGACCATGTTTTACAAGGTCTAGTAGACAAATGCATCATCATTTACATGGACGATCTAACAACATTTTCCAGTAATAAAAAAGATCATTTTGTGCACCTATAACAAGTGTTTGAAAGGTGCAGGAGGTATGGAATATCCCTCAACCCCAAGAACATCATCTTTTAAATTACTAAAGGAAAACTATTGGGACATGTCATCACTAAAGAAGGGATCTACATAGATCCAGAGAGAGTGGAAGCCATTTCCAAGATTGAGCTACCTAACAGCTAGAAAGAACTAAAGTCATTCTTTGGCAAGATCAACTTTGTAAGGAAGTTCATCTCAAGCTTTGTTGAGATTGTAAAACCCTTGAATGATACGCTTAAGAAAGATGCTAAAATATCTTAGGATGAAGGATCCAAGAAATTATTTGATAGCATCAATAAGGTAATTAGTCAAGCCTCGGTCTTAATAAGTCATGACTTTTCAAAGGACTTTTACTTATATTTATTTACATATGACCACACCATGGCTAAAGTCTTGACTCAAAATATTGATGAAAATGAACAACCTATAGCCTTCATGAGTACCAATTTCAAAAATGCAGAAGTAAACTATTCCATAATTGATATGGAAGCTTATAAACTGGTGAAGGTAGTAAAAAATTTTAGACATCACATCCTTAGAAATAAGGTGCATGTCATCTGACTAGACCCAACCATAAAGCTTATGTTGAGTCAGAATGAGCTTGGGGAATGACAGGGAAAGTGGATCTTAGTCATATAAGAGTATGATATAAAAATGAATATTGCCAAATTGGTGAAATGCCAAGGTCTAGTCTACATGATTTCCAAATCTAATCCTAAGCTTCATGTCATGCAAGTTGATCAGTAGAACTTCTAGCCCAATGAATGGTATGACTCTTTGATCTACCTACTTATCAATGGTAGTTTTCCCCTAAGACTCACTAGAGAATAGAAGAGATATTTAAGGCTCAAAGTATCCCATTACCTCATCAAAGATGGAGTACTATTAATAAGAACTTTTAAGGGATATACTTAAGGTGCGTGTCTAAAGAAGAGTCTTCTCAAATCATGTCCACTTTTCATGAAAATATAGGTAGTGGACATCCTTCAAGGAGAACCAAAAATCACAAAATTCTCAAGGCTAGGTACCATTAGCCCACCATTTTCAAGGGTGCTCATAAGCATGTGAGGGAGTGCCACTCATGTCAAATATTTAACACAAAAGAGCCAAAAGCAGCCATGCCTTTACAATCAGTGATGGTAGACAAGCCTTTTGTATAGTGGGGGTTAGAATTTATGGGGTAATTAACCCCAATTCCTTCAAAGGCCACAAGTATGTCATGACTACTATAGATTATTTTATAATCTAGACTGAATCTATAACCACCAAACAATGTAGGACAAAGGAGGTAATCAACTTCTTGGAAGAAAATAATTGCACTAGATTTGGAACCCCAGTTTCCTTAGTTTGTAACAATGGATCTAAATTTATATATATATATAAATGACTAAATGGGCTTATGATAATGGCATATCTTTGAAGTTTGCATCTAATCATTATCCTCAATGAAATAGAGTCTCTTAATATACCAACAAGAACCTTATGAAAACCATCAATAAGTCTATTATGGATAAACCCAAAACATGGCACAAACTCCTTAAGTATGAATTATGGGCTGAAAGGATAAGGATCAAGTAAGAACTCAAGGCTTCACCATTATTGTTGGTATATGGTTAGGAACTTATCTTTCCCATTACCCTCAAGTTACCCACATTCACATTCATGCAATGATACATGAAAGAGAGCCAATAACTAGCCATTTACAAGTTGTTAAGACATCATCCATATGGAATATGCTAGAGAAAAGGCATTTGTATACTTTAGTATACATCAAAAAACTATGAAAAGATGGTTTGACAAGAGGTCGAAAGTGAAGGTGTTCAAAAAAGGAGACCTAGTCCTCCTTTGGGACAAGGCATCAAAACCTAAAAGTAAACATGGTAAGTTTACACCATTGTGGATTGGCCAATAAAAAATTGTATAAATCTTAGGAAACAATACCTTAAAGTTAAAATCCCTTCAAGGAGAAAAATTCACATTTCCCACCAATGGGAAATATCTCAAACACTACTTTGTTGTTGCTCCACTAGTAGTCTTCATAGACTAAAATCTGTAAGATTGTTTAAGGTTAGAATAGGTAGGCTAGTTAGTTTCCTTACTTTATTTTCCTATTTGGCTTATATATATATATATATATATATATATATATATATATATATATATATATATGCTTTATATTTCTTTACTTTCCTTCTTTTCTTGTCTATATTTTTTTACTTTGTGTTGTGTGCTTACTTCTTATTCTGGTTGTGCTCTTTTTCTTCAATAAAGTTTTGTAGACTATTCTTGCTCATAATCTCCATAGATTTATTAAACTTCTAGTATTTCAAAATGAGGGCATGAACCTTGCATAGGAGAACCTAAGGCTGTAATATAGAATCATGTTGTAATCTAGACACTTTATCAAGACTAACATAGAAGTCAATTACCTCACAAGCATCCAAAAAATTGCATGAGACCAAATCTCTTTGGTGAGAAGAATTATGTATATGGAAGGAGATTTAAAAGGGTTAAGGCACATGCATGCTTACACTTAAAACACATCCTATTATAAGATCAAGGTTTCAACTATAGGTAATTATCCTAAGGTCAAAACATTTGACCAAATCCTTTAAACTTGTCTATCTTGGCTCCCAACCTTTGTTAAAAGACCTATTAAAAAAAGAAAATTATTGCTAAATCAAAATATACAAAGATAAAGGTGATTTAGGCAACCTCCACTAGGGCTATGGATGCCTAGTTGATAGTAGACCAAGGCCATGAGTAGAGAAAAAGGCATCTCTATCAAGGTTATGGATGATTGGCTAACAACAGAGTAATGCCCAAGCCTTCCTTGAACTAAAAGAAACCATTATTAATGAATATCTAAATATGCGCAAAGTCAAATGTAATGGTCAAAAGGTATGAACCTGGATGTTGTTCTCTAAAGTCTCATGATAAATAGTAAATGGAATCAAATCACACACATAACATGTTTATGTTTTGACATGAGGATTTGAATTTTGCATATTTGAGGCTTTTTTCAACCTTAAACTAATCTAGGTAATGATATTTGGTCAAAGGAGATAAAGGACATATGTGTCGGTCTAAACCATATTTTCTAGATTCTAACATATTGTTATGTTTCCCCTATGAGTCACCATTTTTTAGGACCAACATACCCCCATTTTTCTACTTCTATAAAATAGGGACCCTTGTAAATGTTTTAAAACATTTTTACCTTGAATTGGATTTGGAAAGGTCATTCTTTATTAGAATTTGAAGATCATCCACTTGAAGGGACATGAACCTCTGCATATCTAATTGTGATTATGATTTATAAGATAACCTACTAATGGTTATCTTTGGATGATGAAGTATAGGTTCTATGGAGGAATAGAGGGTTCCCAAGAAGAAATCCCTATGATTTAAATTCAAAAATGGTGGGAGATGTTTAATGGGAAATATTATTTCTTTTTTGAAAAACCCTAAGTCTAAATTTATATGAAGGATCGATCATGGTTTCAACATGACCAAACCTTAATATAAAATCATAGTTAGACCTTTTATTCCCCCCCCCCCTTGTTAACCTCATAAACTTGCCTAATTGTTAGTCTATAGGACCCTGTCATTTATAACCAAGGATTTTTGTTTAGACTAAGCTTCAATCTTAAATGTCTTTGGGTCTATTAACACAAACAACATCTTAAGATCAAAACCTTAGTATAAACCATTATATATATTGGGTCTTAGCTTAATGATTTGATTTAATCATAGATCTAATGGCTCTCACTTCCTAAGAGATCTAATCTAATGGTGCAAGATCACCCAGGTAGAGCCATGCATCAACTTCACTTTCTATGAAAAAGTTCTTACATGATTTAATTTGACAGTCTCACTCCCATCATTTGATGCTTGTGAGGACATCTTTGACGTTATCAAGACTGTCAAGTTAAACCTCATCCAAAATTTTACCTAAGTTTGAAGGGGACTGCATTAATGTTTTAACCTTAGACTTAACATAATAAACTTCAGCTCTAATTTCATCATGTTTATTCACACAATTAACTTAGGACTAATAATTTGACTTAAGTCTACATGTGACTGATTGGTGACTTAAAATTCATGCACTTTTATAGATCCAACAATCTGTGTTCACCCTCAGATATTGATTTAATAGTGTGAAGATGAAGTATTCCCTAAAAATTCAAATCCAATCACATATAAGTACATAGATCCAATGGCCCTTACTATTTCACCAATTTGATCCAATGGCATGAATTCTTTGATCAACAAGCCCTGAGATGAGGTCATATGGACTAAGGCCATAATTTCAATTTATAGATTCATTATGTTCATAAACATAATATGACCTTGGGAATCAAACCTAAGCCCTCATAGATTGAAACTCAAGACTAAATTTGATAGTCTTGCTCTCATCATTTAATTTTCATAAGGACGTCTTTGACATTAGTGAGGTCATCAAATTTAACTTCAGCTAACTTTTTAGCCTAAGCAAAAGGGTATTTTTTTCAAATCCTTCAAAAAGGACTGTAGCGTATGAACATGGAAAAGTTAGCATAAAATACATTAGCATAAGTCTTTTAGTGTTTATTAACATAAATGAACCTTAGGAATATATTTTTTAGGCCTAAGTTTTACTAAGACACTAGACTAATTAAGTCATGTGTATCTTGCAGGATCTAATGAACCACTTTTGATCAGAAGTATTGATCTAATAGAGTGAAATTAAGGATGAATTTTCAACCTAAGACACCAAATCTTGATAGCTCGACAAGTGGAATAACCATGCTCATTCTAACACCAAACTCCAAAGTCATATCCTGAAGAAGTAATATATGCCATTTGGCATAACTAGATAATTCAAGATTTAAAAAACCAATCAAAGGAAACCTCAAAGATATTCATCAATGGTTTGCACCCATTTTTAGGTCCTAATTTAACATAACTAATATAAAATACTTGATTTGAAAACCAATGGCTATTTTTCAAAGGAATTTTTGTAGGGAAGGCCACATAGGTACCATGTAAGTACTAAATGATAAATCCAAAGATTTGACATGCCTAAAAAGATATAATTTGCACAATTGAGGCTATCCATAAGATATAAGGCATGAAATAATTTATGAATTCTTCCACCTTAACCATTAAAGCTCTAAGAAACCCTAGCAAAACAACATAAAGCCTTAATTCTTAATTGTTGAGACATAATTGCATCAAACAAGCTCAAATTTCATCCTACACAAAGAAAGGCCAATCATACACCCTAAGGAAATTAAGTAATCATGGTAGTAGCTAGGAAATAATGGAAACAAGAGGTATAATTATATTTTTCTATAAATAATGAGGGAAGATGTTTTGGAGACACAAAATTAGACCCTGGGGTACTCAACAATGGAATGAAGAACTAGTCTGATATTTTTTTGTTGTCAAGGAAATATAGCCTCTCACTTCCAAAAAATAAAGAATCATAGTAACCAAGAGGACATTTGATGACTTGGTTGTAATTAAAATGTATGATCTCCACCGAGTAGTTACAAAACTAGAGGTACTCCATTGTATAGATATCCTTACTCCTATGTTTCTCAATTTTAAAATTGATGGTGATTGGATAGTTAGGGAAGATGTGTCAAAAGGGATTCCATATATTGCTCCTATAGTTTTCAAGGGATACTATAAACTCCATAGGACTCATATATACCTCCCCACCATCAAGGAGTGGACAAACAAGCATAATTTAGACACTATTCTAAGACCTTGGTTAAATTAGAGAACCCACATATCTAGGAACCATGATGGGAAGATTCATCTTATACAATTTAGGAAAGGCATTAGGATCATCATGACATTATTAAATAGAGATTCAAGGGTAGCCACTACAACCTATGTCGACCCTAAATAGGTTTCCTACATATATTTCATGGTGGAAGAGAATCTAACTCCACCTATAAGAAAATTGATTAACATCCACTTGGGAAGACAATTCTATGGCATAAAAGCCAACCAATAATTCACTATGATGTCCTATCTATTGGAATCATTAATACCCTCTACCCATATTCTTGATATCTAGAATTATCCTCTCATAACAAGATTACCATATCCCATCATTATTCAAAATTATATATCTTTAAATATAGGGGTCACATGCAATTCATTTGTGATTAAATGTATCCTACTTTGGTTAATACTATCACAGGGAACCTCATGCCTAGAGTTCACCCCCTCATCAAGAAATATGTAGATCCCATGGGTTACATATGGTATTACCCATATTACACCATCATTAGGATAGGAGTCATGGCACAACCATATAGATTGCTAGTCCATGTCCCCACCAAATTGGTTGAATAGGAAATTGCTTCCCAACTCCTCTAAGGGATTGAAAATGTATGTAGAGAGAAGAGGAAAGGAAATTTTCATCCTTTTCCATTATTTAATAGAAAAATCATGATTCATGGCTAGAAATAGTTAGATGTTATGTCTAGACATTGAGATGCCTTCTATTTTCAAAAGGATGATCTCAAACAATGAGACCTAAATAACAAAATTGTCCTCCATGTACAATCTAAGCAACTGACCTAGGTGGCCTATGAGCACAGGATTGGACCATATGACCATTTCTACACCAAGGTTACAAGCTTTGAGGAAGTGATTTCTAGGTGTAGGCAACATGGCTTCAAACTCGAGCATAGATTGCACAAAGAGGAGAAGCCAACTAGATAAATATGGTAGATAAACCAATTACAATATCATATATTATCTTCCACCTCAAGTGTACCTCCAGGATTGCCACAACAATAGGTGCTCCAAATTTAAGGACCTAGTGAGATTAAATTAGAAGAAAAGCTAGGAGAAGGTCCTTCTTCATTAGTTCCACCTCTAAGACCATCTTCTATAGTAGAGAAAATTGATATGGTTGCCTTAGAACCATATGAATTAGTTGAAAAATTCTTTAAATAGCTTTAAAATATTTATGGGTCATATTAGGAAGATGAGGGAATTGAGGAAGCCAAATCTAAGTTGGCACAAGCTAAAGAACCCCAAGTAGGTGATATGGAAAAGGGGAGGGAAATATCTTTGGATTTAGTCCTTATCTCAAAAAAAAAAGGGAAGTAGAGATGGCTCTTGTTCCTACATCCTCCAAAAGGTCAAAAGTTTCATGGACCCATCCTACCCGTGAAGTTAACTTGTTTAGTGATGAGTTCTCCATACATAGACCTGTCATCCCTGACTATTTCATATATGGAAATATCCAAAATATTCCATCCTGGTCACATTCATTAGCACTTACCAACACTACAAATATTGATACCCATGATGATATCAAAGCCTAGATTAGAGAACTCATGAAGGATCAGGAATAAAGGAGGATTGTTGAGGCAACTAAAGAGAGTGGTAAAGGAATGAAGGATCTTAGATCATCAAGTGGTATTGGGATTGAGATCTTAGAGGTACCCAAAAAATCTAAACTAACAAGCACTATGTAGTTCAATCTATACATAGCTAGTTTTGATAAGGTAACAACAATGAAGGCCACTATAGTCACTAAGGAGTTCACCTTCCATAGAGTGGAGCCTTTTATGGGTCTAACTCCTATGTAAGGGAAAATAGTAGGGGAACACCCAATCCATTAAGAGTACATATCAAGTTTGATTAAGTATGAATCAACAATGACCTTTGCTAGGGTTAGGGGAATGAAATAAATAATCATCAACCTAGAAAAGGAAAAGTAGGACTTGGAAGCATAGGATATGTTTTTAGTCCCTAAGGACATATTTCAAGGATTGAAGACCATGAAGCTCAAATTTAGTTCCTTGACCCATCAAGCTGAGATGACATAGGCATTAATCATTTAATGGTAGGACTATAGAGACCAAATAGCTGAATTGATTAATGTGCATACTATAAAATAGGTCTAAGATATCAAAATAATCAAAATAAGACATTTAAACATCATCATAAGATCCATAGTGGATAAAATATAGGACCTAAGCACTTGGAATAATAGTGTCAATAATTTAGTGAAGGAGGACAAGGACTTGATAGACGGAATGGGGAAACTCTTGGAGATCTTATTGGCAAACCCCTCTCAACCCACTACCATGAGCCTAATAATGATGAATAATTCAAGAAAAGGGTTAATTTATTCATATAAAACATATAAGAGGACCAAGGCCAGTCTATCAAGGATAATCAGAAGGTCCTTTACATCATCCTTACCTTAAGAAGGCAAATTTCAGAGGCACAATGTATCTAGGAACTCATGGCCAAAAGTGACAAAGAAATCAATACATTGGTGGATCAAGAAGATGATTATTTTATCAAACATGTAGTATATTTTGAGTTGATTAAATAAAAAAACACTAGGGTGAAGGACATCCTCAAGTAAAGATAACCAAGAGGACCCACCAATGTAATATGAAATGAATATCCTTTTATAATGCATATATGTTAGTCTATTAACATATATTGGTTCTATTTGTCAAATTTGATGTAGGAGATCATGTGTATTGTAATCTTTATATGAAGGAAAATTGTCCTTATTTTACACTTAGATGTTTCAAGAAGTTAACTGGTACACCACCTATGTTCTATTTAAATAGGTAGGGGTTATCATTTTGTAAAGGGAGGGACTCTGAGCAATTATATACAAGATTTTTTTTTAATATAACTAAGGAATTATAAAAGGATTTTATAAATAGTGTGTTAAAATCTAATGCTATCTCTGAATTTCATGTTAATGTCTTATATTTGAATGGTTCTTTTCATTTTGAGCTACATTTTTTGTCATGATGTTGCTAATTTGTGTTATGCTAAATTAGCTGAAAGATCTTACATATACTTCATTTCATTTGCTCTAGATTTGGATGTGCTCATGCTATTCATGTTATAGTAATAGATTCTTTAAATTAAATCCAGTTACTACTTGTGATTTCTATATTTTTATTGATGCTTGCCTGGTTTATGATGAAATCTGGGTTCATACTATTTTACATCATAAATTGGTTCATGTATTCTTAAAGAAATTAAAACCTTGTCATGATATTTGAGATGGAATATTTAAATCACATTTTATTTTCTACCTTACCCTCTTTTTTTCTATTTTCTTTATCAAAGCTCACTTTAGTTTAAGATCATTGTTAATATCCACCTAACTTATTTTATGGATCATAAATATCAAAAAGTTTTAAATATACAGGGCCTTGGTGGCTCCCAACCACCAAATTAAACAAATATTATGAATAGCTCTCACACTTTGCTTCTATTCCACCATAGACATCCCAAATTGTCACAAACTACAACTCATGCTATAGATCATCAGGATCCTAAAATTAGAAGTGTTTATCAACACTGAGAGTACCTATGAGGTAGTTAGAAGCATCAACACTGATGTCAAGATAAGCATTATTTTTATCAACCCTTCTGGTCACATAGTTCTTATTGCATATCAACTAAGTTTCTCTTGTACCAATAACATCATAAAATATGAGGCACTTATCTTAGGTCTATTTACTACCCAGTCTCTCCAAATTAGATCTATTTGAGTCTTTGGTGATTCCCAAATTATGGTCAACCAAGTCAATGATGTCTATCAAAAAAAAGAACATCTTATTCCATACCAAAACATGGTTCAATATTTATCATCATAATTCAACTATTTTTCTATAGAAAGTATACCAAGAAAAGATAACCGACATGTAGATGCAATGGCAAGTTCCATATCTCTAATTCTTATTAACATCAATGATGATCAAACTAATTTTATAATTAAATGATTAAAATCACTATCAATATCCAATATGGATTTGTTCACCCTTTATATCTTAGCCACTACATGAATTTTCACAACTCTAGAATGGTTCTCTAATATTTATAACTTTCTAAACAAATCTATTACACCAGATACTTTCTCCTAAAATGACAAACATAAGTTACACAAATAATCACTCTATTATGTAATCATTGGTAGAGACCTTTTTAAGTAATATTTTGATGGACAATTGATTTAATGCTTGACTTTAGTAGAAGCCAAAATTTCTCTTAAACAAATACATGATAGTGAGTGTGGTGGTCACTTTAGTGGAAAGGCCATGTCACACAAATTACTTCACCAGGGATACTATTAGCCCACCATGGAAGATAAATGTTTATAATACACAAAACTATGTGATAAATGTCAATAACACAATAACCTACAACATGCACCATCCCAATAATAATAGCCTATTGTGTCTCCATGGCCATTCATGTTATGGGGATTCAATCTTATTGGAAAGATTAACCCTAAATCTGCAAATGGCCATAAGTTTATCATCACAGATACATAATACTTTACAAAGTGGGTGGAATCCATTCTAATTCAATCTACAATAGGGGAAGACATTTTTATCTTCCTCATGACTCATATTATTTCACACTTCAGCTTACCCACAACTATCATTTTTGATAATGAAACATCATTCAAGAATAAAATTATCAAGAAATTTTGCATAAAATATAAGATTAAAATCACATTCTCCACTCCATATTACCCATAAGGAAATGGTCAAGTAGAGGCTACCAATAAAACCATCAATAACATTTTGAGTAAAATAGTGACCAAATTTATAGATGATTGACACAATCAACTAGTTTATGCATTAGAGGCCTATCACATGAGTATTCGTACACCCATAAGAGCCATTCCTTATTCACTAATTTATGGAATAGAGGTATTTTTACCATTGGAATTAGAAATCCCATCTCTCTATGCCTTCCTTAAAGGTATCTTAACTAATGACCAGAACCACAAAAAGCATCTACACTAGCTCGAGTAGTTAGATCATACGCACATTCAAGTAGTTGAACACCTCCGAATTAATCAACAATGTACACAATGTTCTTAAAAAAATGAGTTCACACCAGAGATTTTGAAGTTAAAGATATTATTCTCAAAGAAAATCTTTATAATGTCAATGCCAAAGAAGAAATCAAAGGAAAATTCAAACTAAATTGGCTAGGTCCATACCTCATTATCAAAAATATTAGCCCAAAAGTGTATCCTCTAGCTTCACTTGAAGGAAAGAAACTCAAAAATATAATGAATATTATCTATCTATGTAGATCCCATGTATAGTATTTCATTACACACATGTTATTGTACATATTTTCTTAGCTTATTGTACATGGTTCTTCTAGCTTACTTGTACATAACTTATTTTTAATTACTTTTACATAGTCTCCTTATGATTGATTATACATAGCTTATTTCAAAAATACAAAAACATTCAAATATTTCAAAATACAAAGCCATTCAAATAACTCAAAACATCAAAAACATTTAAAATTTATACACCATCCATGCTTTACATTTATACTACCATGCTAGACTTATATTTTATTGTTTTATGTTATTGTTTGTTGATTTATCTATATTACCATGCTTCACTTGATCTTCTTTGAGTGTGTGCAGTAACACCTAGCTCCTTGATTGCTTCACTCTACCCATTAAGGGCCCATCCTACTTCTACATTCGAGACATACATCAACATATCTACCCATCGAGGGCATCTTCTACATGACTACACCATCCAGGTTATGTCATTCCTACACCACACACTCTAATTATTATGTTGATGTATATTACTTGCTATATTATATAGATTATTCTATCGACACTCACTAGTATATAGAACTTGTGTATTTATTAACATCTACCTAGTCTTGTACTACATGTCTTACATACTTTCACTTCTTACTTTGATTAGTTAGATGTGATTGTATTTCTAGCATTTACATGCCTTCCTTTCTTTCTTTGAGTAACTAGATGTGATTTCATTTCATAGTTCTTGTTTTGTCTCTTGTGTGTGCCTTAGGATATTTACCAATATCCTTTGATTGTAATCTTGTATGTGCCTATGGATCTCATGCCAATCTTCCTTTTTTGAAATTATATGTGTATGTGGTATTTGAATGCCTTGTATGCTTACTTTCCCACTTTGAGTGACATGTACCCATGTCCCTTGTTTGCTTGGCCCCTTGGCCACTCTTGTATGTTTATTTCTTCTTGCCTTGTGTTCTTTTTTTCTTCTCAATTACTTGTAATTCCATGATCCACATCATGCATTATCTTTCCTTCTTGAATGTCATGATAGGCATCATGCTCTATCCCTCCTTGACAACTAACAATTAACCAAAATTCTAGTTTTATTTCAATATATTGCACATGTTATTAAATTGTTACATCTATCTAGGTATACCCCTATTGATCTAATAATATATAATATAAAATATGTTATATCTTTAGACATATTTTCAATTATCATTGCCATATCATATATTTCACAACATAACACACTTTTAGGGCTCTTTCTTTTGAGGGTAGTCATTATAGGGTCTTCATTCTTACCCTAAGAAGAGGGGGCAACAAACAAGGGTTTTATCACAAATATCAGAGCATTCTACTAGTCAAAAATTAGTTTTTAGAACACCTAGAGTAACATTCAGAAACCAAACCAAGTAGAACATGCTAGAAATATAGTGAAGAACATAAAATAGTGATCAAAATCAGCAAAAAACAAGAGCACCAGAAGTGGACAATAGTGCTAGACACCAAGGTGTCATGTTTTAGGTGTTCCTATCTAAATAGAAAAAAACCCAAATTTTATAGAATTAGATAGAAATTTAAGTTTAATTATAGTTTTTTTATATACAATTTAGTTTAGATCAGGTAGTTTTAGTATAGTTTTTCTCAAAAAATCTAGATATAGGGGTCACCATGCACATTATGATGTCTCTCACTTCCAATTTTAGATTAGGTAGTTGGTACAATTTTTAGATTAGAATCCATGTTATAGACACCAGTGATTAGGGGAAATGTGAGTGGCACATTCACCTTCTTTTCTTTTTAGTTCATTACATTACCCATGTATTCTCAATAGTTGCATGCCTTATTCTATCTATAGGTGGTTGGCATCTTTTTGGAGTGGCTTTCATATAAGCCTAATCTCCACCTTTTAAAGTGGCCAAGATTGGCCTAGTTTTTAGTACACATTCATCTATCCATGCCACATTTTTAGGTTTTAAAACTTTAATGGGATTTAGAAGATATTTCATATGACATACATCCATACTAGTATTAGTTCATAGCTTTACTTAGTGGGCAGCAATGGATCCAAATGAATAGCTAGCCTTTATATTATTAAGCCACCTTCTCAAAGGGATTGGACACATAGTACAAACATTGATTAATACATGTAGGATCACATAGCTTCACTTAGTGGGTGATGATGGAGCTAAAGGGCCAACCTTTGCATTCTTGATTCACTCTCAGGGAATTGAGTACTCAACTCTATTCATAATATTAATCTTAGTTCAACACATACCCAACACATACCTGGCACACACCCATCACATATCCAATATCATTCAACATCATACATCTCCATGGGCTTCACCCTTGTAAGTAAGTTCAAGTACACTTTCTATTTTTCATTTATCCTAGTATTTCACTTTGCTGCATCAATAAAATAAAGGGGGGGGTAAATGTAGTAATATAAAATGTCCAAATTTATTATTTTAAGGGTGTCTTGTGACACCCTATATATAGGTACTTATTCCATGCTCTTGTGACCCATCTAGACACCTTTTTGCTCATTATTAATCATTCATAGCCTTTTAAATGATCAATCTAACTCATCTAGACTCTATTTCCTAGGCCAATCTTGATCCCCTAGGTCTTGATCCTGTAGGATAGGAGCACCATACCTAGACTACATCATTGGACCCTAGGGTGTCCCATTTTTGGTGATCTTGTCTAATTACAATTTGATCCTAAATAATCATTTTCATTTGATACCTATTCTTCATTATGTTGGCCTAGAATGAATACATCTAACCCATGACCAATAGTTCCATATGAAAGTCCATCCAAAGGTCATTTACAAAGGGAGGTGGTAGCTCTTATAAATAAAGAAAGAATATAATCAAACTACTAATATAAACTTCCCTATTCTATGCATACAATCACCCAACATATCTACAAACATATTCAAACTCTCATACCAATCCATATCCACCTCAAACACTCTCAATTTAGAAATATTACATCTACATCACACCATTTCATAAAGCACATTAGGTGGGAGAACCACATATGTCTTGATCCCTCTTAAAAATATCAGTATGTAGGCAGTGTGCCTAGATAAGGGGTGTGGATCATACATTCAGTGCATCTTACACACACTACCCCCCCCCCCCTTTCTCAATTTTTATCAAGTAAAATAAAGGTATAGGCTTTTTAAGATTAAATAAGATATATAAGGAGCTTTATTGACATTAAACACTCAATATTTCATAGGTAGACTCACACAGGAACACCGTAAAGAACCCAAAAAATGTAGGTCTTCGTGACTAGTTTGGACAACACTGACAAGAGTAGATAACAACACTGGACCCTAAACTATCCTATTTTTAGTGCTCCTATCCTTTCATTGAATTAAATCTATATTTTTATTTTTGGCACTATCCTTGTCCTACTCATCCAGTTTTAGACCCTATCTTAGTCATTTCAACCTATTTCTAAGTCATTATTTCTCCTTATTTATTGTTATTTTTAGAAAGGTTTAAAGGATAGATAAATTATAAAAATTAGGAATATAATTATTGAAATATTATTTAATAATTTATTAATCTATACCCTTAAATAAAATAGGAATAAAAATCCATTATTCCCAAAAGGGTTAAATCAAATTCAAATATTTAAATTTAACAAAGGAAAGACTAGTATCTAATTTTTGAGCCATAACTTTTGATCTATGCATAATTTGATCATATA